>JAVGWX010000002.1:157497173-158057173 GCA_036924085.1 Ariolimax columbianus | reverse complement strand
ATATCTACATATCTGCCTAACTGTCTACATCCATATCTAAATACTTTCCCACCTACATGTCTACTGGCCTATCTACATAATAATCAATCAACGTATCTACCTCCTTTATATCTTTCTACTAATACATACACACACATTTACACACATATATTTTTTTAAGTTATTGCCCATCGCGAGGCGATGACGGCCACAACACCAGACGGTCTTGTCTTAATAATGTGATGTGCACTGTATTTGGATTATAGTGAGGAAGAATATGCGCTGGTTATCAATCTCACTCTTATCCCCAGTTACCTTGGATCAGTGGCAAGACTATTGGTCGAGACGACTGGAGGTAACTCGGGATGCACATATATATATATATATATATATATATATATATATATATATATATATATATATATATATATATATATATATATATACACATACATACATACATACATACATACATACATACATACATACATACATACATACATACATACATACATACATACATACATACATACACACACACATACATACATACATACATACATACATACATACATACATACATACATATCCATTTATCAATTCGCCTACCTAGCAATCCTACTACAAACGTACATATCTACGGACCTATGCATCTACTATATGTATCTACGGACTCATGCATTTACTGTCATATGTATCTACTTGCCTACGTCTACGTACGTGTCTACCTACCTATTTATCTATATACGTTTGTTGCTCTGGTTCGGCAATTGTTGGGTATATTTGTCTTTCTTTTTTCGTTCTTATATTTTATGTGATGTCTGTGTTGTGATCCATTCTTTTTGTTGAGTTTTCTTGAATCCTACCGGTTTATTTTACATCTTGTTCCACATCTCTTTAGTCTGTTCCCACATACTTTCTATATTCATGTTCTTGTCCTCGTGTAGACCTTGTTCCACATTTCTTTAGTCTGTTCCCACATACTTTCTATATTCATGTTCTTGTCCTCGTGTAGATCTTGTCCCACATCTCTTTAGTCTGTTCCCACATACTTTCTATATTCATGTTCCTTTCCTCGTGTAGATCTTGTCCCACATCTCTTTAGTCTGTTCCCACATACTTTCTATATTCATGTTCTTGTCCTCGTGTAGATCTTGTAGCACTTGTTATCTGTTATTAAGTTGAATGCTAAATTCTGTCTTCTTCTCCAAGTCTTGTAAGAGGTGTACATTATATATTGTTCTCCTTTCGCCATGTACTGGGTACTTTTTTAGTTTGAGTTGCAAGATCCTCATCAAAATGTGGTGGTCTGAGGATGCATTTGCGCCTTGCTTTACTCTGATATCTTGTAGTGTACTACTGAACGCTTGACTGACACAGATGTGGTCAATCTGGTTCCCCGTCACGTGGTCTGGTGATCTCCATCTGGGCTTATTTCCCGCAATTTCTTGAATGGAAACAAGGCTGCTCTGTTGTCAATGTTTTCATTACCGTCTTAGGTTTTATATATTTAGTTCCTAGTGGGATTCCGTGGCGAATTGGTTGAGCCGTCGGCCTTGTGATCAGGTGGTGTGGGTTCGAATCCGGACTCTGCAGGCGTTTTCACGGGTTCTTGATGCGAAGTACCCTACATCTCGTAGTCGCCACCTAGTCGTCTTGTCCTTGACTTGCCACTGGGGTGGGGCGGATCGAGACGAGAGAGTGAGGATAAAAAGTATAGCAGTTAATCATTACTAAAAATAGCGATAGCAAATAAATTATGCCATCATCGTCTGGGATGGACGGCGGCATTTGCCTTTTTTTGGTCGGTCGTAACCTAACCTATTATACTCTAACTAAGTTGATAGATGTGGGTGGTCGGTCGTAGCCTAACCTATTATACTCTGAGTTGATAGATTTGGGTGGTCGGCCTAACCTAAACTATTATACTCTAACTAAGTTGATAGATTTGGGTGGTCGGCCTAACCTAACCTATTATACTCTAACTAAGTTGATAGATTTGGGTGGTCGGCCTAACCTAACCTATTATACTCTAACTGAGTTGATAGATTTGGGTGGTCGGCCTAACCTAACCTATTATACTTTAACTGAGTTGATAGATGTGGGTGTCGGTCCTAACCTAACCTATTATACTCTAGGTGAGTTGTCCGTTTTTAGTTTATTCTCTCCCCCATGACCTATCCAGCATGGATGACCTGGCTTCTGACTTAGCTCCTGTGATTATTGAGACAATGAATCACCCCTACCATTTCAAGGTAACTGAGTCCTGTTGCTTGGAAGTAAAACATATTCAGCCAGCAGTCCAAAGTTCATCTCTCGGCAAGCTGTCAATCAACTTATATTATGATCGTTTAATATGTGTGTACTGAATGTGTTTAGACACACTTCTAATTATGTAAATCACACCGAATATGTTTAGACACACTTCTAATTATGTAAATCACACTGAATGTGTTTAGACAAACTTATAATTATGTAAATCATACCGAATGTGTTTAGACACACTTCTAATTGTGTACATCACACTGAATGTGAAATGCTATATACAATCCTCAACATGAGCATATTTTCATTAAGGATAGAAATGATATCACCCGGAAACTGACTCGTACAGCGCGAGGAGAAGAGCCAGATGCTCTCCGAACATCAACACCCGCTCTGTGCATTTACCTGGGTGAATACGCCGCGCCAGTTTGCAACAGCTCCGCACATGTCAAACTGATTGATACAGCAGTAAATTAGATTGACTAGATTGTTGCGGGGTACCTAAACGTTCTCCAACTGAAAAATATACCCATTATTGGCATAATACCATTTCAGACACGAAGACATGTCAAACCAGAAATCGAAAGTTATAAACAGGTAAATGACTCAATGCACCCCATCACTGGACACCAGGTGCATCGTCAAATGAAATGAAGTGACGCAGGTCCCCTGGATCGAGCTGCGGGAGGAGCATACGCCTGGACACCACTTGCTTTACGCAACATGGGAGTCACTAAATAAGTCTCCGAACTAGTGTATCACGATGCATGAAGAACTTCAAGAGATGGGGATACAGGGACGATGATACATGCGACTGTGGAGCAGCACAAGAGGCAGGCCACCTGATGGATACATGCAGATGAGACATTGAGGATGGGCGTGGGGGAGACAGTACACGTGGCTGAACATTGGAAACATGATGTCTGACGTGATACCCAGGACACGTAAAGTAAGCAATAATCGAGATTCTGACCTAAAGTTCAATGAATTGACAGTAATTATTGACCACGCCTATGCACAGACATTTTCATTGGTATGTACGATTACACAGTGACAGTTCACGAAACTAGTCAGATCACTGCTACAAAAGATCGGTCGCCAATGATTTGTTGATTCTCTTAATGAAGACGTGGCATATTATTCCAGCACAAGATCTCTTAATTTAAGGGGGCAGTACAAGCAGTTGGTGTGAGTGTGGTGTGAGACAGGGATCTATACTCTCCCCAACACTCTTCAATATATTCTTGGAGAGAATAATGGAGACGACCTTAAAAGAACATGTTGGCACGGTTAAAATAGGTGACAGGCTTATCACAAACTTAAGATTTCGGTTGTCTGTCTTTGAAATTAAATTTTATATGAATTTCTTTACTAACACCACCACAGTTCTGCTAGTACTGCCCCTTCTCTTAATGAAGACGTGCCCTATTATTACAGCACAAGATGTCTTAATTCTCTTAATGAAGACGTGCCATATTATTCCAGCCAAAGATCTGTAAATGTGGAGATTGATATCAAACGTACCCCGTGGGCTAGTGGTTAAGTGACACGTCTCACAATGCGAAGGTGCTGGGTTCCTCCACATCACAACACCGGCTGTTACCCCGGGGAAGCAAACCCTTAGAAAATGCAGGAGGAAGCAGACCCTTCTATAAAATGCATACCAAAGTCGGATGCACTGGGCCGACAGGTGCAACATAAAAACATAGTGCAACGCATATCGCCTTGGGGAAATAGAGAAATAAGGCAAACGCAGAAAACACTAATAAACCTTTCCAGGAACGAATGTCGAAATGGCAGCTCATTATATTTTCAGTTACGGTAGTTTAGCTATAGTTTCAAGTGCCCCCACCTTTGATTCCACATCAGCTGATCAGTTATGATATAGATTATGCCATCCTGTGTTGTTCGTTTATTTATTTAATACAGACTTGGCGCTGTCAGCTGACTATTTCAGATATTGTACAGCAGACTTTAGTGTGTATTTAGTTAACATTATTGTAATCAGATCAGTTTTTTAATAAGGGATTTAAGATGTTTCATTGTTGTTTTATTACAAAAAATGCATTTAGAGCAACACATCTATTTTAACATGAATGACATTATGTTGCCTCTTCAAACGGAATTAACTTTTCTTGACAAGTAATAAACGTAATGACAAAACATGCAGTTATTCATATTTGTCTATAGTGGTACTTACACATCCAGGAAGCCATGCAGGGAACACATTATACAAAAAGGGAATTCTGTATTGAGGACACACTCAAAATGATTTAGATTGCAAACATTCAGCTTGGGTTCGCGCGTGTGCGTGTGAAAAGTGAAACATATTTAGCAGATTTGAGTAGGAACCTATGAAGTTATTAACTTTGCTGTTACTCAAAATAGATTAGTGTGGACATTTATTCAAGATAGATAGACTAGTGACTAGTGTGGATATTTATTCAAGAAAAATAGACAAGTGTGGACATTTATTCAAGAGAAATAGACTAGTGTGGACATTTATTCAAGAGAAATAGACTACTGTGGACATTTATTCAAGACAAATAGACTAGTGTGGACATTTATTCAAGACAAATAGACTAGTGTGGACATTTATTCAAGACAAATAGACTAGTGTGGACATTTATTCAAGATAAATAGACTAGTGTGGACATTTATTCAAGATAGATAGACTAGTATGGACATTTATTCAAGAGAAATAGACTAATGTGAAAATTTATTCAATAGAAATAGACTAGTATGGACATTTATTCATAAGAAATAGACTAGTGTGGACATTTATTCAAAATAGATAGACTAGTGTGGACATTTATTCAAGACAAATAGACTAGTATGGACATTTATTCAAGAGAAATAGACTAGTGTGGAAATTTATTCAATAGAAATAGACTAGTATGGACATTTATTCAAGATAAATAGAGTGTGGACATTTATTCAAGCGAAATAGACGAGTGTGGACATTTATTCAAGATAAATAGACTGGTGTGGACATTTATTCAAGATAAATAGACTAGTGTGGACATTTATTCAAGAAAGATAGACTAGTGTGGACATTTATTCAAGAGAAATAGACTAGTGTATACATTTATTCAAGATAAATAGACTAGTTGTGACATTTATTTTAGAGAAATAGACTAGTGTGGACATTTATTCAAGATAGATAGACTAGTGTGGACATTTATTTAAGAGAAATATACATGTGGACATTTATTCAAGATAGATAGACTAGTGTGGACATTTATTTAAGAGAAATAGACGTGTGGATATTTATTCAAAAGAAATAGACTAGTGGGGAATTTTATTCAAGAGAAATGGACTAATGTGGGGACATTTATTCAAAAGAAATAGACTAATGGGAACATTTATTCAAGAGAAATAGACCAGTGAGGACATTTATTAAGAGAAATAGACTAGTGAGGACATTTATTTAAGAGAAATAGACTGGTGAGGACATTTATTTTAGAGGAATAGACTAGAGGGGACATTTATTTAAGAGAAATTGACTAGTTATGTATTAAAAAAACCGTATAGCCAAACATTCAAACTAAATGTTATTCCTTCTAACCTTTCATTGTAAATGTATTTTTTTTAACCTGGCGGGGAAATAAGATTTGATTGCACGTGATAAGTTGTATGTGAGTAATACAAACAATATACAAATGTCAACAAAGTTAACTTGACACATGACTGATTCATATAAATGTATTAGGTTTCTTACAGTAGCTTGTACATAGAGAAGAAAGTACGGGGGCGTGATTAAGTGAATGAGAGAAAATAGGTTATCACTACTGTAATATTTCTGCAGGTGGTGAACACACAATAGTTTCCAGTGTCGAACAATAGAACGTTTAGTGATGCAATGTACAGAAGATATTGTATGTGTAGTGTTTAGTGCCAGAAATACACAAATAACAGTCTGATCTTTTGCACACTTTTATAAAAATGGTGCGTGTATGACAAAAATGTGTCGAAGACAACAGTGAAGAACTGGACAACGATGTTAAAAGAAGAACGTGAGTTAACGAAAGATCTTTCGAGACCAGGTCAGACGCATATTGTTGCGTCAGAAGATGTCATCGCCAAAATCGATGCAGCAATTCGGGTAGACCGTCGCCGGAGCTTACGTTCGTCACACTTTTGTCCCCATACACTGTCTGCATTCTGCGATGAATGTCAACTGGTCGACATCCTTCAGCTGTTAGAAACCGAATTACCGCTCGCTGATCAACTCTTGACGGATTCCGTGATACACCCGCCATGTTTTCAACGGTCTGCTGAGAAAACTATGAGTCGAAGGAAAATAAAATTTTGCAAATTTGACGGTTGGTATGTGCTGTTTACAGCTGAAGTAACGTCATCGTGCGCATCGTACGTATGTTAACCATGGTGCAGTTAGGTCCGGTTTCATTTGAACACGCCTCGTACTTATGTATATTTCAATTGTGGAATATAACACATCAAACATCTGAAATATATCAAATATTGATCCATTTCCACTATCACTGAGTCATTTCGTCAAATTATCTGGTTATTGTACACCTTGCCACGTCTTTTGTGCAGCTGTATAATACCATTGTAGCTAACTTTGAAAGTGCACAAACTTGTTAAATCTTTTAATACAAATGATTCACACACATTATCACTTTATCCTCGCCGACAGTCCAGCAGATGTGCCTTAGGCGAGAAAGCCAACAATATTATGTATGCGTCCGGATCATTTGCAACGTTGTATCAGCGAGGACCTAGGTCTGACCAGTCCATCTAGCCCTCACATTGGTGGGTGACCCGTTGACGTGTATGTTGACGTGTATGGCCACCAAAACGTTGTTCTACGAAGAATTATGCAACCATATAAATTGTAATGTTTTTTTTTCTCTTTTGGTCTTCCTTTTGTTTACAGGGTCATTCAAGAAAAAGAGTTTATCCTTGCTCTACGCCTACTCGCCGAACTGCACCGCGCCTTCAATCGCCCCTTGTGCGCTGCATATGGGGACTTGAAATCCGCCTTCGACTTGGTTGTACGGCCGGCTCTAGGGAAAGTCCTACAGGGAATAAGCACGCCCCCCTCCCCCCCCCCCCCTGTTAAACCTGATCAAATGAACTACACAAGGACACCGGCAACAGAATTTGGCTGGGTTGCACCCTCTCCGGTAGATTCCCCGCGACTTCTGGTGTTCAGACAGGGATGTGTCAAGACAGGGATGTGTCCAGACAGGGATGTGTCAAGACAGGGATGTGTGCAGACAGGGATGTGTTTAGACAGGGCTGCAGCACTCGCTCTGACAGATTTCCCACAACGTCTGGTGTCAGACAAGGATGTGTCCCGTTTACTGGTTCTTGACCACCGCAGGGCGCACCAAGAGGTTGGAGGTCTCCCCCAAAACAGGCCTTTTCCCAATCTCAGGAACACTTGACCCCGCCCAGTTTCTCTGTTCGGTCATGTTGTACTGCTGGACCAGGATATCCCGGTACACAAGATACTACTCATGACGTCCACTGACTCTACTACTCATGACGTCCAGTGACTCTACTACTCGTGACGTCCACTGACTCTACTACTCATGACGTCCACTGACTCTACTACTCGTGACGTCCACTGACTCTACTACTCGTAACATCCACTGACCTATCCCAGCTCCTTATATAACTTGACGACTCAGGTAGAAGACAAGAAAGGCTATCCCAGCTCCTTACATAACTTGACGACTCAGGTAGAAGACAAGAAAGGCTATCCCAGCTCCTTACATAACTTGACGACTCAGGTAGAAAACAAGAAAGGCTATCCCAGCTCCTTACATAACTTGACGGCCCAGGTAGAAGACAAACAAGGCTATCCCAGCCCCTTATATAACTTGACGACTCAGGTAGAAGACAAGAAAGGCTATCCCAGCTCCTTACATAACTTGACGGCTCAGGTAGAAGACAAGAAAGGCTATCCCAGCTCCTTATATAACTTGACGGCTCAGGTAGAAGACAAGAAAGGCTATCCCAGCTTCTTACATAACTTGACGACTCAGGTAGAAGACAAGAAAGGCTATCCCAGCTCCTTACATAACTTGACGACTCAGGTAGAAGACAAGAATGCCGTTTTGGCGGGCCACATTGCTGGTTTCGGTGGGCCACATTGCCGATTAGGCGGGTCACATTGCTGGTTTCGGCGGGCCACATTGCCATTTTCGCGGGCCACATTGTTGGTTTCGGCGGGCCACAGGTGTCAGAATATTAAATTAGTTGTGTACACACAGTGAAAGTATATGCATGTTCATAGCATGTACGCATGTCAATGTTCGTGTACCAGCGAAAGTTGGATCTGTACAACATATGTTGAGATCATTTGGTGTCCAGTACCGACATGATGGGACATCTGTTGGGGTCCTTGCTGCATAACTGTACCGTTGTGAATGTACAGGCCTATTTGACAGGATGTAGAATTTTACTGTTGTGGATGTAGAGCCTATGACAGGATGTAGAACTGTACTGTTGTGGATGTAGAACCTATGACAGGATGTAGAACTGTACTGTTGTGGATGTAGAGCCTATATGACAGGATGTAGAACTGTACTGTTGTGGATGTAGAGCCTATATGACAGGATGTAGAACTGTACTGTTGTGGATGTAGAACCTATATGACAGGATGTAGAACTGTACTGTTGTGGATGTAGAACCTATATGACAGGATGTAGAACTGTACTGTTGTGGATGTAGAACCTATGACAGGATGTAGAACTGTACTGTTGTGGATGTAGAACCTATGACAGGATGTAGAACTGTACTGTTGTGGATGTAGAGCCTATGACAGGATGTAGAACTGTACTGTTGTGGATGTAGAACCTATGACAGGATGTAGAACTGTACTGTTGTGGATGTAGAACCTATGACAGGATGTAGAACTGTACTGTTGTGGATGTAGAACCTATGACAGGATGTAGAACTGTACTGTTGTGGATGTAGAGCCTATGACAGGATGTAGAACTGTACTGTTGTGGATGTAGAACCTATATGACAGGATGTAAAACTGTACTGTTGTGGATGTAGAACCTATGACAGGATGTAGAACTGTACTGTTGTGGATGTAGAACCTATATGACAGGATGTAGAACTGTACTGTTGTGGATGTAGAACCTATGACAGGATGTAGAACTGTACTGTTGTGGATGTAGAACCTATGACAGGATGTAGAACTGTCCTGTTGTGGATGTAGAACCTATGACAGGATGTAGAACTGTACTGTTGTGGATGTAGAACCTATGACAGGATGTAGAACTGTACTGTTGTGGATGTAGAACCTATGGCAGGATGGAGCATACATTTGTCTTCTTCCTGTCCCTTTTCACTCCAGCTGGAGCTTAGGCTCACAAGTTAACCTTCGTTAGGAAGCCTGCAACAAAAGCTCTGTGTGTGCTCGTCATGTATGGAAGTACAGTGGGCATATTCTTTCCTCCCGAGTAAGAGGTCCCATAAGAGTTATAAGCACTGGATGGCCTTAATATGGCGTCGCGAACAGCAGCATTAACGCCTGTGCTTTGGAGACTTTACTGTAAGAAGGGAGGGGGGGTGGGACTTATTTATTGTAGGGTGTGGTGGAGTATTCTGTCCCCTTCCTCTCTGCTATGTTTTAATATATAGTAGAAGATATAGCTGACAGGTCAGGCGCTCTCATGAAACGAAAGAGCGAAACAGAATTGTGACCTATATTTAGTGGCGACAGGGAGGAAGCCTGTCAGTCACGCATGTACAAAGCAGGCCAATCATCTATCTGTAGGCAATCTTGTTTGCAAGTTTTTGCAACCAGAATTCTACTTCCCCGGTGGAGTAACTAAATCAATGAAAAGTTATTTCGTATTACATGCCATTGTGGATCAAGTGTTCCAGCAGGCCAAACTTTCAGTTTTGCTGAGGTAGTTTGATCAGTTACTCTTTTTTGGCTTTTCTAACTCTAACAGGAGGAACAAGGAGTGATCAAGGTCATGTGAAAGTGATCAAGTCTCTCTCTCTCTCTCTCTCTCTCTCTCTCTCTCTCTCTCTCTCTCTCTCTCGTTCTACCTCTGTTTATATATGTAAAATTTATTTATATGCATTTTGTGATTCTACTTTTGGTCTCAGCGGTCTTAATCAGATGACGAAAGTTATACTGCTCCCAATCTTCTTTGAGCATGTGTCTGATTGTCTTATTTAGTTCGTAGAGGTCAGTCTATCTAGCCAACCTCTGACCTTGAGCATGTGTCTGATTGTCTTGTTTAGTTCGTAGAGGTCAGTCTATCTAGCCAACCTCTGACCTTGAGCATGTGTCTGATTGTCTTGTTTAGTTGGTAGAGGTCAGTCTATCGAGCCAACCTCTGACCTTGAGCATGTCTTTAGTTACAAGAAGTTGTTTTGTACCCACATTGTACCGTGTTGTATACCGATATTGTACCGTGTTGTATACCCACATTGTACCGTGTTGTATACCTACATTGTACCGTGTTGTGTACCAACATTGTACCGTGTTGTGTACCCACATTGTACTGGTTTCCTACAGCTGGTTTGACTATTTTGGCGGCGGCGCTGCAGCTGTTCAGAACGTGCATCATGTGTTCCAGATAAGAGATCCCTCACATTGCAAACTCTGGTTTTGAAAAAGCCTTTGATACCGTGGAAATAAATGAAGTGGTAAATGTGTTGATAATCCAAGGAATCGAGGAAAAGAAGGCCCCGCTTGTAGAGAAGATAAACAAGGGCTGCTCAGATCACTCTTTTCCACAAGCCACTCATCAGACACATACACCGAGGAGTACGACAAGGAGATACCATCTCCCCGACACATACTAGTACACCGAGGAGTACGACAAGGAGATACCATCTCCCCGACACATACTAGTACACCGAGGAGTATGACAAGGAGATACCATCTCCCCGACACATACTAGTACACCGAGGAGTACGACAAGGAGATACCATCTCCCCGACACATACTAATACACCGAGGAGTACGACAAGGAGATACCATCTTCCCAAACCTTTTCACGGTGGTTCTTGAAGAAGCTTTTAGGTCTCTAAACTGGCAGGATCGAGGTGTCAACATGGATGCCGCTCTGATGCCTACGTTTTGTGGACGCCATTGTGATCTTCTGGCGCAGCATGTCAGAAGCCGAACAAATCCTGCACGAGCTGAATGAAGCAGGCAAAGAGGTTGGCCTGGACATAAATAGAAAAAAGACTCAGTTTCTATTGAACACTTTCTGCCCTAGTGGGAACTGTGGTTGGAAGATGAGCCCATCGAAAATGCAAATGAGTATGTCTACCTCTGCCAGGGAATCAACAACAACCGCCATATTGATAAGGAGATCTCACGTAGCAGAGTGGTGGGTTGGCGCAGCTTCGACAGCATTAAACTGATACTCCAACAGATGACGAACGTCAAGGTCAGGGCCCACCCGTTCAATAGTATCGTAACCCCAGCAATGGTAAATGAGTGTGAGGTTTGGAATCTACGCAATTCAGACGAAGAGAAGCTCAGTATCACCGAAAGAACAATGGAGCCCAAATCCTGAATATCCCTCTACGAGACAACATCCGAAACATGGAGATCCGCGACCAAACTGAGTTCCAGTACGTCATCGACTGGGTCAGCGAGCGTACAGATGGGCCGGCCATATGATTGACGAAAGATAAACTAGAAGGGTGTCTTTCTGGTGGCCATGCAACTACAACATTCAGAGGACCGCCTGTCAGCGAGATGAAGAGATCATCTGCACCAACTGCATGGCGAATGATAGATACAGATTCAAACAGTTTTTGGCGTCCTGGTATTAGGCAACCTCGCTTGATTGTATACCAAGAATCAGGTATTCAAGTATGTGTGTAAATATGTATGCATGTATGTATATATTTATATATATATATATATATATATATATATATATATATATATATATATATATATATATATAAATATATATATATACATATATATGTATATATATATATATGTGTATATATATATATATATATATATATGTATATATATATATATGTATAGAGAGAGAGAGAGAGAGAGAGATGAGAGAGAGAGAGCGAGAGAGAGAGAACGAAGCCTTTCCTTTACAGAACCTATGTGGCTGTTATACGTTTCTGGACAAGAAGACAGTACGGTAGTTCGTCCTCGCTTACCGCATGTGGTGAAGCGATCGTACCAAGAAAAAAAACCAGTATCTGTCCAAGTGCAGACAGCAAGAATTGTACCTGATGCGTGAGGATTTTTTTTAATTTTTTTTTTATTTTTGCGTTCGCCTTATTTTTTCTAATCCTCAAGGCGGTGTGCGTTGCACTGTGTTTTTATTTTGCGCCTGTTGGCCCAGTGCATCCGACTTCAGCATTCATTTTATGTAAGGGTCTGCTTCCTCCTGCATTTTCTAAGGGTTTGCTTCCCCGGGGTAACGGCCGGTGCTGTGATGGGGATCGAACCCAGTTGTGAGCCGTGCCACTTTACCACTAGGCCACGCCGTCCCCTGTTAGGATTTTGAAATCGACGTTTCACCTATAGACCATATGATCATGTCAGTGTCATGAGAAACGTAATGATCAAGCCACCCCCCCCCCCCCTCACCTACCAGCACATTACACCTACGACCGTGCACCTGGAGATAGTATGTGTCTCAGCAGTCTGGCCAGCTAGATGGGGATCAACCCTGTAATCCCCATAGTAGTGTGCTTACTGTGGAGCCTCCCATTGCACTACTGCCAGAAGAATCTGACTCCACCTTCTCACGTGATCATCGCAATGAAGGAATTGCTGTGTAAACCGATACCAAAGAAACACTGTCATGAGTTAACTCAGCTCAGAACAAGGTGCCCGTATGCAGCAGAGTAAACTCCTGTACGACGTTACATCATGAGAGACAAATAGGCTTCTTTCTCTCTCTTTCTCTCTATCTGTTTCTCTCTCTATCTCTCTCTGTCACTCTCACTGTTTCTACCTATCTGTCTCTCTTTCTCTCTCTCTGTTTCTCTCCTTATCTTTCTTTCACTCTCTCCCTCTCTCTCTCTCTCTCTCTCTTTCTCTCTATCTGTCTATCTAGCTATATCTATCTCTCGTTCTTCCATTCTGACTCAACACGAATAACATGATTACATGACATTCACAATGCAATTACCACTTTTCCCCAAAAAGAAACGGGAATGTCCGAACTTCAAGAAATTCCAACACTACAGTAACACTGATCTTGGAACCAGCAAGTCTCTCGGAATGTATCAACATACACAGCCGCTTCCTTCCTGTCTTGGCACCAACAGCCTCATAACTACATCATCTTTGGAACCGGCTCGTGACCACAACGCCTAAACAAAGCAAAACGTGAAGCCAGCAGCATCGATCAGCAACCTTCTAGGAAAATCCATTACCAAAGTCGCGTGTGCTGATGTTTCAATATGGCCTCTGTGTTCGGGGAGGGGGGGGGTGGAAAGTGGGGAGGAGAGAATGTTTGAGGGAAGCCTGAAGATGGCCGACACTTTAAGATGTATGATAGTCACCATTAGAATGATTTGGGACGTCATATTTCTTTGGATCAGCTGTACATGTTTTGTTTACGTCAAAGACTATCGAACTGAAGTGTTTCTTCATTGTGTGTGTATTGGTGTGTGTGTGTGTATGTGTGTGTGCGAGTGTGTTGGTTTATTTACGTTTACATGTTGGTGTGTGTGCATGAGAGTTTTAATGTGGAGTACGTGCGTATGTGTGTGTGTGAGTGTGTTGGTTTATTTACGTTTACATGTTAGTGTGTGTGCATGAGAGTTTTAATGTGGAGTACGTGCGTATGTGTGTGTGTGTGCGAATGGGTGTATGTGTGCATGTGTGTGTGTGTGTGAGTAGGTGTGTGTGCGTATGTATGTGTGAGAGATAGTTTGTGTATGTGTATGGTATGTATGCATGGGTGTGTGTGCGTGTAGTTGTGTTTGTGTATGATGGTGTGTGTCAGCTTATCTCATGTGTGTGTGTCTGCTTATCTCATGTGTGTGTGTGTGTGTGTGTGTCTGCTTACCTCATGGTGTGTGTCTGTTATCTCATGTTGGTGTGTGTCTGCTTATCTCTTGTTGTTGTGTGTCTCCTTATCTCATGTTGGTGTGTGTGTGTCTGCTTATCTCATGTGTGTGTGTGTATGTCTGCTTATCTCATGTTGGTGTGTCTGTTTATTTCATGTTGGCGTGTGTCTGTTTATCTCATGTTGGTGTGTGTCTGCTTATCTTATGTTGGTGTGTGTCTGCTTATCTCATGTTGGTGTGTGTGTCTCCGTATCTCATGTTGCTGTGTGTCTGCTTATCTCATGTTGGTGTGTGTCTGCTTATCTCATGTTGGTGTGTCTGTCTGCTTATCTCATGTTGGTGTGTGTCTCCTTAACACATGTTGGTGTGTGTCTGCTTATCTCATGTTGGTGTGTGTCTGCTTATCTCATGTTGGTGTGTGTGTGTCTGCTTATCTCATGTTGGTATGTGTCTGCTTATCTCATGTTGGTGTGTGTGTGTCTGCTTATCTCGTGTGTGTGTGTGTGTCTGCTTATCTCATGTTGGTATGTGTCTGATCATCTCATGTTGGTGTGTGTCTGTCTGCTTATATCGTTTTGGTGTGTGTGTGTGTCTGCTTATCTCAGGTTGGTGTGTGTCTGCTTATATCATGTTGGTGTGTGTCTGCTTATCTCATGGTGGTGTGTGTGTCTGCTTATCTCATGTTGGTGTGTGTCTGCTTATCTCATGTTGGTGTGTGTGTGTCTGCTTATCTCGTGTGTGTATCTGCTTATCTCATTGTGGTGTGTGTGTGTGTCTACTTATATCGTGTTGGTGGGTCTGTGTGTGTCTGCTTATCTCATGTTGGTGTGTGTCTGCTTATCTCATGGTGGTGTGTGTGTGTCTGCTTATCTCGTGTGTGTGTTTGTGTGTCTGCTTATCTCATGTGTGTGTGTGTGTCTGCTTATCTCATGTTGGTGTGTGTCTGTTTATCTCATGTTGGTGTGTGTCGGTTTATCTCATGTTGGTGTGTGTCTGCTTATCTCATGTTGGTGTGTGTCTGCTTATCTCATGTTGGTGTGTGTCTCCTTATCTCATGTTGGTGTGTGTATGTTTATCTCATGATGGTGTGTGTCTGTTTATCTCATGTTGGTGTGTGTGTCTGCTTATCTCATGTTGGTGTGTGTCTCCTTATCTCATGTTGGTGTGTGTCTGCTTATCCCATGTTGGTGTGTGTGTGTGTCTGCTTATCTCGTGTGTGTGTGTGTGTGTCTGCTTATCTCATGTTGGTATGTGTCTGCTTATCTCATGTTGGTGTGTCTGTCTGCTTATCTCATGTTGGTGTGTGTCTCTTTATCTCATGTTGGTGTGTGTGTCTGCTTATCTCATGTTGGTGTGTGTCTCCTTATCTCATGTTGGTGTGTGTATGTTTATCTCATGATGGTGTGTGTCTGCTTATCTCGTGTGTGTGTGTGTGTGTCTGCTTATCTCATGTTGGTATGTGTCTGCTTATCTCATGTTGGTGTGTGTGTGTCTGCTTATCTCGTGTGTGTGTGTGTGTCTGCTTATCTCATGTTGGTATGTGTCTGCTTATCTCATGTTGGTGTGTGTGTGTCTGCTTATATCGTGTTGGTGTGTGTGTATCTGCTTATCTCAAGTTGGTGTGTGTCTGCTTATCTCATGTTGGTGTGTGTCTGCTTATCTCATGGTGGTGTGTGTGTGTCTGCTTATCTCATGTTGGTGTGTGTCTGCTTATCTCATGTTGGTGTGTGTGTGTCTGCTTATCTCGTGTGTGTGTGTGTGTCTGCTTATCTCATGTTATTGTGTGTGTGTGTGTCTGCTTATATCGTGTTGGTGTGTGTGTGTGTCTGCTTTTCTCATGTTGGTGTCTGTCTGCTTATCTCATGTTGGTGTGTGTCTGCTTATCTCATGGTGGTGTATGTGTGTCTGCTTATCTCGTGTGTGTGTGTGTGTCTATCTGCTTATCTCGTGTGTTTGTGTGTGTCTGCTTATCTCATGTTGGTGTGTGTGTCTGCTTATCCCGTGTGTGTGTGTGTGTCTCCTTATCTCATGTTGGTGTGTGTCTGCTTATCTCATGTTGGTGTGTGTCTGCTTATCACATGTTGGTGTGTGTGTGTGTCTGCTTATATCGTGTTGGTGTGTGTGTCTGCTTATCTCAGGTTGGTGTGTGTCTGCTTATCTCATGTGTGTGTGTGTCTGCTTATCTCATGGTGGTGTGTGTGTGTCTGCTTATCTCATGTTGGTGTGTGTCTGATTATCTCATGTTGGTGTGTGTGTGTCTGCTTATCTCGTGTGTGTGTGTGCTTATCTCATGTTGGTGTGTGTGTGTGTCTGCTTATATCGTGTTGGTGTGTGTGTGTCTGCTTATCTCATGTTGGTGTGTGTCTGCTTATCTCATGTTGGTGTGTGTCTGCTTATCTCATGGTGGTGTGTGTGTGTCTGCTTATCTTCTTCTTCTTCTGCGTACACAGTCAGACAGTAACCATTATTTTTTCGAAAAAAGCGGCGGTCATCCTGAGGCTCTCGCCACTGCCATAGAGCTTGTCTTGCAGTTCCACTGGTAATGGCCACATCTGCTCTCTCTGATCCTCGTATGTCGGGCAGTTCTGCAGCAGATGTTCAGTGGTCATTTTACCAGTACCGCACGGGCATTCGTCGGTACACCCTATGTTCAATTTGTTGAATAGGTGGTACCTCAGTCTGTTGTGGCCAGTGCGAAGTCTGAAGACAACGACCTGCTCTCTTCGGTTCAACTGGTAATAGGCATCGTTTTTGGTGTAACCAGTATGTTCGGTTTCCCATTTGGTCATGTATCTGGCTTTGATAAGCCGTTTTGACTCTTCGTACGTCATACTGGTATCTGTTTGTGGTAGTCTTGCACCTTCTTTTGTCAGTCTGTCTGCCTCCTTGTTGCCTTGGATGTTGCAGTGTGACGGAACCCACTGTACCACTACCCTTTTTGGTGCGGACTGCTGGCACAGTTTGCAGAGTGCTGCTCTTAAGTCATTAAGCTCAGTGTTTTTCTGGCTGTCTGCTTATCTGATGTGTGTGTGTGTGTCTGCTTATATCGTGTTGGTGTGTGTATCTGTCTGCTTATCTCATTTTGGTGTGTGTCTGCTTATCTCATGTTGGTGTGTGTCTGCTTATCTCATGGTGGTGTGTGTCTGCTTATCTCATGTTGGTGTGTGTGTCTGCTTATCTCGTGTGTGTGTGTGTGTGTGTCTGCTTATCTCGTGTGTGTGTGTGTCTGCTTATCTCATGTTGGTGTGTGTCTGCTTATCTCATGGTGGTGTGTGTGTCTCCTTATCTCATGTTGGTGTGTGTCTGCTTTTCTCATGTTGGTGTGTGTCTGCTTATCTCATGTTGGTGTGTGTGTCTGCTTATCTTATGTTGGTATGTGTCTGCTTATCTCATGTTGGTGTGTGTCTGCTTATCTGATTTGTGTGTGTGTCTGCTTATCTAATGTGTGTGTGTGTCTATTTATTTCATGTTGGTATGTGTCTGCTTATCTCATGTTTGTGTGTGTCTGCTTATCTGATGTGTTTGTGTGTGTGTGTGTCTGCTTATCTAATGTGTGTGTGTGAGTCTGTTTGTCTCATGTTGGTATGTGTCTGCTTATCTCATGTTGGTGTGTGTGTGCTTATCTGATGTGTGTGTGTGTCTGCTTATCTCATGTGTGTGTGTGTGTGTGTGTGTCTGCTTATCTTGTGTGTGTGTGTGTGTGTCTGCTTATCTCGTGTGTGTGTATGTGTCTGCTTATCTCATGTTGGTGTGTGTGTGTGTCTGCTTATCTCGTGTGTGTGTGTGTGTCTGCTTATCTCGTGTGTGTATATATCTGCTTATCTCGTGCGTGTGCGTGTGTGTGTGTGTGTGTGTGTGTGTGTGTGTGTGTTGGTGTGTGTCTGCCTATCTCCAGGACAACAGGGAATAGGTTTATCATCGAAGTCATTTCTCTCACGCTCCAGTCGCCCCAAGAATAAATTAGTACTTATCTTTTATTTGAAGAAAGCAAAAGCACCAACGAAGAGAATTGCATTGCCAACATTACAAAAACAGGAAGCACGAACGACAGAGTATCGTGCACAGTGTCATCAACAGCTAGAGCAGAGTAGTAAGGCTCTCGTCTCTTGGAAAAAGACTGAAAGCAATCAAACGGCGGCAGTTCCAAACCCACAAATTCCAAGCGACCTTTATTCCCAATATAGTTGAGATCTAGCATTTAGACTAATCGAAGATGAACGACAAGCTCCGTGTTCCGTGTTCACCCTGCGCACCTATATGAATACTTGGCCGTTTATAATTAAACACAGCAGACGTTTGAGCAAGTCTCCTGTCGGAAATTTCGGAACAATAACATTCCAACCCAATACGCTACCTACCTTCTCCCAGAATTAGTTAACCGTAGAAAGAAACTTCGTAGAAACAGCTTACTCCAGAAGCCTTCCTCTGCCTGGCAGCAGGCATGCACTTTTCATTCTGAATATCAGGTTCCAAGCATTCCGAGCAGTATCCGTTATGGGAGAACCTTGTAGGTCAACCTTGGCCGAGAACCTTGACCATGAACCTTGACCGTGAACCTTGGCCGAGAACCTTGACTGTGAACCTTGGCCGAGAACCTTGACCATGAACCTTGACCGTAAAGCTTGGCCGAGAGCCCTGACCGTAAAGCTTGACCCAGAGTCCTGACCGTAAAGCTTGGCCGAGAGCCCTGGCAGTAAAGCTTGACCGAGAGCCCTGACCGTAAAGCTTGGCCGAGAGCCCTGACCGTAAAGCTTTGCCGAGAGCCTTGACAGTAAAGCTTGACCGTAAAGCTTGACCGAGAACTTTAATCGTGAACCTTGACCGTAAAGCTTGAATATGAACCTTGACCGAGAGCCTTGACATAGAACCTTGACCGTGAACCTTGACCGTGAACCTCATACAAATACAAGAAGGTGAGGAAGCGATTTTGGGTACCTTCTCATCTCCCCCCCCCCCCCCCTCTCCACCCCCCAAACCAAAAATAACGATCAGAAATGTCATATAATGAAAGCGTTGAACACTTCATCTGTGATCGCAGTAACTGCCTTGGAACTACCATTACCTTTCTGCAAACGCGCAAAGATTATATATCACATCACCCATGTAGGCATGCATGTACACTCTTCTTATGCGGTGAAGGCAATGATGGCTTGGTCATGTTGACCGCATGAAAGATGATCGCATTCATAAAGTTTTTCTCTATGGCCAGCTAACTCAACAGAAGAGCCGGCCGACCACAGGTTCAAATAACTGTGTCAACAGGACTTGACAGCACTAATAGACATAAGGCTGGCACCCTGAGAAGACAAGCCTGCAGCCTGGTCCAAGTGGAGGGGTGCTGTGAAGAGCCAGGTCAAACTGTGCGAAAAGAAACTCCTGAAACAAGAGGAGAAAAGGCGAAGAAGTACAGAGAAGGAAGGCAAAACAGAGAAGGAAAGCAAAACAGAGGAGGTAAGCAAAACAGAGGAGGCAAGCAAAACAGAGGAGGCAAGCAAAACAGAGGCGGCAAGCAAAACAGAGAAGGAAAGCAAAACAGAGGAGGTAAGCAAAACAGAGGAGGCAAGCAAAACAGAGTAGGCAAGCAAAACCTTAGTAGCGAGTTGCTACTTCCAGAGCGCATCATTTTATAGTCAGTCATGACTGAAAGAAGCTACTATAGTCAGTCATGACTGAAAGGAGATACTATAGTCAGTCATGACTGAAAGGAGATACTATAGTCAGTCATGACTGAAAAGGGCTACTATAGTCAGTCATGACTGAAAGGGGCTACTATAGTCAGTCATGACTGAAAGAGGCTAATGTAGTCAGTCATGACTGAAAGAGGCTATTGTAGTCAGTCATGACTGAAAGAAGTTACTGTAGTCAGTCATGACTGAAAGAAGTTACTGTAGTCACTCATGACTGAAAGAGGCTACTGTAGTCAGTCATGACTGAAAGAGGCTACTGTAGTCAGTCATGACTGAAAGGGCCTACTGTAGTCAGTCATGACTGAAAGGGGCTACTGTAGTCAGTCATGACTGAAAGGGGCTACTGTAGTCAGTCACGACTGAAAGAGACTACTGTAGTCAGTCATGACTGATAGAGGCTACTGTAGTCAGTCATGACTGAAAGGGGCTATTATAGTCAGTCATGACTGAAAGAGGCTACTGTAGTCAGTCATGACTGAAAGAGGCTACTGTAGTCAGTCATGACTGAAAGAAGCTACTATAGTCAGTCATGACTGAAAGAGGCTATTGTAGTCAGTCATGACTGAAAGGGCCTACTGCCACACGTTGCATAGGAACTACAAGGGGCACTAAATCTTGTCGGGCTTAAATGGTAAAGGTGATCTTACAACAGACACTACTGTCGGGGATGAAGTGTTTCAGACTTCACGGCACTATGCCTCAGCTTTTCATGAGGTGGAGAGTTCTTTTCCCTTTCTTGCTGCCTTACCTTACCTAACAGTAAGTCAAGTACAGATTTACAGCTGGGTCGACTGGATTGTTAGAAACAGCATCAAACCCCGTATCTTTACAACGAGCACAAGTTTCCCACCACTCTGCCACTGGGCTTCTCCGCCCAGGCTTACCCTGAAGCAAGAAGTGTCCTACCACTCTGCCACTGGGCCGCTCCCCCAGGCTTACCCTGATGCAAAAAGTGTCCTACCACTCTGCCACTGGGCCTCTCCGCCCAGGCTTACCCTGCCGCTCCGCCCAGGTTTACCCTGATGCAAGAGGTGCCCTGCCACTCTGCTACTGGGCTTCTCCGCCCAGGTTTACCCTGATGAAAGACGTGACCCGCCATTCTGCTACTGGGCCGCCACGTTTAGGCTTACCCTGATGCAAATCACAATTCAATCATCCATAACAATGACAATTATTTATTTATATTTCTTGAACGTTTCCTGCCCTTCCGCCAAGTAAATCATTCAGGCGATAAATAAATGCTATTAATAGAAAGCCCCGAGGCAAGTTTCTAATGAACGGCCCGTTGAACACCAGTGGTTTTTATCTCTAACTGTTTAAATTACTAATTAATCCCCTTTTGCTCTTCGACATTTAAAGCGGAAATTTTCATTCCGATAACCTCCTCGTGCACGCCTACACGTTCGGGGAGGGACGGAGAGAAAGGTGAAAGAGAAAGAAAGAGAGAAAGAAAAAGATAGAGAAAGAGAGAGCGAGAAAGAGAGAGAGAGAAAAGTGAGACAAATGAGAAAGATATGTCATCTTTTGTTCCTCTTGTTTGGTTTGAGAGTAAAGATGTGACACATTTCACAGTTGAGGTGCGATATTCAAGAATGCGCCTTTCGGTTCGGCACCCTCGCTTTCGGTACGTTTTTATGTCCAGCTCAATTCTACCCATTCTGTGGCTGTTCCCAGACTGCCTGAAAAGCAGCCGGTGGTTTGAAGTTCAAGGAAATTTCTCCTAAACGAATGACCACTTGCGTCGTCATCTACCCTGAGAATGATGGTATTCTGTTACTATATGCTCCCACCGCGTCACTTTTCTTGTTAGTATATCCTGTAAAAGAACAGTCCACATTGGCATCTTTCCACAGAACCTGTCTATGAAGGATGGATCAAATTGTCTGGCGGGGCACCATCACCAACTGAGACCTGCTGGTTTGTGACAACCAAGCAGACATGCACATTGTCGACGCTAGAAATGGGTAGGCCATGACACAATGCGAGAGCCTGATGCCATCACCAGGCATCGTATGGACCTCTTGGGGAAGAAGAAAGAGAGACAATCCTCAGACAACTCAGTGAAAAACCGAAATGGTGGGATAAGAAAGAGAGACAATCCTCAGACAACTCAGTGAAAAACCGAAATGGAATCATATATTCGAGCTGAGGTGCCTTGCAAATTATGGCTGCTGAAAGAGCAAAGTGGAGAGAGTTTGTTGCTGCCCTTAAATACGCCATCAGGTGTGGTGGACATTCATTCATGACTTTGCCTAATATTGACAAAGAATCTAAAACGATTTTCTTTAAAAGAAATGTACTACCAGGACAAGACGAGAACCTGGTCTTATGCTGTCTGATACTATGCTGCACGTGCCGATGGATTATGTAATCAGATCTGATAACTAATCATCAACTCCCCTCCACGACAATGACAACATGTGAGACAAGAAGTGAGTTTCATCCACTGAAGAATGGATATATATATGGACCCAGGAACATGGATCAATCGAATCGGAGAACATTAATCCTGTGCGCAGTTGTTGTGTATGAAATAGCCAGGGGAGTCTCTACGGTTTCATCAAGCACTCACTGAGAGCGGTTCTGCGTCTAGGGCGGCCAGGCGATGTTACTAACAGAAGTGTGTAGGAGAGAACAGGTCAAGGACAGGGAAAAGGAGCAACTTTTGGAAGAATATGGTGGTGGATAGGCCACACACTGCCAAAGCCTCTAGTCAGGTAGTCTGTGACATAGGGACCTCCATATATCAAGGGGCAAAGGTAGACCAAAGAAGAAGTGGACAAGATATCTCACGACTGATACAAGAGAAGCTGACAGAAGTTGGAACGTCTGTTGGGAGAGGATTGGTCGATTGCATAATCACCCGGATGTGCTAAAGACGAAAATAAAAGTGCAACTTGCCTACATCCGAATGGAAAAGAATAAAACAAACTGCAATCTTCAGCACAATCCATCAATCAATCACACAATCAAAACATTTGAGCTCAGTGCGCTGCATGAATCAACAAATGCACTACAAGTCTTTCTGCCTTGTGACTTCCCTTGTAATTCAGTCCATGTCTTCCCAGTTTCCATTTGCAGCAACCTCAGATTTCCATGCGCTTAAACTTCTAAGCATGGAGTCTTCTTCTTCTTCTGCATTTGTTCTCAATCTCCCAATACCAAGCCCTGAACAAGACTTTGCAAGTAGCAGGATGTAGTTCATAGAACGTAATGCATTGTGTCGTTAGTTTACAGCTTGACTGCGATATTGAGTTAGCGACCTCATCATGTAAAAGCTACTGATAATGATATCTCAATGAAGATGCTGGGACACAAGCTTAGTTTCAGTCAAGCAACTATAATGGTAGCCCTATGCTCCAATTGAAGTGAAAAGATAAATCAAGCAATACAGCTTGTCTATGCAACGCACTGTAGTACTTTTAAATTCCCGACTTAATATAGCCAAAACGACAGTGTGTGGGCAATAGGACGACGACATTATCCGACAAATAAGAGAGATAACTATACCGCACAACAAAGAACATAACCTTTCACTTGGCGCGATCCGAGGGTTTTATCTGGAAGAAAAGAATGAGCAAATAGATACGGGATGTTCCGCTCAGCTTTAGACGATGTCATGAAATTTACTAATAGTTGCTTTCTGATTAGCCGCCAGACAGCTCGTAAACACAAAATTCATGCAAACCAGGAGTTTTTTTCCTGGACTGATTTACGTCACAAGCTATTTATTATATAGGACATATTAACTCTGGGCTTCGAGATAAATGAATGGGAAGTCCAAAAGCAGACACGGCTGTCGTGGATAAAGTGTTAGTGACTTTATTGTACGAGGCCACATCCTTTTAATAAGGTTCGGTAGCCAGTTCTGTTCAATGCTGTCTTTTCTTCCCTAACAGTATTTCCGGTACCCAACCGGGCTGATCAGATCGTGTCTGTTGGACCCATATCTTTGGCCGTTGCCACTTCGATAATCAGACGATGGCCTTAGAAAATACATGATAACACAAACAAATAAAAGGTTCTAAAGTCTCCTGAGAATGCAATTTCAACACCTACCACTGCGCGCATATAACGCAAAGAACTGGGAACAAAGTACAATGAAGGTCGCGTGGTAAATGGATAGATAACAACATAAATACTACCAATACCACGGGCTTTCAACTGCCCAAGAAAGACAATTTCACCTCCCCATGACGGGCAACAGCTCAAGCCGACGAACCAGTAAGTAAGAAAGCAATATTGCTTGTTGTCTGTTTCTGAAAATAATATCAAAGTTAAACATGTCTCTAGGTGCGTCACTTTCAGCTCCAGACAAGCATCCTTACCAGTTATAACAAAACGTATAGGACACGCAATTAGGAGTTTAAACCCAAACTAACTCGTCAGATGATCGTGTTCACGTTTCTGATTCACTGACTCAGCCACTTTTGGAGAAAAAAAAATGTAGTCCGTTCTACTGTATGGCTGTGAAACATGGAGAACAACACAAGCAATAACTAAAATATTACAAACTTTCAGAATAGAGAGTTTGAAATGGTACGATAAGATAACTAATGTGGAACTGTTGGACAGAACCAGACAGAATAGAGAGATAGAAATGGTATGATAAGATCTCTAATGTGGAACTGTTGGACAGAACCAGACAGAATAGAGAGATAGAAATGGTATGATAAGATCTCTAATGTGGAACTGTTGGACAGAACAATGGAACCATACCGTTAGAAAAAGGTGCTAGGGTTAAATATGACAAACATTAAGAAAACCAGCTGATACGAGCACAAGCCAGTCGCTCGTCTGGAATCCCCAGATCTATTAAAGTAGAAGCAGACTAAATCACTTAAAAAGAAAATAATCCCAGATAAGCATAAAGGAAGCGGAAACGAGGACAGGGCTGTGATGGACCTGGCAGATGGTTAATGAAGACATGTTCTCAATATGAGAATACAGTTGGGAAATTGGGAATGGGTAATTGGGAATGGGTAATTGGGGAATGGACAATTGGGAATGGGTAATTGGGAATGGGTAATTGGGGAATGGACAATTGGGAATGGGTAATTTGGGAATGGACAATTGGGAATGGGTAATTTGGGAATGGACAATTGGGGACTGGACAATTGGGAATGAGTAATTTGGGAATGGACAATTGGGGAATGGACAATTGGGAATTGGGGAATGGGTAATTGGGAATGGGTAATTGGGAATGGACAATTGGGAAAGGGCAATTGGGAATGGACAATTGGGAATGGGCAATTGGGGAATGGACAATTAGGAATAGGCAATTGGGGAATGGACAATTAGGAATAGGCAATTGGGAATGGGTAATTGGGAATGGGTAATTTGGAATGGACAATTGGGAATGTGCAATTGGGGATGGACAATTGGAAATGGGTAATTGGGGAATGTGTAATTAGGGAATGGGTAATTGGGGATGGGTAATTGGGGAATGGGTAATTGGGGAATTGACAATTGGGAATGGGTAATTGGGAAATAGGGAATTGGTAATGGGTAATTGGGAATGGGTAATTGGGGAATGGGCAATTGGGAATGGGTAATTGGGGATGGGTAATTAGGGATTCGGTAATTGGGAATGGCCAATTGGGGATGGGCAATTGGGGAATGGGTAATTGGGGAATGGGCCATTGGGGAATGGGGAATTGAGGATGGATAATTGGGGAATGGACAATTGGGAAATGGACAATTGGGGAATGGACAATTGGGAATGGGTAATTTGGAATGGGTAATTGGGAATGGGCAATTTGGGAATGGACAATTGGGGAATGGGTAATTGGGGAATGGAAAATTAGGAATGGACAATTGGGAAATGGACAATTGGGGTATGGACGATTGGGAATGGGCTATTTGGGAATGGATAATTGGGAAAGGACAATTAGGAATGGACAATTGGGAAATGGACAATTGGGGAATGGACAATTGGGAATGGGCAATTGGGGAATGGACAATTAGGAATATGCAATTGGGAATGGACAATTGGGAATGTGTAATTGGGGATGGGTAATTGGGGAATGGACAATTGGGAATGGGTAATTTGAAAATGGACAATTGGAAATGGGTAATTGGTAATGGGTAATTCGGGATGGGTAATCGGGGATGGACAATTGGGGAATGGGCAATTGGGAATGGGTAATTGGGGAATGGGTAATTGGGAATGGGTAATTGGGAATGGGTAATTGGGGAATGGGGAATTGGGGAATGGGTAATTGGGGAATGGGTAATTGGGGAATGGGTAATTGGGGAATAGGGAATTGGGAATGTGCAATTGGGAATGGGTAATTGGGGAATGAGCAATTGGGAATGGGTAATTGGGGATTGGACAATTGGGAATGGGTAATTGAGAATGTGTAATTGGGGATTGGGTAATTGGGAATGGGCAGTTGGGGAATGGGTAATTGGGGAATGGGTAATTGGGAATGAGCAAAAGATTGTGATACAATGTTGTGAAGAGAACCACCTAGTTAACTGTACGGAGAATCTCCGAGAAGATTCCACATGTGGAGAAACCAAGACTTTGCTATGAGAAAGCACAGATTTTTAAATGGTGTCACAGTGGCAACAACTAATCCTGGTGCAGACGTAAATTCCTATGACGATCTTGTTGTGAATAAAATAACCATCAGACTGAAAAACATAGAAAGAATATACGAAAGGATCACCAAATAGGCGCAAAAGCATTCAAACAATCTGACATTATAATTTATTTTTTATTTTTTTTTTATTTTTTGCCTTATTTTTCCTATCCCCAAGGCGGTGTGCGTTGCACTGTGGTTTTTTATTTTGCGCCTGTCGGCCCAGTGCATCCGACTTCAGCATGCATTTTATGTAAGAGTCTGCTTCCTCCTGCATTTTCTAAGGGTTTGCTTCCCCGGGGTAACGGCCGGTGCTGTGATGGGGATCGAACCCAGCACCTTCGTGTTGTGAGCCGTGCCACTTGACCACTAGGCCACGCCGTCCCCCTCAATCTGACATTTAAAAACATCTTGTTGAGGTGAAATGTAAATGTGATAGCCTACTGTCAGAAAGTATGAAGCGATAAAATGGATAAATCCCAGAACAGAATATAAGCACTCGATGGGACTGTCTAAATACAAGCACACAATTAGCGAATCAAACTATTCGGATAACAACAAGTTCACGAAGTTTCAAGTATGGATAGCAGACTATATATTGAGCAAAATGAAAGAATGAAAGAGAGCAATAAACACAAGAATATTCTGAGTAATGTGATAATACATGCAGAAATAAAACATTTTTCAAGCAAGACAGGGCTGGCTCAAAAAGGGGGATTCACTAAGTACACCAATGGAGACATCTTATCTCATGAAGAAGATATATTAAACAGGTAGACTAATTATTTACGTGAACTGTTCTTAATCATGAAGGTTCCAGTATCCTCAGATCACAAGTAGAGAAAGCTATCAAAGATATGAGCAAAGGGAAAGCAGCAGGCTCGGATACAAAGAAATATAAAAATGATAGAAGTTCTAGAGGAATTCTTTGAAGATAAAAACGTTGATCTGTGTAATGCCATCTACAATACAGGATCTATACCAAGTGACCTAATTACATTTGTGTAATGCCATCTACAATACAGGATATATACCGAGTGACCTAATTACATCTGTGTAATGCCATCTACAATACAGGATCTTTACCGAGTGACCTAATTACATCTGTGTAATGCCATCTACAATACAGGATCTATACCAAGTGACCTAATTACATCTGTGTACTGCCATCTACAATACAGGATCTATACCTACTGACCTAATTACATCTCTGTAATGCCATCTACAACACAGTATCAATACCGAGTGACCTAATTACATCTGTCTTTATAATCTTATCAAAGAAACTTCGTACAATCAATGTGCATACTGATGAGCTATCATCGTGATAAGTCTTTTTCTTTTCTATGCGGCCAGAAGCCTCTACGAGCGTCAGCAGCCAGAAGACCTCTACGAGCGTCAGCAGCCAGAAGGTCTCTACGAGCGTCAGCAGACAGAAGGTCTCTACGAGCGTCAGCAGCCAGAAGACCTCTACGAGCGTCAGCAGCCAGAAGGCCTCTACGAGCGTCAGCAGACAGAAGACCTCTACGAGCGTCAGCAGCCAGAAGGCCTCTACGAGCGTCAGCAGCCACAAATCCTCTACGAGCGTCAGCAGCCAGAAGGCCTCTACGAGTGTTAACAGCCAGAAGGCCTCTACAACCGCCAACAGCCAGAAGGCCTCTACGAGCGTCAGCAGCCAGAAGGCCTCTACGAACGTCAGCAGCCAGAAGGCCTCTACGAGCGTCAGCAGCTAGAAGGCCTCTACGAGCGTCAGCAGCCAGAAGGCCTCTACGAGCGTCAGCAGCCATATCGTATTACGATATCATTTAGTTGCGGGCCACAAGATAAGGCTCCGCAAGCCGCAGGTTACGTGGACCGAAGTTACAAGTCATCTACTTAGAGTCAACCTGGACTTTCTTCGAATACATGAAGCGTGTCACAAAAGCTGAATACCAATGATATTCAAGGAACCAACTAATAAGCAAAAATAAATGTAAGAAAACATATCAATCATGGACATATGATTCAAACGTTAGAGGTCTTCATCAGGACTAGATAAACAAAAACTGAACAAAAGTCTCACTTTTCATTTTTTGTTTTAGTAATCATATCCCTTCCATTGAACAATATTAAGCTTCCGTCCTGCACACATAAATATCGTTTGATCAACTCTCCTGTGTATTCACGACTTGTTGTTTTCCATTTACTTGTGTAATGCCAGCGTTAGAAAATTAAATTTTAAAATCATACTCAGGTCATTTTGGTCGCAAGGGAATCGATTACGCCATTCTTAATATCGTTATAAAGTCTATACACCCGCGCAATTAATGGTACTGATATTACAGACCTTTTGACAGTTCGATTTTGTTCGTTTTTCAGTACGAGTTTACTACGACATTTTATGTTATCATCACTTCCAGAGTGCAGCTGTCAGTTGAGTTTTCCTGTCTTAAGTCAAGTGTTTTGTGTTGGATGTTGCAAGTCTGTGGAGAGTTGAGCTTTCCTGTCTTAAGTCAAGTGTTTTGTGTTGGATGTTGCAAGTCTGTGGAGAGTTGAGCTTTCCTGTCTTAAGTCAAGTGTTTTGTGTTGGATGTTGCAAGTCTGTGGAGAGTTGAGCTTTGCTAGTCAAGTGTTTTGTGATGGACGGTGCAAGTCTGTGGAGAGTTGAGCTTTCCTGTCTTAAGTCAAGTGTTTTGTGTTGGATGGTGCAAGATTATTCTTTTTTTGTTGCGTTTGCTTTATTGTTCTATTTCTCAAGACGGTGTACGTCACACTGTGGTTTTTATTTGGCGTCTGTCGTACCAGTGCATCTAACTTCAGTTTACATTTTATGAAAGGGTCTGCTTCCGCCGGCATTTTCTAAGGGTTTGCTTCTCCGGGATAATTGGCGGTGCTGTGATGGGGATCGAACCCAGCACCTTTTGATTGTGAGCCGTGTCACTTAACCACTATCCCACGCCGTTCCCTATTTCCTCTTTTGAGTCAAGTTGTTTCGTTTCTTTGTTTGTTATAATTCCATGTTGTTATATTATTTATGTTTTATCAACTATCTATCTACCTAATGGTCTTTTTTGTGCCCTGAAACCAAAGTGTTCTGTGCTATATGCCCGTAAAGATATGTGATTAGGCTCCATTTATAAGAGTTCATTAAATAGTATTATTTTCTGTTTTCCTGCGTATTCGTCAGAGAACGTCGCTTCCAAGACATCTCTGATGTAAAAATGTGTTAGCTGTATTTCCTAAAGGCATTCATTATTGGCCTTTCTCGAGCATTTCATTTCGCGGCATGTAATTGTCTCCCCCTGTGACTTGGACAAGGTCAATGCCTAACGCTTATAACAAAGAGTTGGTAAACTAAAAGACTGTTTATCAGTTGTCTTTGGGAGCGAAGACTCTCACATGCCCTGCAATAGGAAGCCAGTGTGTGTCGGCAGCCAGACCAACTAGGTGGGGATGGAGATTGATCACCAAAGTGGTGAACTTTAGAGAACCCTAGCTTTTACACTACAGCCAGGAGAACCCACGCCCGCTTTTTTCGGAAAGCCTAGTGATATATTAAAAGCCACTGTAACCTGCTACTAGAGACCATTGTCAAGAATAAAGAGCTCAGCACGAGTCGGTGTAGTTTAGTTGACACGCTGACGTTCGTGTGTTGACGGAGTGGAGGTAGTTCGCTGGTCACTGACAAGGCCGTTCTGCTACCACATTTCAGTTTATCGATCCCACCTTTTCTTGGTATCCTTACAGTTGTTATATACTATAGACTTTCTTGATACTTTCTTGATACTTTCTTGATACTTTCTTGATACTTTCTTGGTATGTCATACTATTACTGAGCGCCTGGTCAGCATTGTGGTAAAGCACTCGCTTTTCATGGCAAAGGAACGGGGCTTAAAAACTCGTTTCTGTCGCGGACAAGGTCACCCGCCTGTAAATGATTACCCAGCTTACTATTAGAGACAGAATTTGGTGAGGATGGTAACAACCACATAAACTAGATGTGACCTCAAAATATGAAGTCTCTAACACTTCATCTCCGACAGCATTGTCTACTATAGGACTACCTTGACCTTTACTGTTATACCATTATACCACCGATGCTGACATACCTCCAAGAGGTGATGCTGGGAAACGCCCTATTTGTAAGATGACCTTACGCAATGAGAACCTAATGGTTGTCAGACAGCCTAAGGCCAAGTCCAGACGAGATATTGCAGGGGTGGCTAAAAGTCAACCGGAAAAGCCTGGAGGCAGGACAGACCGAGCTGCGTCTTTTCCAGGCCTGTAAGTCTCAGGAAGGAAATCACTCACAAATGTATTACCAATAGTCAAATGTGAGTCCGAGAGCCAAACTAAGTAATAGAAGTGGCGGCAAAGTCTGAGGAACAATCAGGCGGATTAGTAGATGAACATGTCAGTTATCGTCTACCTGCCTTCATGTGCTAATCTTTGAGTTATCTACCTGCCTTCATGTGCTAATCTGTGAGGTATCGTCTACTTGCCTTCAGGTACTAATCTGTGAGTTATCGTCTACCTGCCTACAGGTGCTAATCTGTGAGTTATCGTCTACCTGCCTTCATGTGCTAATCTGTCAGTTATCGTCTACCTGCCTTCATGTGCTAATCTTTGAGTTATCTACCTGCCTTCCTGTGCTAATCTGTGAGGTATCGTCTACTTGCCTTCAGGTACTAATCTGTGAGTTATCGTCTACCTGCCTACAGGTGCTAATCTGTGAGTTATCGTCTACTTGCCTTCATGTGCTAATCTGTGAGTTATCGTCTACCTGCCTACAGGTGCTAACCTGTGAGTTATCGTCTACTTGTCGTCAGGTGCTAATCTGTGAGTTATCTACCTGCCTTCATGTGCTAATCTGTGAGTTATTGTCTACCTGCCTTCAGCTGCTAATCTGTGAGTTATCGTCTACCTGCCTTCAGGTGCAAATCTGTGAGTTATCGTCTACGTGCTTCATTTATTGATCTGTCCGATTGAGAGCCAGAATCCCATGATTCATTCTGTGTCTTTCGTCTTCTTGACTGTAAAGGCTAGGCTCATAGATATGCCATGTAGGACAACTGTAAAGTTTAGGCTCATAGATATGCCATGTAGGACAACTGTAAAGTTCAGGCTCATAGATCTGCCGTGTATGAAAACTGTAAAGTTCAAGCTCATAGTTCTGCCGTGTAGAACAACTGTAAAGTTCAAGCTCATAGATCTGGAGACTTCAATGTTCTAGAGCACTACTTTTTGTGGGTAGATTGGCCGTTTCCGTTCCTCTGTGCCTCGCCTAATCTAATTGTTAATCGGATGTTCGTTTAATGCTGAGTCAATCGGAGTGTTGAAGCTGACAATGTAATTTTTACTCAAAGGAGACAAGTGCTCAGATCGGCAGATCAATTTGAGCTTTTGCCTCTTGCAGTAAAGCTATCGACGCAAACGCAAAGTTGAGGTCTAAAGATAAACGATGAAGAAGAAGAAGATATTTTGGATTCCGTCTGACAGTACCCATGTGGAATGGCATAGGACCCGGTCCAAGCTTCAGGAAACAATGCGCGGGAAGGATCGTGGGCATTTGTCACGGGACAAGTTTGATCGGGAAACTCAGTGACCTGATTCGGAACATCTACATCCACGTTCCCCACTCCGCTTTCCTCTGTAGTGTTTCAGCACAAGCATTACACATATCCTAGGGAGAGACGTCGATGTCATCGTCAAACCCACCATGGTTTCCATTTCAAGAGGAAGGTGATAGGGTGAATGCGTCAAGGGGCAGGTGATGGGGTATGTACTTCAAGGGGCAGGTGATGGGGTATGTACTTCAAGGGGCAGGTGATCGGGTATGCACTTCAAGGGGCAGGTGATGGGGTATGCACATGTGGGGCAGGTGATGGGGTATGCACGTGTGGGGCAGGTGATGGGGTATGTACCTGTGGGGCAGGTGATGGGGTATGCACTTGTGGGGCAGGTGATGGGGTATGCACTTGTGGGGCAGATGATGGGGTATGCACTTGTGGGGCAAGTGATGGGGTATGTACTTCAAGGGGCAGGTGATGGAGTATGCACTTGTGGGGCAGGTGATGGGGTATGCACTTCAAGGGGCAGGTGATAGGGTATGCACTTGTGGGGCAGATGATGAGGTGTGCACTTCAAGGGACTGGTGATGGGGTATGCACTTGTGGGGCAGGTGATGGGGTATGCAATTGTGGGGTAGGTGATGGGGTATGCACTTGTGGAGCAGGTGATGGGGTATGTACTACAAGGGGCAGTTGGTGGGGTATGCACTTCAAGAGGCAGGTGATGGTGTTTGCACTTGTGGGGCAGGTGATGGGGTATGCACTTGTGGGGCAGGTGATGGGGTATGCACTTGTGGGGCAGGTGATGGGGTATGTACTTCAAGGGGCAGGTTATGGAGTATGCACTTGTGGGACAGGTGATGGGGTATGCACTTCAAGGGGCAGGTGATGGGGTATGCACTTGTGGGGCAGGTGATGAGGTATGCACTTCAAGGGACTGGTGATGGGGTATGCACTTGTGGAGCAGGTGATGGGGTATGTACTACAAGGGGCAGTTGGTGGGGTATGCACTTCAAGAGGCAGGTGATGGTGTTTACACTTGTGGGGCAGGTGATGGGGTATGCATTTGTGGGGCAGGGAATGGGTTATGCAATTCAAGGGGCAGGAGATCGGGTATGCACTTCAAGGGGCAGGTGATGGGGTATGTACTTCAAGGGGCAGGTGATGGGGTTTGTACTTCAAGGGGCAGGTGATGGGATATGCACTTGTGGGACAGGTGATGGGGTATGCACTTGTGGGGCAGGTGATGGGGTATGTACTTGTGGGGCAGGTGATGGGATATGCACTTGTGGGCAGGTGATGGGGTATGCACTTGTGGTGAAGGTAATGGGGAATGCCCTTCAAGGGGCAGGTGATGGGGTATGCACTTGTGGGGCAGGTGATGGGGTATGTACTTCAAGGAGCAGGTGATGGGGTATGCACTTCAAGGGGAAGACTGTGGAGTATTCACTATGGCTGTGTAGTTTCGTAGACGGCGTTCCATCTAAACGAGCACCCAAACAAATGGGGATGTGTTCAGAAGACTGTTTAGAGGCCCTTTACTGGGAAGGCTATATTAGCCCCACTGCACTTCCATACATGACGAATAAAGCTACTAAATGGAGTTGGGCATGGGTGTAGCGACTTCATCATGTAAAATAAATTGCTAACCTAAACTACCACCGTAAATGCACAATATGCTTTATCGCCGGGTTTTTAAAAGAGGCCAACCTACAATGCTAGCCCTATGCTCCGGATGGAGTGAAAAAGGGACCAGACAAAATTGTAAAGTGGGAAAATGTTGGGTTCTTATCTGGACAATAATGCTGTGATCCGTGCTAGTGAGTTTATTGATGATGTCATTAGGATTCCGGCCTGATTACTTTCTAACTGCTCTATTATCTAGCATAGACAATGCGTAAGCCGTAATCTCCCCGTCGATAATATATTCGGTTCTGTTCCTAACAATCGACTTCACTGCTCTCCTGGCATACATACAGGTGCTCAATTTCTCTAATAAAATGGATGTGTTAATACTGACGGCACCTGTAGCTTGTTGGCTGTACACACTCCTGTTCCATTTTCTCACACAGCTCGCACCTGGTTATATAAACTTTGCAGTCTGTGAATTGATGTTTCATTAATGCTAGTGTTATCATCTAACAGGCGGTCATTGGTAGACTTCAAAACGTCACTCATATATCTAGTGTACTCTTCTGCTTATTCTTCGTTCGTTCTCAATCTTGATTCTTGATTCTAGGAACCAACATGATCACAAAGAGGACATTCCCATAAGTGCTCCGATCTCCTTCCTCCGATCTCAGCCAGCCAAGCGAATATATACTCAGAGTCAGTCAGGTGTTGATTTAGAGTTCTTCGGATCTTTCCAGAGAGAACACACTTTCTCCCTTCTCTCTTAGTCACTCTCAAATATATCATCATCTGCACATATGCATTTTCGTGACCCTCTGTATCTTCATCATTCTGTAGACTGTTCATGACAGCCCTTATCAACTCAACCCTGTCTCTCGTCATTCTGTAGACTGTCCATGACTGCCCTTTTTAATTCATCTCTGTCTCTTCAACATTCTGTAGACTGTCCATGACAGCCCTTATCAACTCAACCCTGTATCTCGTCATCACCGCCTCGTTCACCACAGCTCGTCCCGACTCTGCATCAGCTCTTTCGTTGCCCCAGACGCCTGCATGTCCCGGACAGAAGATTCATGTGACACCAAAGCTGTTCAGAAGAGAGGCCCACTCCTGTCTTAGCATGTACCTGTATATCGTACGAAGCATGTCCTGTGAGTCTGACAGTATCACTGCGCGCGTCACCGGTTGCGTCATCAACTTTGTCAGGACCGCTGTTACCGCCTCAATCTCTATCCTCATACTCGATGTAGCAGGGGAGTAGGCAGCTGATTTCTCCTCCATCTCCTTGCCATTTTAGTAGCCTACGAAACCCCAACAGCACTTATTTGCATCTCTGCCGGCGGAGTCATATGTGTACAGAATTGGGTCTTGTGGTCCTGAGTGTTACTGGATCAGCTCCTGTATTGAAGCTTCTGTCCTAGTACCGCCCCAATCGCCCCACTCTCTGCTGAGTTGTATCCCCACCCTTGTCAGGGGGCTCTCGTTGCCCACTTCTACCCATTCACTACCTCTTCCAACTTCTTCCAATGCCCAGACCCTTATCAGGGAGTCTTCTGCCTCTGCCATCCATGACCTTTCTCTCTTAAGAGGATCCTGAAAACACAACAACCACACGATCCTTAAAACACAACAACCACACGATCCTTAAAACACAACAACCACACGATCCTTAAAACACAACAATCACACGATCCTCTATAACAAACACAACAACCACACGATCCTCTATAACAAACACAACAACCACACGATCCTCTATAACAAACACAACAACCACACGATCCTCAAAACACAGCAACAGCACTAATATATTAACAGCACACAACAATAACATCGTAAAGAGAACAGTAACGCAGTACGAACAACTCGGAAGCCACCAGCACAAACTACAACCCCCACTATCAGACATAGGATAAACACAGCACCAAGACGCGGTTATCGAGTTACCAAAAGAATGTAATGTTGTTACCTCCCTGCTGATCCAAACTGAGCGATATCCGCTTCAGGATATCATTCATGAAAATTGCTTATTTATACTGCCAGCGGGCCATTCTGAAATCTACATTATATCACTTTTCTTCCGTTAAAGTCATAATCCCGTGTTCAGTTTTTATATTATTCTCATTCTAAATCACACAAACAGATTATGGCGCAATTTCGGAGCATACATTACGTTGCTAAGGTAACGGACTAAAAGGAATTAAAATTATGTGTATATTCATCATCATGTTATCTGCCCACGTATTTCGTTATATGGCGCCGTATGATGTAATGTTCTTAGCTGAGATGTTCACTTATGTCGCTAGACATCGTGTGGGGTGGAATATTATTTCGTACAACAGCTGCCATCTCCTCTGTTGACTTATGTCGCTAGATAGCTTGTGGGGTTCAATATTCTTGTACATGAAAACTGTCATCTTTTCTGTTCACTTATGTCGCTAGGCATCGTTGGTCGGTTCAATATTCTTTCGTGTGATAGCTGTGTGCCCTTTATGTTATTTTCAGTCCGTTCTTTTCTAGTGATTCTTTACCAGAATTAGTATAGTCACGTGTGGTAATTGTTATTTTCAATCCATTGTTATTCAGTGTTCCTCTAACAGGATGAAATATCCTTGCGCGGTTCTTGTTATTTTAAATTCATTCTCTTGTAATGTTTATTTCTAAGTTCATGAACCAATTCACTTGTGGAACTTTGTTATTTCACATTTCCTGGTTTGATGATGAGGACAGACCTGCACCTCGCCTCCTATTCGGTCTCAAGGAGACAGGCTTGTCACAGCACTCTGACAAACAGACTTGTCACAGCACGCCACTCTGACAAACAGGTTTGCCACGCCACTCTGACAAACAGGTTTGCCACGCCACTCTGACAAACAGACTTGTCACATCACTCTGACTAACGAAGCTGACATCGATGACGATGCGATCCTCACAAGTGATGAGCTTCATGAGATGTTTCCCAATGCCCTACAGCAAGTATCACAAAAATCTACCTTCTTCAGAAGGCATCGAGATGTAGAAAGAGTCACTGTAACCCGCTACCAAAGAAACGTCGCCATGAGTTAACTCAGCACCAGCTGCCTCGAACATCAACGCAACAACAAGTCAGCACCAACTGCCTCAAACAACAACGTAACAACAAGTCAGTACCAGCTGCCTCAAACAACAACGCAACAACAAGTCAGTACCAGCTACCTCAAACAACAACGCAACAACAAGTCAGCACCAGCTGCCTCGAACAACAACGCAACAAGTCAGTACCAGCTGCCTCAAACAACAACGCAACAACAAGTCAGTGCCAGCTGCCTCAAACAACAACGCAACAACAAGTCAGTACCAGCTGCCTCAAACAACAACGCAACAACAAGTCAGCACCAGCTGCCTCGAACAACAACGCAACAAGTCAGTACCAGCTGCCTCAAACAACAACGCAACAACAAGTCAGTGCCAGCTGCCTCAGACAACAACGCAACAACAAGTCAGTACCAGCTGCCTCGAACAACGACGCAACAACAAGTCAGCACCAGCTGCCTCGAACAACAACGCAACAAGTCAGTACCAGCTGCCTCAAACAACAACGCAACAACAAGTCAGTGCCAGCTGCCTCAAACAACAACGCAACAACAAGTCAGTACCAGCTGCCTCGAACAACGACGCAACAACAAGTCAGCACCAGCTGCCTCGAACAACAACGCAACAACAACAGATGTGGGACATAGAAAGTCAACAAAAGCGGATGGAAGCATTGATCACAAATTTAACTGCAACTTTCTAAATAATAATACTTTTATAAAGATCGAAATCAGTAGATAGATTAAACACAAGATGTCGACAAATTATCAGCTTCATATGTAAACAGACAGACAGACACAGGTAGAGTAGAGACAGGGGAAGGCATGCTGAAAGTAGCTACATTACATGAGGTTCAGACATCACTACCTCGCCTCGCCTCGCCTCGTATCGCCTTACACACAGGTCATATACAATCATATGTTCTTGAATTCAACGCCAGAAGACATGTTGTTTCAATTACCGTTGTTAAGTCAATAAACATGTGTGTGGTTTTTCAATTAAGTTAAATTTGTATTAATATAGGAGAAACATCTAGATATCAGTTCCAGACAAGTGGAGCCCGGTTTGAAGAAAGTGATAGGATCACTGTTACCTCCCAAACATGTGAGTAGCGCGACTGAAGATTGGAGTGCATGGGGCGAGCAGCCTCATTGTGTAAAACCATTGCAATTGAAACGGCCATTGTATATTCTCGAATAAAGACTTCCTGTAAAGAATATCTACACAGAACAAATATTCAAACATGTAGAAGGGATGCCAGGGCTTGTCATTGAATGAGTGTCAATGGATAATCTTAGATATATAGATGATGCAGTTTATATAGCAAAAAGTGAGCAAGAATTACAGGAGCTTGTGACAACAATATACAAAATAAGTCAAAGAGTTTAGATTGTACATAAACATAAAGAACACAATGACTATGATAATTGGGAAAAGTGACAAGAAACCATTTAAGCGAATAAAAAAAAAAAGATCAACAACTTGAACAGGTACAGAGTTTCTCCTATCTAGGTCATATAATAACGGAAGAAGGCAGCTGTGAAAAAGAAAGAGAATAGGTATGGCCAAGATGGTATTCAACAACATGCGACACATACTGACATCCAAACAGATAAATCAGGATTTCAAAATGGGAATTGTCAGGTGTTATGTATACTCGTCACTACTTTATGGCGCAGAAACATGGACATTGAATAACAAGTTGGAAACGAGTATTAAAGCCTTCAACATGTGGGTACCTAGAAGATTGGGTCACATAATTAATAGGTGAGCTGAGAAACATGATATGAAACTAGGAGTACCACATCCACGCTACAGACTCTTCTACACTCATGTAACATCAGTCCTGCTATATGAACACGAAACGTGGACATATAGGTAAGAGTTTCATATTCAAACCTAGTATATGGCTGGCAAATATGGACATCTAACTGCCAGTGTCAGATTCAGACCTGGTATATGACTGGTAAACATGGACATCTAACTGGCAGTGTCTTATTCAGACATGGTATATGACTGGTAAACATGGACATCTCTAACTGGCAGTGTCTTATTCAGACCTGGTATTTGACTGGTAAACATGGACATCTAACTGGCAGTGTCTTATTCAGACCTGGTATATGACTGGTAAACATGGACATCTAACTGCCAGTGTCAGATTCAGACCTGGTATATGACTGGTAAACATGGACATCTAACTGGCAGTGTCTTATTCAGACCTGGTATATGACTGGTAAACATGGACATCTAACTGGCAGTGTCTTATTCAGACCTGGTATATGACTGGTAAACATGGACATCTAACTGGCAGTGTCTTATTCAGACCTGGTATATGACTGGTAAACATGGACATCTAACTGGCAGTGTCTTATTCAGACCTGGTATATGACTGGTAAACATGGACATCTAACTGCCAGTGTCAGATTCAGACATGGTATATGACTGGTAAACATGGACATCTAACTGGCAGTGTCTTATTCAGACATGGTATATGACTGGTAAACATGGACATCTAACTGGCAGTGTCTTATTCAGACCTGGTATATGACTGGTAAACATGGACATCTAACTGGCAGTGTCTTATTCAGACCTGGTATATGACCATCAAACATGGACATCTAACTGGCAGTGTCTTATTCAGACCTGGTATATGACTGGTAAATATGGACATCTAACTGGCAGTGTCTTATTCAGACCTGGTATTTGACTGGTAAACATGGACATCTAACTGGCAGTGTCTTATTCAGACCTGGTATTTGACTGGTAAACATGGACATCTAACTGGCAGTGTCTTATTCAGACATGGTATATGACTGGTAAACATGGACATCTAACTGGCAGTGTCTTATTCAGACAGGGTATATGACTGGTAAACATGGACATCTAACTGGCAGTGTCTTATTCAGACATGGTATATGACTGGCAAACATGGACATCTAACTGGCAGTGTCTTATTCAGACCTGGTATATGACTGGTAAACATGGACATCTAACTGGCAGTGTCTTATTCTGACCTGGTATATGACCATCAAACATGGACATCTAACTGAGAGTGTCAGATTCAGATCTCGTATATGACCGGCAAATATGGACATCTAACTGAGAGTGTCAGATTCAGACCTGGTATATGACTGGCAAACATGGACACCTAGCAGAAAGTATCTCGTTTACCAACAAATGTGTCTGTCGCATGCTTCATGTTGGTAGAAAAACAAGAACAGACAAGACAGGTGGATGCTGTGAAGGGTACACTATTAGGTGGATAGGAATGTCCTCAGACAGCAACACGACGGTGTAACTAGACATGCGCCGGACTGGACCACACTGGTAAAAAGAAGAAAGGGTATGTCATACAACACCTGGCAAGGGACTTCAGATCGTTATGTTTCATTTAATGATGACGTCATGTTCATATAATCTCAGCACATGATAAATAAATATATGAGATCGGAAAGCAGCTACAGTTTGTTTCATGCCCGGCTGTAAGGTCCACCGATTTTAGAAAGGCGCTGAATACTATAATTTTTTTGCAATCAGGAAACAAGGGTTGGTGGGGGAATAGGTGGGGGAAGGACATGTGCGGGTTGAGGTGATCAGGAATAGGCGGGAACAGAGGGCTGTGGGGAGAAGGTGAGGGAAAGACACGCGGGTTGAGGTGATCAGGAATAGGCGGGAACAGAGCGGTGTGGGGAGAAGGTGGGGGAAAGACACGCGGGTTGAGGTGTGCAAGAATGGGCAGGAACAGAGCGATGTGAGAAGAGAGAACCTTTGATTGTTAATCTGCTGTTTCATCTTCCATGTTGGACAGTTGGACTGACAGGCAGATGGTCTGCGCATGTCTGCTGACTGTCTTTGAATTACCGATCTTCCAGAACCCCTAGCAACATCACGAGGCAAACATGGAGCTACAAAGACACACCCGTTGAGATACCTTAGGCTGTGGCCTAACCTAATCTTTCTCTCTCAGCAGTGCCTACTCAAGGAAACAACTCTTCCTTTCATTCGCTGAGCCACATAGAATGTGTTAGTGAAGGACTTTGGAAATTGGAGATCAGTCGTCGCTTGAATGATCTTAGGTGAACTGTTATGATTTAAACCGCACGCCATGTCAGATAGCATAATTACTTGGGTGTGCCCTTATGATCTAGAGACTAGACGACTTGTCGGATAAGGTGTACCTCTATGATCTAGAGACTATATGAGATATCAGGTAAGGTGTACCTCTATGATCTAGAGACTAGATGACATGTCAGGTAAGGTGCACTTCTATGATCTAGAGACTAGACAAGATGTCAGGTAAAGTGTACTTCTATGATCTAGAGACTAGATGACATGTCAGGTAAGGTGTACCTCTATGATCTAGAGATTAGACGAGATGTCAGGTAAAGTGTATCTCTATGATCTACAGACTAGACGACATGTCAGGTAAGGTGTACTCCTATGATCTAGGGACTAGATGAGATGTCAGGTAAGGTGTACCTCTATGATCTAGAGACTCGATGAGATGTCAGGTAAGGTGTACCTCTATGATGTAGAGACTAGATGAGATGTCAGGTAAGGTGTACCTCTATTATCTAGAGACCAGACGACATGTCAGGTAAGGTGTATCTCTATGATCTAGAGACTAGACGACATGTCAGGTAAGGTGTACCTCTATGATTTAGAGACTAGATAACATGTTAGGTAAGGTGTACCTCTATGATCTAGAGATTAGACAAGATGTCAGGTAAGGTGTATCTCTATGATCTAGAGACTAGAAGACATATTAGGAAAGGTATACCTCTTTAATCTAGAGACTAGACGACATGTCAGGTAAGGTGTACTTCTGTGATGTAGAGACCAGATCAGATGTCAGGTAAGGTGTACCTCTATGATCTAGAGACTAGACGACATGTCAGGTAAGGTGCACCTCTATGATACAGAGACTAGACGACATATCAGGTAAGGTGTACCTCTATGATCTAGAGACTAGACGACATGTCAGGAAATGTGTACCTCTATGATCTAGAGACTATATGACATGTCAGGTAAGGTGTACCTCTATGATCTAGAGACTAGACGACATGTCAGGTAAGGTGTACTTCTATGATCTAGAGACTAGATGAGATGTCAGGTAAGGTGTACCTCTATGATCTAGAGACTAGATGAGATGTCAGGTAAGGTGTACCTCTATGATCTAGAGACTAGATGAGATGTCAGGTAAAGTGTACCTCTATGATCTAGAGACTTAACGACATGTCAGGTAAGGTGTACCTCTATGATACAGAGACAAGACGACATATCAGGTAAGGTGTACTTCTATGATCTAGAGACTAGACGACATGTCAGGAAATGTGTACCTCTATAATCTAGAGACTAGACGAGATGTCAGGTAAGGTGTACTTCTGTGATCTAGAGACTAGATGAGATGTCAGCTAAGGTGTACTTCTATGATCTAGAGACTAGACGACATGTCAGGAAAGGCGTACCTCTATGATCTAGAAACTAGACGAGATGTCAGGTAAGGTGTACTTCTGTGATCTAGAGACTAAATGAGATGTCAGGTAAGGTGTACCTCTATGATCTAGAGACTAGATGAAATATCAGATAAGGTGTACCTCTATGATCTAGAGACTAGACGACATGTCAGGTAAGGTGCACTTCTATGATCTAGAGACTAGATGAGAAGTCAGGTAAGGTGTACCTCTATGATCTAGAGACTAGAAGACATGTAAGGTAAAGTGTACCTCTATGATCTAGAGACTAGACGACATGTCAGGTAAGGTGTACCTCTTTAATCTATAGACTAGACCACATGTCAGGTAAGGTGTACTTCTATGATCTAGAGACTAGATGAGATGTCAGGTAAGGTGTACCTCTATGATCTAGAGACTAGACGACATGTCATAAAAGGCGTACCTCTATGATCTAGAGACTAGACGAGATGTCAGGTAAGGTGTACCTCTATGATCTAGAGACTAGATGAGATGTCAGGTAAGGTGTACCTCTATGATCTAGAGACTAGACGAGAAGTCAGGTAAGGTGTACCTCTATGATCTAGAGACTAGATGAGATATCAGGTAAGGTGTACCTCTATGATCTAGAGACTACATGAGATGTCAGGTAAGGTGTACCTCTATGATCTAGAGACTAGACAAGATGTCAGGTAAGGTGTACTTCTATGATCTAGAGACTAGATGACATGTCAGGTTAGGAGTACCTCTATGATCTATAGATCAGACGAGATGTCAGGTAAGGTGTACCTCTATGATCTAGAGACTAGACGACATGTCAGGTAAGGTGTACTTCTATGATCTAGGGACTAGATGAGATGTCAGGTAAGGTGTACCTCTATGATCTAGAGACTAGACGACATGTCAGGTAAGGTGTACTTCTATGATCTAGGGACTAGATGAGATGTCAGGTAAGGTGTACCTCTATGATACAGAGACAAGTCGACATATCAGGTAAGGTGTACCTCTATGATCTAGAGACTAGACGACATGTCAGGTAAGGTGCACCTCTATGATCTAGAGACTAGATGAGATGTCAGGTAAGGTGTACCTCTATGATCTAGAGACTAGACGACATGTCATAAAAGGCGTACCTCTATGATCTAGAGACTAGACGAGATGTCAGGTAAGGTGTACCTCTATTATCTAGAGACTAGACGACATGTCATAAAAGGCGTACCTCTATGATCTAGAGACTAGACGAGATGTCAGGTAAGGTGTACCTCTATGATCTAGAGATTAGACAAGATGTCAGGTAAGGTGTACCTCTATGATCTAGAGACTAGACGACATGTCAGGTAAGGTGTACCTCTATGATATAGAGACTAGACGACATGTCAGGTAAGGTGCACCTCTATGATCTAGAGACTAGACGACATGTCAGGTAAGGTATACCTCTATGATCTAGAGACTAGACGACATGTGATAAAAGGCGTACCTCTATGATCTAGAGACTAGACGACATGTGATAAAAGGCGTACCTCTATGATCTAGAGACTAGACAAGATGTCAGGTAAGGTGTACCTCTATGATCTAGAGACTAGATGAGATGTCAGGTAAGGTGTACCTCTATGATCTAGAGACTAGATGAGATGTCAGGTAAAGTGTACTTCTATGATCTAGAGACTACGTGAGATGTCAGGTAAGGTGTACCTCTATGATCTATAGATCAGACGAGATGTCAGGTAAGGTGTACCTCTATGATCTAGAGACTAGACGACATGTCACGTAAGGTGTACTTCTATGATCTAGGGACTAGATGAGATGTCAGGTAAGGTGTAACTCTATCATCTAGAGACTAGATGAGATGTCAGGTAAGGTGTACCTCTATGATCTAGAGACTAGATGAGATGTCAGGTAAGGTGTACCTCTATGATCTAGAGACTAGACGACATGTCAGGTAAGGTGTACCTCTATGATCTAGAGACTAGACGACATGTCAGGTAAGGTGTACCTCTATGATATAGAGACTAGATGACAGGTTAGGTAAGGTATACCTCTATGATCTAGAGATTAGACAAGATGTCAGGTAAGGCGTACCTCTATGATCTAGAAACTAGACGAGATGTCAGGTAAGGTGTACTTCTGTGATCTAGAGATTAGATGAGATATCAGGTAAGGTGTACCTCTATGATCTAGAGACTAGATGAAATATCAGGTAAGGTGTACCTCTATGATCTAGAGACTAGACGACATGTCAGGTAAGGTGCACCTCTATGATCTAGAGACTAGATGAGATGTCAGGTAAGGTGTACCTCTATGATCTATAGACTAGACGACATGTCTTTTTTCGGGCCCACGAACGAGTAACCTACTGATCGTGGGCATTCACCATCATCAACGTTTTAAACGTTCTGTAAGGGTTTTCAGCCATCACTGTTTTGTGAGGGTTTTCAGCCATCACTGTTTTGTGAGGGTTTTCAGCCATTACTGTTTTGTGAGGGTTTTCAGTCATCACTGTTTTGTGAGGGTTTTCAGCCATTACTGTTTTGTGAGGGTTTTCAGTCATCACTGTTTTGTGAGGGTTTTCAGCCATCACTGTTTTGTGAGGGTTTTCAGTCATCACTATTTTGTGAGGGTGTTCAGCCATCACTGTTTTGTGAGGGTTTTCAGTCATCACGGTTTTGTGAGGGTTTTCAGTCATCACTGTTTTGTGAGGGTTTTCAGCCATCACTGTTTTAAGAGGGTTTTCAGCCATCACTGTTTTGTGAGGGTTTTCAGTCATCACTGTTTTGTGAGGGTTTTCAGTCATCACGGTTTTGTGAGGGTTTTCAGTCATCACTGTTTTGTGAGGGTTTTCAGCGATCACTGTTTTGTGAGGGTTTTCAGTCATCACTGTTTTGTGAGGGTTTTCAGCCATCACCGTTTTGTGAGGGTTTTCAGGCATCACTGGTTTGTGAGGGTTTTCAGCCATCACTGTTTTGTAAGGGTTTTTAGTCATCACTGTTTTGTGAGGGTTTTCAGCCATCACTGTTTTGAGAGGGTTTTCAGACATCACTGTTTTGTGAGGGTATTCATTCATCACTGTTTTGTGAGGGTTTTCAGCCATCACTGTTTTGTGAGGGTTTTCAGCCATCACTGTTTTGTGAGGGTTTTCAGTCATCACTGTTTTGTTAGGGTTCTCACCCATCACTGTTTCATCAAGGAGAAAATTACATTGCAATCTTTTCAGCTTGATCTTTCCGCTGATATTTTCTTTATTTCAATGCCTTCCCTTTTTCTTCTTAATCGTTCGTTCCTAAATAACTTCTATTTTCCTCATAAACTTGGTGGTCCGATTCGAGCTTCTCTCGTTGCCATACAATTCATCCCTCACATAATCACATTTATTCTTAGTTCTTAGTCGACCTGTACTTCTACAGAGACGAATGCCCCTGTGCAGGTCCCATCTCTGATACAAACTGGATATATCTGGGAGGAGGATTTCTTGCTTAGCGGGTTACCCGATCAGCTTATTACTCCGTTGCGTTGGGACAAGTGCCGTGGAGAGTGGTTAACCGATGTGCGAATCCATCTTAATAGACTCACACTAGAGAAAAGTAGACCCGCAGTCTATTAGGCGCCATCTATGCTGTTCTAAACAAGCCCCTTAACCATGGTTAGTGCTATGCCATGTCCCACAGTCACCTCTTACGACATGCTCTGTATTGGCAGTGGTGCTATTCTTGTCCTTGCTATACACAAAGACCTCGACAGACCACTCACAACCAAACCTATTTCCCTCACAAACTTGACGTTCCTTGTCCGTTCTCTCGCCCTCATACAGCCTATCCCTCATATAAACACACCTATTTCCCTCACAAACTTGACGTTCCTTGTCCGTTCTCTCGCCCTCATACATCCTATCCATCATATAAACACATCTATTTCCCTCATAAACTTGACGTTCTTGTCCGTTCTCTCGCCCTCATACAGCCTATCCCTCATATATACACATCTATTTCCCTCATAAACTTGACGTTCCTTGTCCGTTCTCTCGTCATCATACAGCCTATCCCTCATTTAAACACATCTATTTCCCTCATAAACTTGACGTTCTGCCTTAGGCTGCTCTCGTCTCCATAAAGTTTGTCCATCAACAGAACGGTAGAGGCTTATACGAGGCGTGTTCAAATGAAATGGTGACAAAAGTGTGTCGAAGACAACAGTGAAGAGCTGGACAACGATGTTTACAGAAGGACGTGAGTTAACGCAACAATATGCGCCTGACCTGGTCTCGGACGTTAGTTAACGCAACAATATTCGCCTGACCTGGTCTCGGACGTTAGTTAACGTAACAATATTCGCCTGACCTGGTCTCGAACGTGAGTTAACGCAACAATATGCGCCTGACCTGGTCTCGGACGTTAGTTAACGCAACAATATTCGCCTGACCTGGTCTCGGACGTTAGTTAACGCAACAATATGCGCCTGACCTGGTCTCGGAACATCTTTCTCACGTTCTTTAAACATCGTTGCTCAGTTCTTCACTGTTGTCTTCGACACACTTTTATCACATACACTGCCTGCATTCTGCGATAAATGTCAACTGGTCGACATCCTTCAGCTGTTAGAAACCAAATCACCGCTCGCTAATCAACTCTGGACGAACGCCATGTTTTCAACGGTCTGCTGAGGAAACTATGAGTCGGAGGATAATGACATTTTGCAAACTTGACGGCTGTTATGTGTTGTTTCCACCAGAAGTGACGTCATCATGCGCATCGTACATGTGTTCACTTGTTGCATGTTTGGTCTTGTTCCATTTAAACACGCCTCGTAGTATCACATTGCTTCCCTTTTGCTACGTTTTAGGATTTGGCTCTACTAGACCCACGAAAACATGCCCTCTTCATGCGAAAACATGCATTGTGTCCAATTTTGAATTTTTTTAACAAGTTTCATTCTGCAGTGACCTTTTTAAAGTCTGAACATTATCACTGGATCTCTTGTTGGCCAACAAGCGGGATAATTCACCAGCCTTCAATTTGTAAATCAAGCAAAATCACTTATTCGGTTAAGTGCGGTAATGAAACTAATCTTTCCTAGTCTACGAACGTGACCTTCAGACCAAGACTAGCAAAACTCATTGCTTCTCCTAGTGTTTGTGACATTCTTTATTACCGTATACCGACACAAAAGAAAGATAAATCTCCCGCAGTGACAGACAACCGTGTCTTAAATTTGCAATTATCCGTCCAAACAGCCTGGCTTCATTTGCATTCAATTCCGTTTACCTGTCTTTGCAATGACTCCAGATCTGCATATTCAAATGCATGGCTCTATGGTGATAAATGTTTAGTTTTCATTTCTCAACATTTTTCCAGCTCATCTTCCAAGAAACGAATTGGATTTCAATCATAATGTGAAGTCTGGTTAGGTATGAGGTCGTCTGTACGGGTAATGCTTGATAGATTATTGTGTATGTGCGTGCGTGTATGTATGCGTGTGCGTGCGTGTGTGTGCGTGTGTGTGTATGTATGTGCGTGCGTGCGTGCATGCGTATGTGTGTGTTTGTGTGTCTCAAAAACAACAATAAAGACATAACTATCAAAATAGATGAATGTGTCTCTGAATCCCCAATGCACGATAGGCTAGAAAGATCTATTCGTGTCACCAACACAGGCCTAACTAGTCAGAGTCATGTTAGAGTGTCTCAGAATCACAAACAGTGGCCTAGCTAGTCAGAGTCATGTTAGAGTGTCTCAGAATCACAAACAGAGGTCTAGCTAGTCAGAGTCACGTTAGAGTGTCTCAGAATCACAAACAGAGATCTAGCTAGTCAGAGTCACGTTAGAGTGTCTCAGAATCACAAACAGAGGTCTAGCTAGTCAGAGTCACGTTAGAGTGTCTCAGAATCACAAACAGAGGTCTAGCTAGTCAGAGTCACGTTAGAGTGTCTCAGAATCACAAACAGAGGCATAGCTAGTCAGAGTCACGTTAGAGTGTCTCAGAATCACAAACAAAGGTCTAGCTAGTCAGAGTCACGTTAGAGTGTCTCAGAATCACAAACAGAGGTCTAGCTAGTCAGTCACGTTAGAGTGTCTCAGAATCACAAACAGAGGTCTATCTAGTCAGAGTCACGTTAGAGTGTCTCAAAATAACAAACAGAGGTCTAGCTAGTCAGAGTCACGCTAGAGTGTCTCAGAATCACAAACAGAGGTCTAGCTATGGAATGGAAGATGGTCCACAGAACCAACCAGTGCAACTGGCGAACTCCATATGTTGTCAATCCTTTTCATTGCTGGAAGCAATTCCGTAGCTCTCGCGTCGGCTCCAAAATGTCCCCTTGACTTCGTCAGGTACCCATTTACAGTTGATTCGACTGGGAGAAGCGGCCATACCATGAAATGAGCTGCGATATGACCTGTCTGAGCACAACGTGATTTTTTTATCGAAATCCAAAAACTGACACAATCCAGGCGTGGAACGAGTCGATGATAATGCTGGCGATGATAATTAGATAATATCTCCGGGTGCGCCGGTATACCTGTAGCTACCCACTTCAATAGACCCAACTAAATTGACCAAAGACACCAGTGTGGAACAGAAACATATCCCATACCTTTTCTTGCTTTCTTCGTTTCCTCGTTCGCTTTCTCCTCATTATTTCTAGTTGTATCATTCCAATCCTCCTTAATGTTTGATCTCTTTCTGTGATCACATCCACTAGTCCCCATTGTTATTGTAAGTTTGGTCATATAGGTCAGTGTTCAGATAATCGACATTATTTATCTTACGCGCTAGGGTTAGTTGCATTAACTCTTCTTGTGTAGAAGCGTCTACAACTCATGGATGACAGATCCCGCCATTCACGTAGTCTGATAACCTGAGTGTGGAGTAGTCTTCTTGATTTGTATGTAAGCTCTTTAAAAATTACCTCACATTTTAACCAGGATCCACCATTTTAAACAGGATCTCAGAATCTATACAGGACCCCAAATCGTATACATGATCCCATAATTTATACAGGATCCCACATTTTATATAGAACCCCAAATTGTATACGCATTCTCTTCCCAATGTATCTCTCTTTCTCTTCACTTAAGGATTATATACGACAGCCTGCCTGGCTATACAGGACTGTATCCCCGTATCCTTTGTAGGCATCTGTTAACGAAGGACTTGGGTCTGTGTTATGTCCCCTTTTGTTGTTCCCCGCCATCGGGTTCCAGATCGAACAAAATGCGGTCAGCAAAGGCTGTGGACACTAATAGATCCTGTTCTTTGCTTGGTATACAAATGTCTGCTCTGCCCTTAGATGCGCTTTACTCTGCCCGACCCAAGTTAACTGTAAGGCTGGAGATCCAAACAGGGCATGCTGAGTAACATAACACTCACATGTCTCTTAGACTCACATACCTTTAAGACTCACATACCTCTAAGACTCACATGTCTCTTAGACTCGCATGTCTCTTAGACTCACATAGCTCTAAGACTCACATGTATCTAAGACTCACATATCTCTAAGACTCACATATCTCTAAGACTCCCATGTCTCTAAGACTCACATGTCTCTAAGACTCACATGTCTCTAACATGCACATGTCTCTAACACTCACATATCTCTCACTCATATGTCTTTAACACTCACATGTCTCTAAGACTTACATACCTCTAACTCCCATACCTCTTACTCACATGCCTCTTAGACTCACATGCCTCTTAGACTCACATGCCTCTAAGACTCACGTGTCTCTAAGACTCACGTGAGTCCTCTTAGACTCACATGTCTCTTAGACTCACATGTCTCTAAGGCTCACATTTCTCTTAGGCTCACATGTCTCTTAGACTCACATACCTCTTAGACTCACATACCTCTAAGACTCACATACCTCTAAGACTCACATACCTCTTAGACTCACATACCTCTTAGACTCACATGTATGTTACACTCACATACCTCTTAGACTCACATACCTCTTAGACTCACATACCTCTTAGGCTCACATACCTCTTAGACTCACATACCTCTAAGACTCACATACCTCTAAGACTCACATACCTCTTAGACTCACATACCAAAGCCTACCTCACCAACAGGTGATCGGACTTGTTCTCCCCAGTGATCCAGCTAAATGTTGTGGTCTCACTTCCAAGTTATACGGACAAGTTAAAGAAAATACACTGACCCAGCAATTCAACACTACTCTCAAAGTTATAACGACCAGTTAAGGAAGATACATTTGCATACAAAAACCATTCTGAGCTAAAGAGGAAGTCTAGATACACAAGGATTGATTTAACCGTTGGAACTCCTATTGACAGTGCATACATCAAAGCGATTTCAAGAAGAAGGAGAAGAAGAAGAAGATGAAAGAAAGAGAACAAAGGAAGAAGGTAAAAGAAGATGAAGATGATGATGATGAAGATGATGATGATGAAAGAAGAAAAAAATAAACAAGAAACAATTTTTAAAAGACAGAAGAAAAACAAAAGAAAAAAAAGAAGAAGAAAGAAAGAAAGAAGGAAAGAAATATGTAAATATACTATCTCCCGTGTGAGTGCTAGTTTATGTAAATATACTATCGCTCATGTGAGTGATATCTGATGTAAATATACTTTATCTCGTATGAGTGCTAGTTTATGTAAATATACTATCGCTCATGTGAGTGATATCTGATGTAAATATATTATCTCCCGTGTGAGTGCTATCTTATTTTAATTTACTGTTTTCCGTGTGAGTGCTCCTTTATGTAACTATACTATCTCTCGTGTGAGTGCTCCTTTATGTAGCTATACTATCTCTCGTGTGAGTGCTCCTTTATGTAGCTATACTATCTCTCGTGTGAGTGCTCCTTTATGTAGCTATACTATCTCTCGTGTGAGTGCTCCTTTATGTAGCTATACTATCTCTCGTGTGAGTGCTCCTTTATGTAGCTATACTATCTCTCGTGTGAGTGCTCCTTTATGTAGCTATACTATCTCTCGTGTGAGTGCTCCTTTATGTAGCTATACTATCTCTCGTGTGAGTGCTCCTTTATGTAACTATACTATCTCTCGTGTGAGTGCTCCTTTATGTAGCTATACTATCTCTCGTGTGAGTGCTCCTTTATGTAACTATACTATCTCTCGTGTGAGTGCTCCTTTATGTAACTATACTATCTCTCGTGTGAGTTCTCCTTTATGTAGCTATACTATCTCTCGTGTGAGTGCTCCTTTATGTAACTATATTATCTCTCGTGTGAGTGCTCCTTTATGTAACTATACTATCTCTCGTGTGAGTGCTCCTTTATGTAGCTATACTATCTCTCGTGTGAGTGCTCCTTTATGTAACTATATTATCTCTCGTGTGAGTGCTCCTTTATGTAACTATACTATCTCTCGTGTGAGTGCTCCTTTATGTAGCTATACTATCTCTCGTGTGAGTGCTCCTTTATGTAACTATACTATCTCTCGTGTGGGTGCTCCTTTATGTAACTATACTATCTCTCGTGTGGGTGCTCTCGAATCCTAGACGTCCCTCTTTCATTGCCAGCAAACCTCACAACACATACCCTGGATGGTTTGTTTTCATTGTGTCTTACATCAGCACTTTCATTGTGTCTTACATCAGCACTTTCATTGTGTCTGATATCAGCACTTTCATTGTCTCTTATATCAGCACTTTCATTGTCTCTTATATCAGCACTGTCATTGTGTCTGTTATCAGCACTGTTATTGTCTATTATATCAGCATTTTCATTGTGTCTTATATCAGCACTTTCATTGTGTCTTATATCAGCACTTTCATTGTGTCTTATATCAGCACTTTCATTGTGTCTTATATCAGCACTTTCATTGTCTCTTATATCAGCACTTTCGTTATGTCTTATATAAGCACTCCCCGTTTGTTCTTCGCTCCTTATTCCATTCATGCAATCCCCTGATGATCTTTCTTTGTCTGCTGACAGCTCGTTCATTGCCAGCAAACCCCAAGATGACCAAGACCCTGGATTAACACACATCCCTGGCGGCCTAACCTAGCTGTGTCAGGTGGCACCTCTTTCATTGCAAGCAAACCCCAGTATGGTAAAATAATAATTATATTCACGTTTCTGAAGGTTTGAGACCTCTTTATATCCGCTATCCACTCACTAATTCCATGAGCCCCAGATTGAGCAAAACACACGTCCCTGAAGGTTTGATGCCTTCCTGAAGGTTTGACGCCTTCCTGAAGGTTTGAAGCCGTCCTGTTTGACGCATTTCTGAAGGTTTGACACCTTCCTGAGGTTTGACGCCTTCCTGAAGGTTTCAGGCTTCCCGCATATCCGCTATCCCCACATCTCGTGGCCATCTCTTCTATACCTTCATCGCGCATAATGCAATCAAACAACGCAGTGACGTCAACAAGTGCAACAGCCTCCAGACGACAGCCATATTTGTCCAAACACTTAGTCATATGGTGGTTGTTATGACAACCTGCAGGCTTTCACGTGCCCTGATGTTATGACAATGTCCCGCAAATAGTGGTATTATTATTAAAACAAAACAAGCATTTGAGGCAATGACGAAGGGGAGGCAGAAAAAGAAATTGAATAAATGCAACCACAGATAGAAGGTCGTAGAGTGAACGGCAGGATAGACTGGCCATTCATCATCATTGTGTGCAATGCCTAGTGGCGTTAACGATTCATACGTTCAACCCCCCCCCCCCCTCCCGTCGTTGATCATCTCTGTAATTTTGATATACTTTCCTTGTACGCTTTATGCAATTAGAATCCTTCATCGAGCTACAGAGACCGGGATCAATCGCCGATACCAGCAGTGACCTGCAGTCAAATAAAATTTGGATACAAAATCAGGGGGATGATAGAATGGAAGGAAGAAAGAAGGATGATAGAATGGAAGGAAGAGAAAAGGATGATATAATGGAAGGAAGAGAGAAGAATGATAGAATGGAAGAAAGAGAAAAGGATGATATAATGGAAGGAAGAGAGAAGAATGATAGAATGGAAGAAAGAGAAAAGGATGATATAATGGAAGGAAGAGAGAAGAATGATAGAATGGAAGGAAGAGAAAAGGATGATATAATGGAAGGAAAAGAGAAGGATGATAGAATGGAAGGAAAAGAGAAGGATGATAGAAAAGGAGAAAGAGAAGGATGAGAAATTGCAAGAGAAAGAAAATAAGGCTACTGAAGAGGCTTGCTTGGCGACACTACTAAATGAACAATCTACAGACTGCCGAGAGTGTGTTAACCTAATGTGAGTCGATCGGAAAGAGGCGTCAGAGAGGACGAGACAGGTGTGTGTACAGCCAGCGGTCTACATGAACAATCAGTATTCATACTCTTCTCCATTTGATATGGTTTGCCCAGAGTGTGGTGACTATGAACAGAACAGAGAAGAATGTGTTTAGGTGCCAACTTGAATTTGTTACAGGCTCGAAATACCGAGATAACGGCTACTGTTGTTTCGTAAAGTGTGTGTGTTCAGGATTGTACTTTTGGTGATAATATTAAAGTGCTTGTTCATGATTGTACTTTTGGTGATAACATTAAAGTGCTTGTTCATGATTGTACTTTTGGTGATAACATTAAAGTGCTTGTTCATGATTGTACTTTTGGTGATAACATTAAAGTGTTTGTTCAGGAATGGTAATTTTGGTGGTAAAATTAAAGTGCTTGTTCAGGATTTTACTTTTGGTGATAATATTAAAGTGCTTGTTCATGATTGTACTTTTGGTGATAACATTAAAGTGCTTGTTCAGGAATGGTACTTTTGGTGATAATATTAAAGTGCTTGTTCATGATTGTACTTTTGGTGATAACATTAAAGTGCTTGTTCAGGATTGTACTTTTGGTGATAATATTAAAGTGCTTGTTCATGATTGTACTTTTGGTGATAACATTAAAGTGCTTGTTCATGATTGTACTTTTGGTGATAACATTAAAGTGCTTGTTCATGATTGTACTTTTGGTGATAACATTAAAGTGTTTGTTCAGGAATGGTAATTTTGGTGGTAAAATTAAAGTGCTTGTTCAGGATTTTACTTTTGGTGATAATATTAAAGTGCTTGTTCATGATTGTACTTTTGGTGATAACATTAAAGTGCTTGTTCAGGAATGGTACTTTTGGTGGTAATACTAAAGTGCTTGTTCAGGAATGGTACTTTTGGTGGTAATACTAAAGTGCTTGTTCAGGAATGGTACTTTTGGTGGTAATACTAAAGTGCTTGTTCAGGAATGGTACTTTTGGTGTTAATATTAAAGTGTTTGTTCAGGAATGGTACTTTTGGTGGTAATATTAAAGTGTGTGTTCAGGAATGGTGCTTTATATTATTATTGCCCATCGCGAGGCGATGACGGCCACAACACCAGACGGTTTTGTCTTAATAATGTGATGTGCCCTGTTTTGGATTATAGGTGGGAAAGAATATGCGCTGTTCGCCAATCTCATTCTTATTATAAGTTACCTTGGATCAGTCGCAAGACTATTGGTCGAGACGACTGTAGGTAACTCGGGATGCGTGAACTCTGGTCTTACCTCCCTTGAGACCATGGGTGGCTTGAAACTTTCGGGACTCATCGTCCACCGTTTCCGTTCATCACTGTGAGAGGCGAGTGCCTTAACCTCTTGACTACAGCATTATACGTTTATATTAAAATTCACGTCCAGGAATGGTATTTGTTATGGTTATATGTGGTACTCCACGCGATAAATTCATCAGCTGGCCAGTATTTATTAGAAGATTTATGTAAAAACGTAGCTGTGTTCTTCTTTCATCCAAGAAGTGCAGAGAGTGGTCCTTCGGGAAAGCAAAACTCGAGGTCAACCAGGTGTTACATGATGTCACTCATACTAGTTATTACGTCATAGACACATATGGATTAGTACTGTGCAATGAATAAGCAGGTTGGTGCTACTCTGCGAGAGAGGTCAGTTCAGGGTTTGCAACCTTCAGGATGAAATTGGAGATGGAAGCGGCGACATCAGCTCTCAGATGGCTATCTAAGACATCATCAATAAGGGTAGTCATCCTTTCAAAGTCTCAACCTTTGCATGAGAAGGTACAGAATGGATGGCTAAGACATGAGTGGGTGGCAGCTATGTCAAATATACAGAGACTAGTGTGGGTCTAGTCATTTTGGGGGATTAGGGTAATAAAAGGGCTGTCATCCTGACTTCACAAGCACCAATTATTGGAGAATGAGACATGGATAGGAGAGGCATTTTGATGTCTTTCAATGGCGGCCTGCTCCATGATTATACGCAATATATAAATTAGCAATTCACAGACTGGGGCGAGTGTGTAAAACCAACAGGCTAAATGAACAATCAGTATTTACAACCGTTATCATTTGCTGAGAGAGATCAGACACCTATGAGTGTTCCCGGAGTGCAGTCGATCGATTCTTACGAACAGAACAGAGGACAACAAAAAAGCCTATTCTCTCGGTCTTATTATTTGCATTTTCCCTGTCATTTGGCGGCATTGGGCGGTTCATATTAAACTTAAATCGAGAGGAAGTTGGGGGAAGGGGGGGGGGGGGTGAAGTAGTTAGTTACACGGCCCGCAGCCCAAACATGCTAGGTTCGGATTCTGTAAATATCAAAGTCCTGTTCATTTGAGAATAAACGCCATAAGAAATGCGTAAAGAAGTGGGAATATCTTGGCCATTTTTAAGCACATTTCACAACGTAAAAACAGCAATCTTTCACAAGACAAACTGTCCACTGCAGTATCGTTCGTCGTGAGATCGCCCGTGTTGTGTTAGATGTTGTTTGGATCGCCCGTGTTGTGTGGGGTGTTCTTGGGATCGCCCGTGTTGTGCGCGGTGTTGTTGGGATCGCCCGTGTTGCGTTGGATGTTGTTTGGATCGCCCGTGTTGTGTGGGGTGTTGTTGGGATCGCCCGTGTTGTGTGGGGTGTTGCTGGGATCGCCTGTGTTGTGTGGGGTGTTGTTGGGATCGCTTGTGTTGTGCACGGTGTTGTTGGGATCGCCCGTGTTGTGTGGGGTGTTCTTGGGATCGCCCGTGTTGTTGAGATCGCTCGTGTTGTGTGGGATATTGCTGGGATCGCCCGTGTTGTGTGGGGTGTTGCTGGGATCGCCCGTGTTGTTGGGATTTCCCGTGTTGAGATCGGCAGTGTTGTTGGGATCGACCGTGTTGTGTGGGATGTTGTTGGGATCGCCCGTGTTGTGTGGGGTGTTGTTGGGATCGCCCGTGTTGTGTGGGGTGTTGTTGGGATCGCTCGTGTTGCTGGGATCGACCGTGTTGTGTGGGATGTTGTTGTGATCGCCCGTGTTGTGTGGGATGTTTCTGGGATCGCCCGTGTTGTGTGGCATGTTGTTGATTGTCCCTAGATCATCTTATAAACCTGTATTCAGTCACCACGAATTCTTCTAGACACTGTGGGCCGGTTTTTCTCAGTCTTTCCTCAAAACTGTAATTCTGTAATCCCACTATCATCTTTGTTGCTCTTCTGTGTATCCTTACCAGCATGTTTATTTATATCTCTTCTATGATAAGGAATCCACACCTGTACACAGTACTCCATTCTAGGCCTAACTAATCCTTTTTACAGTATGACTATCACTGCCTTTGCTCCTATGTTTAATATTTCTTTATATTATACCTAACATTGCATTTGTCTTTTTTACCCCTACCTGGACTTGCTCAGTCACATTACCTGTATGCTCTATTATAACCTCTAGGTCCCTTTTGTTTTCTGAGTTTCTAATATTGTTATCTCCAATTTTATAATTATGTTCCAAATTGAATCTACACATGTGGATGGTTGTACATTTTTCTACATTAAACTCTATTTGCCAGCTCTCAGACAATTTCCGAATGTTATCTAAATGTGACTTTAATATTTCCACTTTTGTTTTTATGAGTTAAGTTAGGATAAGTTAAGTTACGATAAGTTAAGTTAAGCTAAGTTAAGTTAAGATAAGATAAGTTAAGTTAAATTTAAGTTACGATAAGTTAAGTTACTATAAGTTAAGTTGCTTTCTCTTTCTCACTCATTATCTTTTCTCTCTTTCTCTGCCTATATCTTTTAATTTATTTCTCTCCTCTTTTCATTTTGGCTCTATTTTCATTCTGTCTCTATTTGTATCCATTTTTCTCTCCCCACCTCTTTTTTTTCTCTGCCCTTTATGTCTCTTTCCTCTGTTATCTATCTTTGTTTCTCCGACACATACCAGACACTATCTTCATTGTACAACGTCTAGGTTTTTATTTAAGGTTTCTATCCTCGCTGCCATTCCATCCCCCACATTAAGTCAGGTGCCTTTCTACAGTTAGGTTAACTGGATCGTGCCAACTGTACCTATACCGTCAGAGACAAGCTAATCCCCGTTCCAGCTACCCAGGCGGCCTCTCACATTAGAGGCAGTCTGTAATCGAATACATTGTCTGAAATGTTGTAATGACCTTCGATAATCGAATATGCCCATCTCCTCAGATTTCATAGGAACGTCTCTTAGATAATCTTAATGGCGATTTCGTTAACTATTTCGTCGATGAATCGATCCTTAGCCTCGCCAGCAGGAGGCGTCTGCATGCAGTCCGAGAGAGCTCTACACAAATGAGCTTAATGATTCACTCCCTGCACCCTCGCAATGTCTTAGATCCCTGGAGGTAACAAATGCTGTCATTGCCGGGAGTGGAATCGAAGATCAGCTATCAATACTAACTACATCCTCCCAACGCATGCACAGCACATGACCTACTAAAGCAAAAGTCTAGTTTCTGGCTTATTTCAATCGGACCCCTCGTGCATACAGGAAAAGGTGGATGAAGTCTAACTGGCTAGGCCTCTACTTATCCGAGTAGATGAAGCTTGCAGACTAACAGTTGCAATTCATCTAGGAGGAGGATAAATCTTGACTTAAACCACCTGCTGTCTTGCAGGTAGTCTGTAACAGCCAAAGGCTAAGAAAGTTTTGCACAACTGAGAATACTCGCCGAAAAACGACGAGCAAGGCCCAGACACTGACGTCACTTGCAGCATGTCGTATTTTACAAGGGGACGGGAGACTTTACGTCTGACATGGTGGGGAGGGAAGACTTTACGTCTGGTCTGGTGGAGAGGGGAGGCTTTACGTCTAGTCTGGTGGAGAGGGAGGCTTTCTGGTCTGGTGGAGAGTGGAGGCTTTACGTCTGGTCTGGTGGAGAGGGGAGACTTTCTGGTCTGGTGGAGAGGGGAGACTTTACGTCTGGCCTGGTGGAGAGGTGAGACTTTACGTCTGGTCTGGTGGAGACTTTCTGGTCTGGTGGAGAGGGGAGACTTTCTGGTCTGGTGGAAACAGGAGAATGTCTGGTCTGGTGGAGAGAGGAGACTTTACGTCTGGCCTGGTAGGGAAGGAGAGACTCACTTCTGGTCAGATGTTTACAGGAGACTTACTTTTGGTCAGGTGGGGAGAGAAAACTTAACGTCTGGTCTGGTAGCGAGAGGAGACTAACGTCTGCTCAGGTGGGGAGTGGAGACTAACGGCTGGTCAGGTGGGGAGTGGAGACTAACGGCTGGTCAGGTGGGGAGTGGAGACTAACGGCTGGTCAGGTGGGGAGTGGAGACTAACGGCTGGTCAGGTGGGGAGTGGAGACTAACGGCTGGTCAGGTGGGGAGTGGAGACTAACGGCTGGTCAGGTTGGGAGTGGAGACTAACGGCTGGTCAGGTGGGGAGTGGAGACTAACGGCTGGTCAGGTAGGGAGAGGAGACTAACGGCTGGTCAGGTTGGGAGTGGAGACTAACGGCTGGTCAGGTGGGGAGTGGAGACTAACGGCTGGTCAGGTAGGGAGTGGAGACTAACGGCTGGTCAGGTTGGGAGTGGAGACTAACGGCTGGTCAGGTTGGGGAGTGGAGACTAACGGATGGTCAGGTTGGGAGTGGAGACTAACGGCTGGTCAGGTGGGGAGTGGAGACTGATCAGGTGGGGAGTGGAGACTGATCAGGTGGGGAGTGGAGACTAACGGCTGGTCAGGTTGGGAGTGGAGACTAACGGCTGGTCAGGTGGGGAGTGGAGACTAACGGCTGGTCAGGTTGGGAGTGGAGACTAACGGCTGGTCAGGTGGTGAGTGGAGACTGATCAGGTGGGGGGTGGAGACTGATCAGGTGGGGAGTGGAGACTAATGTCTGGTCAGAGGACACTAACGTCTGGTCAGGTGGGGAGAGGAGATTAACGTCTGGTCAGGTGGGGAGAGGAGACTAACGGCTGATCAGGTGGGGAGAGGACACTAACGTCTGGTCAGAGGAGACTAACGACTGGTCAGGTGGGGAGAGGAGACTAACGTCTGGTCAGACCATATATACTGACCAGGGTCAATTTAAGTAGTCTGACCAAGACCCAACCTCGATTTTATGCAGTTCTCACTGTTTTCGCGACAGTTAATGAGGTTTTGATCGATGTCAGCACCGTAGTAGTGAGTGACACGCAGATGAAGCGAAGCATAACACAATCGGCTGGAGAATATCGAACATATCCATCAGCAACGAAAACAACCACAGCCCAGAAGCGAAATCGTTAGAGAAAAAGGCGAGCTTGGTACACTCAGGTATCCCCGTCAACAGGTACACTCAGGTATCCCCGTCAACAGGTACACTCAGGTATCCCCGTCAACAGGTACACTCAGGTATCCCCTTCATCAGAAACACAACTTCAATACTTTAAAGAGTTAGGATATCTCAGAATCTTGTTGACACGGGACCACAGAAATGACAAGACGGTACAAGCAAGAACTACAAAAGTAAATGTGTTGTCATACCCAGCATCTCCGCTGCTCCGTCGGGGTTTGAAATTACGCTGTACCAGATCTCAGTCTCTTTAAATGAAATTAGCCGATTCTTTTCTCACGGCTTTTCCTTCTTCGGCAATAACTGAGTAGTCTGGAGGATGTAGCGGTGGGAGACTGAATTCACAACCTTCATCGTCAGAAACAATCGCTCTAAATATCCATTCAGTTACTTCAAACAAATCAGAAATAATCGCAGATCTTGTCCACTAAAACACGTACAACATCCAGCATACGATGTAGCATGTACATCATCCAGCATACGATGTAGCATGTACATCAAAGAAAGTTAACAAAGGACATCAGGCCACACCTAAAGAGAAGTGTCAAATCAGTTAGACAGCCCATTCATCAAGTGATGCTCTGACCTGTAATTCACTCACGCTAGCAAGTTCTGTTATAATCTGTCCAGAATTGGCAGCATTTCACTCCAGATAATCTACATGTGCTCAGTATCTTTAACAGATTAGGTAGGGTGTCGATACTAATGGTTTCATTTGCCTGCTGGTTGTACATACTGTTGCTCAGTCCCCTCAGACGTACCTCACTGCGTTGCTCACTGGCTATCTGTAGGTTGGAAGTCCATCGATTGCTGTGCCATCGTCAAAGATGTGGTCCTTGGTCGATCTTTGTGCCATCGTCAAAGATGTGGTCCTTGATCGATCTTTGTGCCATCGTCAAAGATGTGGTCCTTGGTCGATCTTTGTGCCATCGTCAAAGATATGGTCCTTGATCGATCTTTGTGCCATTTTCCAAGATGTGGTCCTTGGTCGATCTTTGTGTGCCATTGTCCAAAATGCGGATGATGATTTGAAGATTAAAAGTCTGAAAATATGACAGTCCTTCTTAAAGAGCTCTCGGATAGTCAAATCACAGCAGAAGTAACTTGATCTACCTCCATGTCATACTGGATCGTGTTGTTATGTTTGCATCGCAAGTGGTATGCTATAGACCAGAGAACACCACAAGTGGTATGCTATAGACCAGGGAACACCACAAGTAGTGTGCTATAGACAATGGAACACACCAAGTGGTATGTTTTAGACCAGGGAACAACACAAGTAGTATGCTATAGACCAGGGAAAACACCAAGTGGTATGTTATAGACCAGAGAACACACCAAGTGGTATGCTATAGACCAAGAAACAGCTCATAATCACAAATCCTATCAAGCTAAGAACTTGAACTTTCGAAGAATGTCTTAAAAGGTGACAACGAGGATGATGTGTAGTGTTTTGCAACCTCATCATGTAAACTGATTTTTCCACATGAGCCACTACCACGAGTGGTGTGCCGGGGTCTTTGTGTATGATACAGACGAGAATGGCATCACTGCCTCACAAAGAGCACATCGTAAGAGGCGACTAATTGTGTGACATGGCATAACACTGGCCATGGTTAGATGGTTTTTGGAGCAGCATAGATGGCGCCTAACAGGCTGCGGGTCTACTTTGTTCTAGTGTCCGAGTCTATTAAGATGGATTCGCACATCGGTTAACCACCCTCTGCGGCACTTGTCCCAACACAGTGGAGTAATAAGCTGCTCGAGCCTAGGCCGCTAAGCAGGAAATTATCATTCCGACTACATCCAGCTCAAACAAGATCAGGAACCCGAACAAGGGCATCCACTCCTGTAGAAGTACAGGTCCACTAAGACTGGGACTGGGACTGGAAATAGGAACATTCTTTAATTCAGATTTATTAATTGACTAAAACTAAGGTAACCATGTGGATTGTACACATCGACACAGACAGAAACGAAAAACTCCTACATACTTTTTGCGTTGACGTATAGGAGACGTGGGGAGCTGCAGCTTTCTGTTATGGCCCAACTGTGTTGCGTTGATTGATGTAAGCCCGTATCGTTCAAGTATTTACTAGGGGCGTTCAAATCAACTCGGGACTTTTTGTTCTAGTTATACCTGAATGGGTTATAGCGGGCTGAAACTATTTTCAGTAGTTACGGGCATTTGTGTCCTATTATTACTAGGTGGCCCACTTGCCATGGGTCAGTCACGTGACAGACAAATATAAATGGTGGACAACACTGTTAGTGCTGGAACAGCGTGTTATGATGAAGTTTCTTGTGGAAGAAGGCGTGAAACCTGTTAAAATTTACAGAAAACTCCAACCACTGTACAGTGATGAGACACTCGATCACAGTACAGTGATGTGACACTCGGTCACAGTACAGTGATGGGACACTCGGTCACAGTACAGTGATGAGACACTCGATCACAGTACAGTGATGTGACACTCGGTCACAGTACAGTGATGAGACACTCGGTCACAGTACAGTGATGAGGCACTCGGTCACAGTACAGTGATGAGGCACTCGGTCACAGTACAGTGATGAGACACTCAGCCACAGTACAGTGATGAGACAGCCACAGTACAGTGATGAGACACTCAGCCACAGTACAGTGGTGAGACACTCCGCAACAGTACAGTGATAAGACACTCCGCCATAGTACACTGATGAGACATCCACAGTAAGACATTTGAATGGTGTAAACGTTTTAGAGAAAGCCGTACATCCGTGAGTGATGATCCCCGCCGTAGTGGCTGCCTACCCACCACAGTCATTCTTGGGAATGTAAAGATTGGTTGAACGCCTTGTCCTGGAAAATTGACGCATAACCTGTCGGGAAATTGTACAAGTGCCAAGTCGTTCTCTGGGTACAGTTAACACTATTATTCATGAATATTTGCATTTTAGGGAAGGTTACTGCACATTGGGGTTGATCACAAAGGCCACTCTGCTTCTGCAAGATAACACTCGACCACACATACGGCTCGCCGCACTAAGTGCCAACTGCAGCAACTTGGCTGTGAGACATGTTCACATCCACCGTACTGCCTAGAACTTACTCCAAGAAACTTCCATCTGTTTGGAACCCTAATGAATTCCTGAGAGATCAGCAATTCAGCACTGATGACTTTGTAAAACAGGCTGTTCTTGAATGGTTCATAAATACTGACAAATCTTTCAATACTGAAGCTTTTCGAGCATTACTTAACGCTGGAATGAGTGCAAAAACGTTGCAGGAGATTATACCGAAAAATAAATGGCATTTTGACTACTTAAAAAAAAACATTTTCCTTAACAAGAAATATTCCCGGTTTGATTTGAACGATCATCGTTTGTTATATCATGTATACATCTTCCCCGCAGTCTTCATCGAATAATGCAACTAAATCTATTTTGCATTATGAGCGCACAGCGGTAGTTGAACAAGTTCACTCACATTAAACTACGGCACCATCTTGTGTTCAGTCCTCGCATGTACTCAGCACATACACCAAGTAATGTCCACAATAAGTGTGGTGTCATCGCGTCTACTTCCGTCTTTCCTGGTAACGATCCTTGTTCAAATGTATTCAACCACACACCCATACACCCATACAGCCACAAAGCCACACACCCATTCACCCACACTGGCACAAAGAGCAAATATTACCCACGACATTTCTGACGTCATCCCTTTTCATTCCATCCCTCACGGTGGCTATAATTACTTTTCTCAGACATTTCATTTCACACAATGTCATTTGTTCTCCTTTCCCCGAAAAAGGACCAATTCTGATACCGATAACTCAGATTTAGTCAGAAAACTCCCAGCCATTCAAATTAATTATTGTTTTTAGGGGTTTGAAAGTTTCACGCCACTCTGCTCCCAAAGTTTGTAAATGTGTTTGTCTTTACTGCTCTTGTGTTTGTGCGCACCTTTCCACCACAGGCAGTGTTTTTCTAGTTATATCACATAACGTTAGACATCAGCAAACTGTTCTCCAGTCTGAAATTTTGTGCAGCGTTAAAACGACACTTCGCCCACACGTGATCTAGTCCGAGTCAACCATCGAACTGTCTTAACTCAAGGACTAGACTGTCGTAACTAAACTACTAGACTATTTTAACTCAACCACTAGACTTGTAACTCTACCAACAGACTGTTGCAACTCAACTCCCGTGTTCAGTGTCGAACACGTTAAAAATTCCTTGGCAGTTGGAAATCGAAAATAGTAGGCTTAACGACCGCTATTTGGACACAACTCAAAGTTCAAGTTAAACATTGACATAAGATCTGTGCCTTCCTTACGGTGGTTTGTTAAGAGCAGCTATAGATGGTGCCTAACTGGCTGGGGACCTACTTAGCTCTACTGTTTGTCCATCAAGATGGTTTGGCACATCGGTTAAACCGCCCTCCAAGAAACTGATTGTATACAGACTCTGTATAGTCTTCTAAACCAGTACAAAGACGTTAAGTTAAGATAATCTATTGATATGCTACTTAAATTAATGAGGATCTACAGCCCATAAACGACACCATTAATAACTGAGCTGACTAGCTGATTATCTAGGATGACAATCAGCCGCTGTTTTCAATTTGCAGAAGACAGTGCCATGAGTGCGGACAAACCTCGCAAATGCACCTATGCCTGGATTCTTCTTTTTCTGTGAGCGTTCTCAATCTCCCGCTAACAATGAACAGTGCTTTGACAAACCTCGCATTCACCTATGCCTGGATTCTTCTTCTTGTGGGATCGTTCTTAATCTCCCGCTAACAATGAACAGTGCTTTGACAAACCTCGCATTCACCTATGCCTGGATTCTTCTTCTTCTGGGAGCGTTCTCAACCTCCGCCTACCTAGCCCTGAACAGTGCTTTGCAAGTAGCAGGATGTAGACCGGAGCACGTAATACTTTGTGTTGCTAGTTTCCAGCTTGGCTGCGATATTTGCACTTTTCGATGGGACACATCCGTCTACAGCAGCTGTGCGTGGATTGAACTTCATTGTATGTATATCATATATTTATATTAAAAAGTTACATTTAGGATTTAAGAATTGCATACCGAATAATACAAAAAGGGAGATAATTGGATTATGGTTAAAAGTTTATTTTCAAAGAAACTCGGCTTCGCTTTTCCTTTGCAATGTTTATTTGACCATTGTTTTCACTTATTCCATTTATAAACAAATTAGTTATTATTCCATTATTTATAATTGTCAGAAAACGTTTTAGTTTATTAAGTAAGCATTGTAAATGTCTTCAAAAACATTAATAGTAGTTGCAAATCACAAGGGAAGATGGTGACATCGTGTGACGTATTGCTTGTCTCAGATACCTATATTTAGAAAACAGCCTACTTCCTAGAGAAGACAATCCTACATACCTAGGAATGAGATATGACAAAAGATTAACATGAGCTAAAACATAGAGGATACTCAAAAGGTGCCTATGTTATAGCGGCAAAGACCAACCTACAGAAACTAGACAAGATACAGAATATCGGACTCAGAATTATTACCGGAGGTCTGAGAGGCACCCCAATTAGAGAACTCGAAGCGGTAGCAGGCCTCCAGAGCCTAGGTGAGCGCAGAGAAGGGAAAATACTAATCCTGACAGAAAAATACAAGCGTATGAATAAACATCCAATGCAGGGAAAAGTCGATGAATTAACACACAAAAAAAGGCATAAAAAGAACAAGCTTCAATCATCTATCAAAAGTCATTACAGCCAGGAACAGTGACATCATATCAAAATGTCCAACGACATGGGAACTGATACAAGTATATGAAAATACAGACCAACAACCCAACTTCACGGTGGAAGCGAAAATACCAGGCATCAATAGAAAGGGGGAAAAAATCAGACCATGCATTGAGAGAAAAAAAAACTAAAGCATATTGGAGACGCCTATCCTCAACCCATGTGGACGCACGTCTACACAGATGGATCATCAGAGGAAGCATTGAGGAAAGGAGGGGCGAGGCTCGTCATATTTCTACAGGATGGAACCGTTATAGAAAAAGCAAGTGCTGCCGGGGAGCTCTCGACAAATCTAAGAACAGAGCAACAGGCAATAACTGAAGCAGTCAAACTATTGGATAAAAAGGAATTAAAGGATAACAGAATAGTGGTTTTGTGTGACTGCAAGGAAATCTTGCAGGCCACATAAAGAGAATCACGAGATAGTATGGAAAGGCAACCACTATTCCAGCTAAATAAACTCTCAGACCACAATAAAATCACCCTCCAGTGTATTCCAGCTCACTGCGGCATACCATGGGAATGAATGAGCGGACAGACTGGCCAGGAAGGGAAGACAAAGAGACCAATTCACCCACCCAGTGTCACTGCCAGAAGTCAAGGCACACATCAAATAAAAAAATTTAAACAACAGTGGATAGAGAAAACAAACACCAAATACCCACAAGATACAATAAAAAGACTGAATAGGAAACAGTATACCACAATTTTCCGCCTCCGAACAAGGTCATTGCAGACTAAATGCACACATGCATAAAATGAAAGCAGCACAGACTGCACAGTGCACACGTCAGAGAGGACCCCAGACTCCAGAACACATCCTGCAAACATGTCCACTGCACCAAGGCTCTCGTTAGAAGAACTGGCCCGAGGAGAGAAACATAAGACAAACTGTGGGGAAACATTGAGGACCTGCGACTGACGTGTCACTTCGTGGAGGCAGCCCATCTGGTGGCATAAAACAAGTTTACGAAACCGAACGCAAAGAAGAAGAGGAAGAATAAGATTGCAACTTGCGCTGTACGTGGACTTGAGTGAGAAATAATTTCTCTGTTCGCCATCCTCACTCTCTCGTCCTGAGCTATCCGAGTTCAGGTCCAATATGTAGTCAGTACCACATCATTTCTTGTGTAGCCATGTAATGTTTCCTATTTGTCCACGTATCTGGCCCTAAATAAACCTTTTGAACTATTCTTAAGTCACACTTGAATCTGGTCCTCGGGGTGTAAGGAAGGTTACTGCGACCTGCCACCGCCCCTTTCAGAAGGCACACAAAAGTAAACATATTCATTGTGGGCATTCAACATCAACATCATGAGGCGGGAGTGGGGGGGGGGGGTGTGAACACGAGCCGGACAGAAACCATAATGATGATAATGATGATGCTCTCAAATTAGAACTCACTTAATTGCAATAATTTGGCAAAACTAATACAGAATCACGTATTCACAGGCACACCGACACACAGCCTGGCATATAAATGAGGCATCTGAAAATAAAGACAAAACTATTTTAACTGCATCCGGAATGATGAGCTCGCTTGATACAGGTCAGGAATACGCAGACAGACCGTCAGTCAGACAGACGAACAGACAGAACGGTAGACCAGCAGGCACGCGGGCAATGAAGAAATGGATAGACCGATAGACAAACAGAAAGACAGACCGACAGATAGGCATGCAGAAAGATAGACAGGTAGACACGCAGGCACGGATAGACCGAGAAATGGACAGAAAGACAAATCCACAGACATGTAGACCAGCAGACATGCACATAGATAGGCAGGTAGACACGCAGAAAGACATATAGGCAGAAAGGTAAATCAGCAGGCACGCAGAGTGTTAGACAGGTAGGCAGGCAAAAGGGTAGACCACAACACATGCAGATAGATAGGCAAGTAGGCATGCAGAAACGGACAGACCGATAGACAGACAGAGATATACATCACAGGCAGGCAGACAGATAAGAAGATACTCAGATACACACAGACAGTCGAACACATTTTGAGACAACTTGAAATTTAAACAAAATTATTTGCTGTACATCTGGAGCCATCGGCTAGAATTTGATAGAAGATTTCTTCTATTTTCCTTCACAGGAGGAGACTGAATCCTTCACTCACTCTGTCACTCCACTCTCCCTTCGTCATCCTCCGACGATCTCCTCTCTCTCATTCCTCAAAGACCGGTATCGCCCATCTCGAAAAGCTCTATTAGAAAATCGATTCTTCCAGCAAAACAAATTTTCTCGCAGAAACTTGCAGCATTTTCAGCAGAGACGGATACAAGATGTAGAGTGAGGGTAAACAGTATGAGGCTGGGTTTACTGACAAAAATAGGTTTAGAGGAAGCTGACAAGGTAAGTGGGAAGGGGGTTGGGGTAGGGGGTGGAAGGAGTGCAACAGTTGGATGGCAGGCGATAGAGCATTAGCTAAAGGAGCGAGGGGTGGGGGTTTGGGAGGGGGCACGGTGTTGAAAGTTGTTTAGTATATTCCTAGTGCAAAGAGAAAAAGATGTAATTCTACTATTAATGAGAAACCATGATGATATTCTACTGTTGTTTAAATGTAATTAGATGATATTTTGTTGCTTGAAATGTAATAACCGTATATTATGGTGTTGCAACGGTAAGAAGATGATATTCTGTTTTTAGAGAAAATGGGATGATATTATGTTTTTAGAGGTAATGGGATATTATGTTTTTTAGAGGTAATGGGATGATATTATGTTTTTAGAGGTAATGGGATATTATGATTTTTAGAGGTAATGGGATGATATTATGTTTTTAGAGGTAATGGGATATTATGTTTTTTAGAGGTAATGGGATGATATTATGTTTTTAGAGGTAATGGGATATTATGTTTTTTAGAGGTAATGGGATGATATTATGTTTTTAGAGGTAATGGGATGATATTATGTTTTTAGAGGTAATGGGATATTATGTTTTTTAGAGGTAATGGGATGGATGATATTCTGTTTTTAGAGGTAATGGGATGATATTATGTTTTTTAGAGGTAATGGGATGATATTATGTTTTTTAGAGGTAATGGGATGGATGATATTCTGTTTTTAGAGGTAATGGGATGATATTATGTTTTTTAGAGGTAATGGGATGGATGATATTCTGTTTTTAGAGGTAATGGGATGGATGATATTCTGTTTTTAGAGGTAATGGGATGATATTATGTTTTTAAGAGGTAATGGGATGATATTATGTTTTTTAGAGGTAATGGGATGGATGATATTCTGTTTTTAGAGGTAATGGGATGATATTATGTTTTTTAGAGGTAATGGAATGATATTCTGTTTTTAGAGGTAATGGGATGATATTCTGTTGCTTGAAAGGTAATAATATGTTGATGTTAATGGTGATGATGGTTGCAGTGGTGATGATGACGATGCTGTAAATGTTAATTTTAACGGCTGACGAAACTGACACAAAATCATGTCTACACAGACACCAGGCAAATTGATATTTATGCATACAGGCACACTGACAGCCAAAGCGATAGACATGCATGGCATGTTAATAGATAAAGACACAGACAGACAAATAGACCGAATGACAGAAAGATTTCACAGACAAATATAGAGAGACTGCTCCAATGGTAGGCAGACAACCACATAACTAAAACAATCTGAAATGAATACCCTCTGTCTTTCTATTTCTTGAATGATTGGCTAAAATTTGCTATCAAACTTTTTTTGCTTTTCATTTTCGGAAAAATGGTGAATCCTTCATTCCCTCTGTCATCCCATTCTCCTTCTAGCGTCCTTCTATGACCTTGTCTGTTACTCCACAGACTGTTATCATCTTTCTTAAAGCACCGTATTATAACATCCATACTTGCACAGAAACTGAAATTTCCTGCGGGGCTTGGAGACAGTTGTACCATGTAGGGGACTGTAAGAGGGTTGTACCATGTAGGGGACTGGGAGACAGTTGTACCAAGTAAGGGGCTGGGAGACAGTTGTACCATGTAGGGAACTGGGAGACAGTTGTACCATGTAGGGGACTGGGAGACAGTTGTACCATGAAGAGAACTGGGAGACAGTTGTACCATGTAGGGAACTGGGAGACAGTTGTCCCATGTAGGGAACTGGGAGACAGTTGTCCCATGTAGGGAACTGGGAGACAGTTGTAACATGTAGGGAACTGGGAGACAGTTGTACCATGTAGGGAACTGGGAGACAGTTGTACCATGTAGGGAACTGGGAGACAGTTGTACCATGTAGGGGACTGGGAGACAGTTGTACCATGTAGAGAACTGGGAGACAGTTGTACCATGTAGGGGACTGGGAGACAGTTGTACCATGTAGGGGACTGTGAGACAGTTGTACCATGTAGGGAACTGGGAGACAGTTGTACCATGTAGGGAACTGGGAGACAGTTGTACCATGTAGGGAACTAAAAGACGGTTGTACCATGTAGGGGACTGGGAGACAGTTGTACCATGTAGGGAACTGGGAGACAGTTGTACCATGTAGGGGACTGTAAGAGGGTTGTACCATGTAGGGGACTGGGAGACAGTTGTACCATGTAGGGAACTGGGAGACAGTTGTACCATGTAGGGAACTGGGAGAGAGTTGTACCATGTAGGGAACTGGGAGACGGTTGTACCATGTAGGGGACTGGGAGACAGTTGTACCATGTAGGGAACTGGGAGAGAGTTGTACCATATAGGGAACTGGGAGACGGTTGTACCATGTAGGGAACTGGGAGACAGTTGTACCATGTAGGGGACTTGGAGACAGTTGTACCATGTAGGGGACTGGGAGACAGTTGTACGATGTAGGGAACTGGGAGACAGTTGCACGATGTAGGGAACTGGGAGACGGCTGCACGATGTAGGGAACTGGGAGACAGTTGTACCATGTAGGGAACTGGGAGACAGTTGTACCATGTAGGGAACTGGGAGACAGTTGTACCATGTAGGGAACTGGGAGACAGTTGTACCATGTAGGGAACTGGGAGACAGTTGTACCATGTAGGGAAATGGGAGACAGTTGTACCATGTAGGGAACTGGGAGACGGTTGTACCATGTAGGGTGATCCACAACAGGAATCACATTGTCAATCCCCACGTCGTTGGCTATGTTACTGCCGGGGTCTTGGTCGGTATGTTTAACGTGACATTGAAGCAAGCTTTAATAAGCATTGAGCAAGGTTGACACACGCATTTCTAGTGGAGTCCCTAAATGTATAAAGTTTACGAGCCTGTAGCTCACACAAAACTGATATATTTTTAACAAATACTAGTTAGTGGATTCTAAAACTACTAACGTTACAGACCATTTAGCCACGCTAAACTACCATTAAAACTACTAACGTTAGAGACTATTTAGCCACGCCAAACTACCATTAAAACTATTAACGTTTGAGACCATTTAGCCACGCTAAACTACTATTAAAACTACTAACGTTTGAGACCATTTAGCTACGCTACACTACCATTAAAACTACTTACGTTTGAGACCAGTTAGCCACGCTAAACTACCATTAAAACTACTAACGTTTGAGACCACTTAACCACGCTAAACTACTATTAAAACTACTAACGTTAGAGACTATTTAGCTACGCTACACTACCATTAAAACTACTAACGTTTGAGACCACTTAGCTAAGCTACACTACTACAGAAGTGGTCTCTAAGTGAGAAGTTGCGAACCACTGCACGTGATTAAATACTACTTATGGTATGTTATATAGGCTACATAGCTTTAGAACCACTGAGCCGAGCTAAACTACTGTGAGGTCCTCCTTCAGGGCTTCTGAAACATTTCAAAATATTACTGAGAGTGTCCCCTGAAAACATTAATTTATGAACCACTCAGCCACGTTAAAATGCTAGTGAAATATCTCTTAGACTACACATGTTTTAGATCTGTCGCCAAGTAGATGATATATACTACTCAGTTTCTCTATTCAACAAAATTGCAGAATCACTAAAACAAGTCCAATAGTACGGATGGAGTGTACCGACAGCACACGTTGTAGAACCGTTATCAATCTACAGATGGTGTGTACAGACTGTACACTTTTTAGAACAGTTGACAATCTACAGATGGTGTGTACAGACTGTACACTTTTTACAATCGTTGACAATCTACGGAATGTACAGACTGTACACGTTTTAGAATCGTTGACAATCTACGGATGGTGTGTACACACTAGACACGTTTTAGAACCGTTGTCAATCTACGGATGGTGTGTACAGACTAGACACGTTTTAGAACCGTTGACAATCTACGGATGGTGTGTACAGACTAGACACGTTTTAGAACCGTTGTCAATCTAGCAAGCAACAGATGAGATATTGTTCGTGACCTGATCGATGGTTCCAGAAATAGAGTGACGTCACGGCAAGGAAAACTTGTAGAGAGGATTTATAGTGCACGTTCTGCGCTCGCGCCACGGAACAGAGGGAGAGAGGGATGGAGGTGATTATCTAGAATTGCTTCGTGATTTAAGATAACATAGAACTGTTCTATTTAACGTCAAAAAATATGATGAGAATAATAAAAGAAGAGCCAATGAGAGGGAAGAGGATATGGAGAAAGACAAGGTTGAGAAACGGAACAGAATATGTTGAGAACAATAAAGAAAGGATTGAGAATGACAGAAAAAGGATAAGGTAACACGGAGGAAGGCCAGAGGAGTGAGATGTATAAACGGGAACAGTTTAGCACACATACAAACATCGGCACACATACACACACACAAACACATACAAACATCGACACACATGCATACACATGCAAACACATACACACACACACACACTAGCTAAGGTGGTCTTCCATTACAGCCACTGCTGTCATGGCTGATGTGTTAGAAATGTTATTCCAGTAGGCTTATGCCATTTATGTTTTAGATCCATTAACCAATGAAAACATTTATATTTGAGAAGACAAGAGCGTGTCCAGGCATGCATTGAATTCGATACTATTGATGGCTAACAAATTAGTGATAGATCGTGAGCTTCCCGTGGCAAAGGCACTGGGTTGTGTCCCCGATAACGACACCAACCAGACGACCCATCTGTAAATTGGTACTGGCTTTTTTTAGGAAAGGAAAGGCTGTGACCGAGGAGACTGGTCTCCCTTCTTTATAAATAAAACTGAGACCTAATATAATGAAGGCTCCGACACTTCATCTCTGACGGCAGCGCGTACTACGAAAGTACAATTGTGAGAGTTTTCGCGGAGACAGACGTTCCAGTCATACTACTAGACGTGCGCTCACAAAATCATAGTCAAATATGAGAAGATGCACACCAACAATGATTCGACTATCGATCAACGCCCAGTTCTTACTCTCGTGGATCTCGGATGAGGACGTTCTGTAGCTGTCCTCTTCTGTTGTAGCGATGTGGTTGTTTTGGTTTTATTTGGCCTCTCAACTCTTTTCTTTTTCTGGGGATAACTATCAGCTTCCTTCCTTTTGTCTGTTCTCCGTCTTATTCTTGTATTCATCATTTGCTTTTACATTTATTTAAAGTCTTCTAAGTCAAGTCAAACTTGTCTGATTTCTAAAATGGATCACCTTGATAATCTCAGACAGTTCTGAGTTCTTAATTCTTAATCGACCTGTACTTCTACAGGGGCAGATGCCATTGTGCAGGTGCCACTTAGTCGACCTATACTTCTACAAGGGCAGATGCCATTGTGCAGGTGCCAGTATGAACTGGATATAGCCCGGAGAAGGATTTCCTGCTGAGCGGGCTAGTCTCGAGCAGCTTATTAGTCCGCTACTTTGGGACAAGTGCTGCGAAGGGTGGTTACCCGATGTGGGAGTCCATCTTAATAAACTCAAACACTAGAGCAAAGTAGACCCGCGGCCTGTTAGGTTCAATCCATGCTGCTCTTAACAAACCACCTAACAATGGCCGGTGTTATGTCTTGTCACACAGTTAGTGGGCTCTTACGACATGCTCTCTGTGGGGCAGTGGTGCTATTCTTGGCCTTGTCATACACAAAGACCCCGGCGGAGCACTCGGGATCTGAGACTGAGACACCCATTTTAATAACTACAACATTAACTCGGCCACGATAAATGCAGATTTTTATTTGACTTTTCTGTTTTGTTTTTATTTAACATTAATCATTTTTCATCCATACTAAATGGATATTTTTTTAACCATACAAATTTTCAATTATATTTCTCTGTCCTCTATACCTCATTTTGATGTATAATATGTACATATTAAATTAGATAAATCACACAGAATTTAGAATGAAAGAGGTACGTTCAACTGTCTACAATTATGTCCACAAACAAGCCCGGCACAACGTACAAGATATGTCCGAAGTAAAAGGGTTCAGACCTTTACACCCCATGACACATTGCACTACAGCAAGGAAGACCCAGGTCAATCTTCTTCAGTATGCTCGGGATGTAAGAATAGCCAAATCAAATCTGTTACCACAGAGTAGTCATAATGTGGAACTCGCTAACCTAACTTCTTTTTACTGGTTTAGAAGACTGTCGAGTCTGTATCCAGCCAGTTTATTAGTAGGGACCAATGCAGCATTGTGTGGTTAAGAACTCAACACATTCCACTTAACAAGCACCAGAGCATAATCTATCCACGAGCAGAATCCATCCACAAACAGAATCCATCCACAAACAGAATCAATCCACAAACAGAATCCATCCACAAACAGAATCCATCCACGAGCAGAATCCATCCACAAACAGAATCAATCCACAAGCAGAATCCATCCACAAACAGAATCCACCCACAAACAGAATCCACCCACAAGCAGAATCAACCCACAAGCAGAATCCATCCACAAGCAGAAACCATCCACAAGCAGAATCCATCCACAAGCAGAATCCATCCACAAGCAGAAACCATCCACAAGGTATTCCAGAGTATCAGCTGTGCACTCACCCTTACGGAACCCATGATCATCATGTGCTCGGCGGTCAGGAAAATGTTTCTTGCTCTGAGGCCAGATTCACTGAGAACGATATCATGTCTCCTCCTCTGTCGATCGATTTCAAACTCTCGTTACCCAAGCCCTTAAAAGGGTTTTGCAAGTAGCACGATGTCGTCCGTAGAAGGGAATAAGATCTGTGATAGTTGACAGCTTGACTGCCATATTTGCACCTTTCGGTCCGACGAATCCGACTTCAACATTTTTCAGGATTTTTGGGTAGCGGTTAACCTTACCTCTTCGATCCCTTCTTTTTAGCCAGTCTGCTATCTTGTAGTCTGCTATCCAGGATCATTGTGTGGAGGCAGAGGAAGGTCTAGGCAGCTCTGTGTCGCTGGCCCTGGCGCTAGCTGTCAGCTGTGTAGCTGGTCCTGGCGGTAGCGGTCAGCTTTGTGTCACTGGCCCTAGCTGTCAGCTCAGTGTCACTGACCCTGGCGCTAGCTGTCAGCTCTGTGTCACTGGCCCTGGCGCTAGCTGTCAGCTCTGTGTCACTGGCCTTGGCGCTAGCTGTCAGCTCTGTGTAACTGGCCCTGGCGCTAGCTCTGTGTCGCTAGCTCTGGCGCTAGCTGTCAGCTCTGTGTACCTGACCACAATATCACATACATTGTTCAGCATCTTGATCCCGTATACAGTACTAAGCAATAACTAAGATATTCGTGCGAGTGCCATTACATTACACTGGGGCGAAAGGCGAGAGCCAGAAGGCTGCTAGACCGTAACAATACCTGCAACATGCTAGACGTTAAGGGAGAGAATCTATTGTTACATTAACTAGCAGTCGTTCGGATCTAGTAAGCTTTCAGGAAAAAAAACACCCATACATTTACTACTAAAAGTCAAATGTGAGTCTGAAAGACAAAACGGATAGAACACGGCACGGCACCTGCTAAGGGTCGATTTTTGTAGAACAGAAGGACAGCTTCTGGCTACCTGGCATTAGATACTCATCTAGTATTTCAGTATTCAGTAAAAGATACATGGTTCAACTACAGCCGTCACGATCCTGTCAACCCAGCTGTAATCGGGTACCTGGCAGATGACGAGGGAAGTAAAAAAAAGCAGCAAGATAAAGAACTAGGCACCCTGCTGGATACAATCTATGGCTTAGTTTAATGAAGTCTCCAACAACGTCATTATCCCACAGGGCAGCGCATGAGCTGCAGTGGTCAGCGACTCATAGCTGGCTGCTAGCGTCAGGACCAGCGAACCAGAGCTGCCAAGACCCTTCTATACCTCCACGCGGTGATCCTGGATAACAGGCTGCAGCAGGGCAGACTGGTTAAGGAGAAGGTATCGAAGAGGGGATGCTAACCCGGTACTCAAAAAATTGCTTGTTGAAGTCGGATGTGTTGGACCGAAAGGTGCAAATATCGCAGTCAAGCTGTAAACTACGACACAACGCATTCCGTTCTCTGGACTACATTCTGCTACTTAAGCCCTTTCAAGGTTTGGTAGTGGGAGATTGAGAACGAACGAAGCCAAGCCAAGCCATTATCCCACAGTAGTGTAAGTACTATAGGACACACCATTACTGTACACTTCTTTCAACGTTATTATTGTGTTTATTGCCACTGAAGTCTTACAGTGAGGTTGTATGTGGTTGGCTTACAAAGGTCGCACGCCTCTACAGTCACTTCAGCAACTCCTTTCATTGATAGATGTACGATTTATCGGACTGCACTGTTTTCTCAAGGCAACGCTTTTCTCCGACCTGTACTTGAGGACATACCAGGCCAGGATGTTGACTATTTTGTTATGTCCTCCGCGCCATGATGAATGTCTGAAATTGAAAGTATACACCTTCACCAAAACAAATGTCAACTCGGTCCTTGCGTTTTAATTCACCCCAAATAAAATAAATACCTATTTTTGGCTCCGAATTTGAGGTAGTGACGTTACATAATAATCCACTTATTTAGCTATTAGGGGTGTCATTCTGCGAGAATAGGCGATAATTTCTGCTTCCTCATCTGCTTACTACCGTCATCTTAACAATTAATTTCTTGGGTCAGTGCTATGGTTAGGGTTACGTTAGGTTATGTTAAGTTCGGTTAGATTAGGGTTAGGGTTCTCGTCTTTTCTACGCTTCTGTTTTTCTAAGCCTTTACTTATTTATTTAAAATAATATTATATCGACATGTCCTCCACTTTACCTGAAGTGGAATGTCCCGTTACAGTCATCAGCTGTCAAATACGTACGATAGGAACCCAGGGAACTTTGTTTGGGGTGAATTAAGACGCAAGTACCGCCAACTCTACACAACAGTCCAGGCGTAACGTTCATTTACAATAAACATCATTTATTTTTGTAACCTATATATTTCTTCCATTTCTTTTACTGACGTTACTTTGTCTATTCCGCTAGTTTGTTTGTACACTTCCCGTTCCAGTATTTTAATGCTTTTGTTAGAAGGTGTCAAAGATCACACCAGGGAGCTGGTCGATGACAATATCTGCGCCTGCGTATCACTAACGTACGAGCCGGAAGTAAAAACGTAATCAAGCACCTGTGGACAAATCCCGCCAACTCTGTCTAGGTCACACTGCATGCTGGGCCAGTTAGTATGTACACCCAAGGTCAGAAAGTGAAATATGTTGTGCTACCTACGGTAGTTGGGGCAGACAATTATCTACCTTTCTATTGTTCTTCTGTTCCTGAGCCTACCACATACTCAACACCTAATTGACTGCGAGAGCTAGAGGGCACAGGTGAGACGAGGGATCTACAAGGTGACACACAAATCAGTGAATCGCTTACAAGTTGGAGTACATGGCTGCGATGGAAAATATATGAGAGCAGGCAAAACCTGATACACCAAGACCAGATGGAAGGAAGTTAGCACAAGTGGGCATCACAACAGAATGGAGACCCTTTTCAATTTATATTGTACTCTTAATCCTTATGTATCAAGTATATTGTTTGTCATATTTCCCAATAATTCCATTTCATTCATTCTCGTTGTACACCTCACTACACTGCTATCTTCACAATTGTGTATAAAATGTATGATGAGGTTTTATTTTTATTCTTTTAATAATTTTTAACAAACATTTTTTTTAAATATTTTTTTTTAATATATATTTTTTTTTTAAAAGGGGGATATATTTATATATTTAAATCAGGAAATAAATAAAGAGATCCGAATCAAGTATGAAGGAAAATAAATATACTCAATCCCAAAATGGTCCCAGGAAAACAATTGTGCATATTTATGCAAATACCTACGGCGGACAACTAGGATCATCAAAAGCGAGGAACAACAGGAGGAACATCACGGAAACACCAGGTTAGGTACAAACAGATACACACACGCATCCAAGCACTGGTTTATGCGTCTTAATATCGCCCAAATTGACTACGGTCTGGGGTGGAATAGGCGCGCCTCCGCCAGTAGAAACTAGTGAGGCAAACAAATAAAATTTAAAAAATAAAAAAACTGAACTCGGAGAAACTGCGAAGATTATGAGAGTAAATGAACATATGGCACTGTAGTTGTTGATGTTGTTGTTGTTGATGTTAATGATGATGTTGCTGCTGTTCGAAGCTACGCATGCTGAGGTTTCACAGCTGATATTCCTTTTGTAGGTGGTTACAGTGGCTCTTCTGATATGATCAAGCGTGCAGAAGATGGTTTACCTTGGTCTTCCTGGATGTAGTGCAATGCATAGCTTCTCGAAAGGCTCACCCCTGAAGCCTTCCAAGCATGTCTAAAAAAGGCATATTAAAGAGGGTTGTGCATTTGAATAGCAATCTCATTATACGAGGGAGAGTAAAAAAGTAAACTTAATATTGTAACTGATTTCGAATTGCCATATTAGTTAATTTTTAATTCCTTGCATAAAACAAATTGCTTCAGATATCACTACAGTATTGTGCAAAAAGGGCTTTTGTCCAGGCATCCTGTACGTGCTCAGCTAAACTGGTGGACCTCTATGCTCTATTATGACTAAAATATGTACCCAAAAAATATGAAGATTCTAAAAGTATGTTTGCAAACAAACAAAAACATTATTTTTTTAATTTTAAAAGTTTATTTATTTCCATATTCCAAAAATGAACGCCAGACAGTCAGGACGTCATTTAAATTCCGGTCGATGTTTTTTGCTTGTCCCACCGGGAATAAGTCAAATCAATAAGCACTCCAGCCTCAACAAGATAAATATTATGGGGTTGTCCTTTACCTTGTCATTTAATTGAATAGCCAATTCTCAGAAAGCGTCCGGTGCTCAACATACGAAGTCATCCGAATAAAATATCCCCAGAAATGTTCAATCCGTTTTGTGTGTTTTGCCAATACGTGCAGTGAAGATTTGCATCCGCTTGGAGGACCGATGTCGTCTGTTAATGTAACTCTCCTCCCGCCACCACTCCCCAACTTTTTGTTCGGTTTGGTAATATTCTTACCAGCTTCTCATGAATCGTTGGGGAGTGGTGGCGGGAGGAGAGTTGGATTAACAGACCACATGGGTCCTCCAAGCGGATGCTTATTTGTAAGACACCAAGAACTGTCGCAACAGAAATCAAAAGACAGAAATAGATAACCGACCCAAACAGGTAACCGACCCAAACAGGCAGCCGACCCACACAGGTAACCGACCCAAACAGGTAACCGACCCAAACAAGCCTATATTTAGAATCGCACACCACTAAAATATAGAGGAGGTTTCTGACATGCAATAAAACCTCTACATATTAGTCCCAGAACCTCAGAGCAGAACCTATGGCCCTCCTGCGAGCACAGAATAGTTCAAACAGACAGGCAACCACCAACAAAAATAGCTGTATTATTCACAGACTGCAGAGTATTATTAGAGACAATACCAAAAACAAAAAACAACCAACCACTGTTATCAGAGATCAGAGCAGAACTATTAAACTTCCAGAGAGCCTCAACAATAGCGCTCCAGAGGCTACCCTCCCATTGCGGAATCACGGGAAACGAGAGAGCTGACGCTCTAGCAAAAGATGGCAGCAAAAAGGCACGATTTAATCATCGAGTACCATTCAGAGAAATCAAGAACATCATCAGAAATCAGTATATACACCAATGGAGAGAAGACAGAAACATAAGCAGTACACCAGACCCAATTCACCAACTCAAAAGAAATCAACAAACTACCTTATTTCGCCTGAGAACTGGACACTGCAGACTATTAGAACATCTATACCGACTAAAGATCTCAGACTGATGAGTACCCGTGTGGAACAGGAGGCCAGAATCCTGAACATATTCTATAGGAAAGCCCAATCTATAGGGAAATGAGATACCAGACCTGGCCAGAGAGTGTCGAACTGAGACAAAAGTTGTGGGGCAGCCGCTCCGACCTGGTGAAGACGATAGACTTCATCATGGCGACTGGCCTTCAGATATAGCATGACCAGACGATCCTGAACGCAAAGAAGTAGAGAGAATCCCAGAAAACGGTGCATCGAAAAATGGAATGAACTGACCGCGGTCTCCAGTATTAAGCTGTAGGAGGAACATGTGGCAGGTCACCACTTGTCTTAAGCAACATGGAAGTCACTAAATAGACCCCGAACTGGGGTGGGGTATCACGATGCAGAAATAACTTAAACAGATGGGGATTCATGCACGATGAGACATGCGGAGAAACACAAGACCAGACCACCTGATTATCTTCCTAAACCTCCTGAAAACATGCAACATGGATGACATGCTGCGGGGGAACGACACGCCAGACCACGTGATGGATGACATGCTGCGGGGGAACGACACGCCAGACCACGTGATGGATGACATGCTGCGGGGGAACGACACGCCAGACCACGTGATGGATGACATGCTGCGGGGGAACGACACGCCAGACCACGTGATGGATGACATGCTGCGGGGGAAGGACACGCCAGATCACGTGATGGATGACATGCTGCGGGGGACCGACACGCCAGACCACGTGATGGATGACATGCTGCGGGGGAAGTCACGCCAGACCACGTGATGGATGACATGCTGCGGGGGAACGACACGCCAGACCATGTGGCTAAACATTGCAAGCATGATGTCTGACATGGAGCCCAGAATATGGGAAGTAAGCAGATCCTAGTATTTGGAGACCTACGATCAAACCTTCTTCACAGCCCCGCCCCTTTTTAAAAAATTGTATCAGAAAGTGTAACAATAACTTAAACTACCAATACCATTGGACAGCAGCACGGGTCACAGTAGTCAAGGCCGTGTACACAATACCACTGGACAGCCGCACGGGTCACAGTAGTCAAGGCCGTGTACACAATACCACTGCACATTCGCCCCAGTCAAGGCCGTGTACACAATACCACTGGACAGCCACACAGGTCGCCCTAGTCAAGGCCGTGTGCACAATACCACTGGACATTCGCCCCAGTCAAGGCCGTGTACACAATACCACTGGACAGCCGCACGGGTCGCTCCAGTCAAGGCCGTGTACATAATACCACTGGACAGCTGCACGGGTCACACTAGTCAAGAAGTCCACGCATAGAACAGTCACGTCAAGTTCCAGACAAGTTTGTAGAAAGAGAAGTCTAGTTTACTCCCTGGTACCTCTGTTCAGTCAAGTTTGCTTTCTGGTAATTCTCTTCAGTCAAGTATACCTCCTGGTACCTCTGTTCAGTCATGTTTGCCTCCTGGTATCTCTGTTCAGTCATGTTTGCCTCCTGGTATCTCTGTTCAGTCATGTTTGCCTCCTGGTATCTCTGTTCCGTCATGTTTGCCTCCTGGTATCTCTGTTCAGTCATGTTTGCCTCCTGGTATCTCTGTTCAGTCATGTTTGCCTCCTGGTATCTCTGTTCAGTCATGTTTGCCTCCTGGTATCTCTGTTCAGTCATGTTTGCCTCCTGGTATCTCTGTTCAGTCATGTTTGCCTCCTGGTATCTCTGTTCAGTCATGTTTGCCTCCTGGTATCTCTGTTCAGTCATGTTTGCCTCCTGGTATCTATGTTCAGTCATGTTTGCCTCCTGGTATCTCTGTTCAGCATCTCAGTGACAATATGGCGAAACGGATATTTGAATTCAGCATCCATTTAAAGAAAGGTATGACGTGTTTAAAAAACTTCATGTTAGCGGACATTGCTAGCAGCTTTCGATTTAGTAATACAAGGTACGTCTCAATTATGGTTTCACAGAAATATATGGCGAAGAATAAATTAAGCCATAGTTTGTCATCTGTTTGAAAGGGCTGACGTCAAAATCTTTAAAAGTATAATCAGCTGAAGAACAACATGGAACATTTGCACTCACATATGTCTGCCATACTGCTGGAAGACTGAGAACATTGAAGGAGCCATCAAAAGGCAGAGATTGGAGCGTCACTTGGAGAATAAACTTGATCAAGGCCCATAATCAAGAACTATCTTTGAAGTTGTACCAACCAGCACCAGGCATGCCGTACACAAAACCAGAGACTACAGTCAGCGGGCAGACGTTGAATGCCGTAGACAAATTCACATATCTGGGCAGCACGCTGTCGAGATCTGTCAGCCTAGACGATGAGGTGGCAAGCAGAATAGCAAAGGCCAGCACAGCCTTTGGTAGAATGCGCTCGATGGTCTGGGCACGTCGTTGCATCAGCGTCAAGACCAAACTCAAAGTCTACCGTGCAACCATCATTCCAACCCTACTATACGCTTGCGAAAGCTGGACTGTATACTCTGGACATGCAAGGAGGTTAAACCACTTCCACACAGGTTGCCTGAGGCGAATATTCCACATCCGATGGCAAGATCGTGTCACTGACATCGAGGTTCTCTCGAGGGCTAACATGCCCAGCATCCATGCACTGCTAGAAAAAGCATGACTAGGATGGGCCGGACATCTCGTCCATATGTCAGACGAGCGGCTCCCAAAGAAGCTTCTCTACGGCGAGCTGAGAGAGGGATGGCGCGAGAGAGGGCGCCCAAAGAAACGTTTTAAAGACGGTCTGAAGGACTCACTAAAAAGTTGCCAGATAGACATCGACACCATGGAATGTCTTGCGAAAAACAGATCTGACTGGAGAAGTGCAGTCAAGTCGGGTGTAGCTGCTGGTGAAGATGACCGTGTTGTGAAAGCCCAGAACAGACGCGAGACGCGTAAATCCCGAGCAGCGGGAACACCATCCCCTTCTACAAACCTCGTGTGCACGATATGTAGCAGATGTTTTCGTGCTCGCATTGGCCTGTTCAGCCACATGCGCACCCACACCCAACAGGGAAATCTGTGACAAGGATGATGTCGGCGGTCCTCATCGACAACGATGGACAGCTATTATCTTTGAAGTGCCCTGATTGATTACCCAAAACAGGAAGCCACATACCATTGGCGAAGAATTGGCCGAACCTGCAGCTGGGAAAATTGAAGAATTCATGCGCATACAGATAGAAGTCTTGCTACTGTGTGCAAAGCCTTTGCATGTAAGAGATGTGACAAAGATCATTTCCACCTAAATAGTAATATGAGTCAACTAGGTATTTCTGCAATAAAAGATAGCAAATATGTTGATATTCAATCTGATGAGTACATATATCAGTAGTAATTCGCAGTTAATTGGTTAATGTTTGATGTACATGATCTGATGGTCTATGTTTGATGTACATGATATGATGGTCTATGTTTGATGTACATGATCTGATGGTCTATGTTTGATACAGAGGTTGAAGGTCCATGTTCTATACAGAGGCTGATGGTGTATATTTGATACACAGGCTCTGGTGGTCCATGTTCGATACAGAGGCTGAAGGTCTATGGTCGATACAGAGGCTGAAGGTCTATGGTCGATACAGAGGCTGAAGGTCTATGATCGATACAGAGGCTGAAGGTCTATGTTCGATACAGACGCTGAAGGTCTATGGTCGATACCGAGGCTCTGGTGCGCTATGGTCCATACAGAGGCTCTCGTGCGCTATGGTCGATACAGAGGCTCTCGTGCGCTATGGTCCATACAGAGGCTCTGGTGCGCTATGGTCGATACAGAGGCTCTCGTGTGCTATGGTCCATACAGAGGCTCTTGTGGTCTATGTTGAATGTAGAGGTTCTGATGGTCTGTGTTCGATACTGAAGTTGTAATGCGTTTAAAGAAGAAATATTAATTGTGTCGTTCTTGACGAGAGCTCGCTAGATTGATATCTTCAATGAGGTACATGTACACTTCAAAATACCAAATGTTGGTACAAGTGGCAAGATTGTACTGATGTTGCTGCTGATGAGTCCGAATGGACTAAAGTATTGAATTGTCCCTGAACTTCGCTCAAGCACTCTATGAACTTCGCTTCAGCAGTCTAGGAACTTCGCTCTAGCAATGAAGCACGCATGAAATTTCAAAACAAGACAGATTCATCTTTTTTGGATGAAAAAAACTGCAAGGCTTTCGAAATGGCACACCCGGAAGGGACACACATGTTCCTGCCTTTAGCAACAAGCACCTTTGTGAACAAGGATTGTCTAGCCTTTGAAACACGAAAACAAAGTAAATAAATCGGCCGTACTCTGAGGATAACATCTAGTTGCTCTTAATGCAGCACATAAATCGGCCGTACTCAGAGCATTGTATGAAAGTTGTTTTGACATCAACACATAAATAGGCCGTACTCAGAGCATAGTATGAAAGTTGTTTTGACATCAGCACATAAATCGGCCGTACTCAGAGCATAGTATGAAAGTTGTTTTGACATCAGCACATAAATCGGCCGTACTCAAAGCATTGTATGGAAGTTGTTTTGACATCAGTGCATAAATCGGCCGTACTCTGAGCATTGTATGAAAGTTGTTTTGACATCAGCACATAAATCGGCCGTACTCATAGCATTGTATGAAAGTTGTTTTGACATCAGTGCATAAATCGGCGTACTCAGAGCATTGTATGAAAGTTGTTTTGACATCAGTGCATAAATCGGCGTACTCAGAGCATTGTATGAAAGTTGTTTTGACATCAGTGCATAAATCGGCCGTACTCTGAGGACAGCATCCAAGCTGCTCTGACATCAAAAAGTCAGATTATGGATGTTTTCCATAAAAATATGAAACAGCAGCAGTATAGAAAGCCTAAAGTGTAGATACTTCTAATGAAATGATTCTATTCTTCAATCCTTTTCATTAATTGTGCATGTGTGCTGTTATTACAGAAACATTTGCTTTCAAAGTCTGTTATTAACTCTTGACTTTGAGAGCAGTTTATTCTTCATTTCGAGAGCAATTAGCTTGTTTTTGTGTACTTTAAAGTCTGGGTTTGGCGTGTGGGGGATGGCTGTAATGATATGGAGGGGGGTAGGGGCGTTTAGGGGGTAGGGTTATTTGTGGATAAATGTTTAATAGAAATAGCTTTGGTGTAATCACTAAAAAAAACGTTCGTCGACCCCTGATCTATCCTTACACCGCTGGGTGTACTGATGAAGGTGGACCAGTGTTCCTCTTCCTGTAGTGCAATGCAAGGCTTCACAGTAAGGCAGAAAATGACTATTCATAAAGGCCGTCAAATCGATATTGGGTTGGGGGTGGGAGAGAGAGAGAGAGAGAGAGAGAGAGAGAGAGAGAGAGAGAGGGAATGCAAATCAATACTAATCAAGATCAGCCAGCCCTCCAACCCACATACAAATCTATCAAGACCAGGCAGCACTCCAACCCACATACAAATCTATCAAGATCAGCCAGCCCTCCAACCCACATACAAATCTATCAAGACCAGGCAGCCCTTCAGCCCACATACACATCTATCAGGACCAGGCAGCCCTCCAACCCACATACACATCTATCAAGACCAGGCAGCCCTCCAACCCACATACACATCTATCAAGACCAGACAGCCCTCCAGCCCACATACACATCTATCAGGACCAGGCAGCCCTCCAGCCCACATACACATCTATCAAGACCAGGCAGCCCTCCAACCCACATACACATCTATCAAGACCAGGCAGCCCTCCAACCCACATACACATCTATCAAGACCAGGCAGCCCTCCAACCCACATACAAATCTATCAGGACCAGGCAGCCCTCCAACCCACATACACATCTATCAAGACCAGCCAGCCCTCGAATCGTTGAAATCTTACTGCTCTCCAAATAAACCCAAATAAATATTAGGATGATTTTGCCTCTCGTACCATTTTTTCCATTCTTTCTAGACTCACAATCTCAAATGCGAAGATGATTTGAACTCCTACGCTTTTGTTTGTTTTTTTGTAACAAAAAACAGCCTTTATAGCATATTCACTATCTGGGGACAGCCCCCACATCAACTGTTGACATGTCTTCATCTGTTTAACTAATATTACAGCGTCTGTCCCCATTGATGAGAAGCCAACCTCTGAGGATTTATAGGATTGGAGATTAAAGGCCGCGTGTCCCTGTAGTTGCCAGTGAGTGTATAGACTAAGTTTTTATTTGATCTCCTTTGGAAATAAACAACTTAGAAACACATTGTATTATTATATGCATATCTTTAGCATGTTTACATTTCTTCAGTGTTTTACGTGCAGCAAAATATTGTGTTAAGTTGACTGTGTCAATTGTACTGAACACTGAGTGGAGACTTGTAATGTATCATGTTGGTATTTATCCCCTTCTCATGTAATGAAATAGAGTTACCTGTATATAACTGATGTACCGCAGTAAATAGAGGCAGACTAAGTCTTAGGTTTAGGATGTTCTAACATTTCAGTTTGTGTGTTTGATCAAGGCCATGGGATGGGAGGACTCAATTTAAAGTGAACAGGGATGGACATTGTGTTGACATGGGGTGACCAGGTGTGGACAGAGGTAGACATGGGGTGGACATGGGTGAACATGCGGTGGACAGGGGTTGACATGGTGTGGGCAGAGGTGGATATAGGGTGGACAGAGGTGGACATGGGGTGAACATGGGGTGAACAGAGGTAGACATGAGGAGGACATGAGGTGGGCATGGGGTGAACAAAGGTGGACATAGCGTGAACAGAGGAGGACATGGGGTGGATATGGGGTGGATATGGGGTGGACATGGGGTGGACAGAGGTGGACATGGGTGGACATAGGGTGAACATGGGGTGGACAGAGGTCGACATGGGGTGGACAGAGGTGGACATGGGTGGACATAGGGTGAACATGAGGTGGACAGAGGTCGACATGGGGTGGACAGAGGTGGACATGGGTGGACATAGGGTGAACATGAGGTGGACATGTGTCGACATGGGGTGGACATAGGATAGACAGGGGGGACAGGGTTGGACATATGGTGGACATAGAGTGGAAATGGGGTGACAAAACAGACAGTCATCTTATGTGGCACACAAAGGATGCCCAGTCTTCTTATGTGGCTCTAACCAGAATGGAAAGTCTTCTTATGTGGCCCTAACCAGAATGGAAAGTCTTCTTATGTGGCCCTAACCAGAATGGAAAGTCTTCTTATGTGGCCCTAACCAGATTGGAAAGTCTTCTTATGTGGTCCTAACCAGAATGGAAAGTCTTCTTATGTGGTCCTAACCAGAATGGAAAGTCTTCTTATGTGGTCCTAACCAGAATGGAAAGTCTTCTTATGTGGCCCTAACCAGAATGGAAAGTCTTCTTATGTGGCCCTAACCAGAATTGAAAGTCTTCTTATGTGGCCCTAACCAGAATGGAAAGTCTTCTAATGTGGCCCTAACCAGAATTGAAAGTCTTCTTATGTGGCCCTAACCAGAAGGGAAAGTCTTCTTATGTGGTCCTAACCAGAATGGAAAGTCTTCTAATGTGGCCCTAAACAGAATGGAAAGTCTTCGTATGTGGTCATAAACAGAATGGAAAGTCTTCTTATGTGGCCCTAAACAGAATGGAAAGTTTTCTTATGTGGTCCTAAACGGAATATGGTCTTTTTATGTGACCCTCAACACAATGGGCGGTCTTCTGATGTGGCCTTAAATGGAATGGTCAGTCTTCTTATGTGAACCTAAACGGAATGGTCTGTCTTCTTATGTGAACCTAAACGGAATGGTTTGTCTTCTTATGTGAACCTAAACGGAATGGTCTGTCTTCTTATGTGAGCCTAAACGGAATGGTCTGTCTTCTTATGTGAACCTAAACGGAATGATCTGTCTTCTTATGTGAACCTAAACGGAATGGTCTGTCTTCTTATGTGAACCTAAACGGAATGGTCTGTCTTCTTATGTGAACCTAAACGGAATGGTCTGTCTTCTTATATGAACCTAAACGGAATGGTCTGTCTTCTTATGTGAACCTAACATAACGGGCAGTCTTCTGATGTGGCCCGATAATGAATGAGACGTTGTCTGTGCATCCTTCAAGCAACAGAATATGTGGAAGCCAGATCATCGTAAATTATTAACATAATATCTTGGGATATGCGCTAGAGAAATTAGTTTTCAAATATTTAATGCTACAACATTGGCATAGCGGAGAAAGATTTTGTCTTGAAAGCTAATGCCTCGGCTTCGATGAGAAGAAATTCACTTAAAAATATCTGACGTTATCGCTTGGCCGCGAGTGGCTTATTTTAAAGTATTAGTGCCACGTGACATGCCGTGACATTTGAGTGTGACAAACTGACGAACAGATGTGGGAGGCTCGGAAAGTTAGAGAGGAACGGACATTCGGAAAGATGTTCATGAAATTCACAATAATCCTTCAGAGGGAGTGGGCAGTTTAGGGGCTTCAGGCCACATCAGACTGACCCCCCCCCTCCCCCCCCCCCACCCCCTCGGTAATCCCTTGCACCTGCCCCACTTACTTCCTGGTTGTGTCTACATGAGAAATGGTGAAAACAGAAAGAAAGAAATACAAAAATAGAGAAATAAAATGTTGGGTGGTTGAGGGGCCTCCATGCTCTCATTGGTTGAGGGGCATCCATGCTCTCATTGGTTGAGGGGCATCCATGCTCTCATTGGTTGAGGGCCATCCATGCTCTCATTGGTTGAGAGGCATCCATGCTCTCATTGGTTGAGAGGCCTCCATGCTCTCATTGGTTGAAGGGCCTCCATGCTTGGTGGTTGAGAGACCTCCATACTCGGTGGGTGAGGGGCCGCCTCATGCTCTCATTGGTTGAGGGGCCAAAAATTATGTAGCGTGCCTATGCAGACCAGTACTTTTCTTACGCATAACAGTCCATAATAGCCTACTTTGCTTTTAACATTTCTCAAACTTACCTAAGCTATTTTCTTCTTCGCTCGTATCACCTCGAGGTACATAGGTATCAAACCAATTCTCTTTGAGTAGACATGTCTTATTCAATTTTCTTAACTTGTATCCAGTTTCTCCTTGTTTTTTCTTGTACCAGTCTCTACGTCTCTTCTCCATACCATCTTTGACTTTTCTATGCTTCATTTTTCCCCTGACGCTTCCACGACAGAGCTTCCCTGGTATTGCTGGTTTTTGATTTTACGCATGGTGTGATCTATCTCTAGATTTCGTGTTCCACCATGTTTTTTCTCATGTTTCTTTCGTTTGTAACATTGCTCAACTATTGCAGAACATGATACTTCTCAAGAATTTGCTGATGAATCCCTATGATTCCTTGATGTTGTACTTGGACATCAACCAACTTCCAGATTAATTTGTTATGCATCTTTTTTTTCATTTTTGGAGTAGCTTTCCTTTTCTTTACAAGCTAGACAGGTGTCAGAGTTAGTGAACGTTGTCAAGACATCGAATAACTCAACTTTCATCTGTAAGAGGTGTGTAATAAGAGTGAACTTAATCCTGTATATCGTAGCATACAAATGGTAAAATCCAATTATTCGAGGCAAACTTGGTCTTGTTGTCCGCATTGTACCGGAGCCTGAAAGGGGAGCAAACAATAATAGCAATGTAACATGTCCGGCATGTCATAAAAGGCGACCAGGGGGAGTTGAGTATTGGGCCAACTGCCCTATTCTTTAGAAGCTATAAGCCAAACCCAAATAAAAGAAGTCCTCGTCACCCCATGGTAGATTACCTCGTCACCCTATGGTAGATTACCTCGTCACTCCGTGGTAGATTACTTCGTCACCCCATGATAGATTACCTCGTCACTCCATGGTAGATTACCTCGTTACTCCGTGGTAGATGATCTCGCCACCCCATGGTGGAAGAAGACCTCTACATCCCGTGGTAGATGACTTCTAAGTCAATCCAATGAAGACCTGTACATCCCATGGTAGAGGACTCTAAACTTTATGGGAGACAGTAACGACTAAGCGAAGTCAACTATATATACCAGTTATTAAGGTCATGTGACATATGTTTATACCATCATCATGTGTCCCTCTTTCCTCCAATAGGAATTTCGGGGCCACCTCTATAGTTAGTTTACCTTCAGGAAGTCTGTATCAGATCATGTATCTCCTATTTTAGCCGTTGTTTCTTCGCGATTTCGCTGTGCATGATGAGGTAGCTAGTCTCATGATGAGGTAGCTAGTCCCATGATGAGGTAGCTAGACCCATGATGAGGTAGCTAGTCCCATGATGAGGTAGCTAGTCCCATGATGAGGTAGCTAGTCCCATGATGATGTAGCTAGTCCCATGATGAGCTAGCTAATCCCATATATAGCTTTTATTAGTTGTTGTATTCGATATGAGGATGCAGTGGGTCTGTTCTATCCTCCCCGATAAAAGGTGAAGGTCGGTCACATGGCAACAATTGCCGTAGGGGATGAAGGTAACTCCTCATGGACTAAGCTGCAGCCTGTGTGAGGTGGAGTGGCCAGTTCCCTTCCTTGCTGTTTATACCTTCCCCAACTCATACGTCAGTTCCCCGACAGGAAACTATAAAGTACGTCTTGCTGATATTCTTCATGCTCCTAATGAGGCATAGAGTCACCAGAGTAGCTAATTCCTTAAAGGAAGCCTGTACCAATACACTTTGCTACCAAAACATGTTGTGTGCTCTAGTAGTCGTGGTTTCTGTAACAATTTGGGTTTCACAATGCTGTCGTTCCCCTGAGCGGTTACCTTGATGACAAGAATCGAGCCACTGTCACCTTCCACGCATGTTGCAAAATGAGACTAAAGAGGATTGTGTTTGGGACTAGCAACTTCCTCGTGTAAAAACAACATAGCCATTACAATCATTCCCAGCAAATGTTCGAATACAGGCTTCCTGTAAATAGGCCAGCTGTAATGGAAGTCTGTGCTTCACATTACAACGAACAGGTGAATGAATAAACGCATGAATGAATGAATGAATGAACTTGCTAGCCATATGTGCAACTTCGTTTAACAACCTTTTGCGTCATGATTGAAGGAGGAGTCATCCTATACTTTGCTCGCCAGTAAGGGCCGCAGCAGTCCACATGTGAAACTACTTGGTTCGTTAGTATCAGACACAGGTCAAGTGGAGGAGCGCACTTCTACTTAACTTGGTCAACCAACACCGTTCTTGGCGACAGCAGACTCAAAGACCAGTATTAGATTATAATCAATCAGAAAACATATACACCAGACCACAGGCAAGAAAGTGAAGTAATCCAGATTCTGTATTGGAGACAAGTAAAAGTATCAATAAAGACGAGCTACAGGATGAGGCAAAATAAACCACATATATAAACACACTGACAAATAATTACACAAATTATAATATAAATATAATAACTCATATACATATATATATATATATATATATATATATATATACACACACACACCCTAATAAAAATAGACACAAATATAAATAGACACACCCAGATATAAATAGACACAAATATAAATAGACACACCCTAAATATAAATAGACACCAATATAAATAGACACACCCTAATATAAATAGACACAAATATAAATAGACACACCCTATTATAAATAGACACATATATATATAAACAAATATAAATTTACACAAATATAAATAGACACACCCTAATATAAATTGACACAAATATATAGACACAAATATAAATGTACACAAATATACATAGACACAAATATAAATAGACAAATATAAATAGACACAAATATAAATAGACACACCCTAATATAAATCGACACAAATATATAAAGACACAAATATAAATGTACACAAATATACACAGACACAAATATAAATAGACAAATATAAATAGACACAAATATAAATAGAAACACCATAATATAAATCGACACAAATATATATATAGACACAAATATTAATGGACACAAATATAAATATACATTTAAATAGACACAAAATAATATAAATAGACAAATATAAATAGATACAAATATAAATAGACACAAATATAAATAAACACACCCTAATATAAATATACACAAATAAATAGACACAATCTAATATAAAAAGACACAATTTACTATAAATAGACACACATACAAATAGACAAACTCTAACATATACAGACACACTTATAATATAAATAGATACACCGAAACATAGACACACCCTAATACAAATAGGCACAAATTACTATAAATAGATACTAATTTAAATAAACACGTCCTATTATAAATACATACATCCTAATATAAATAGACACCTACTAACATAATTAAACACACCCTAATATAAAAAACACAAATATTAATAGACACACTCTTATATAAATAGACATACTCTAACATAAATAGGCACATTCTAATATAAATAAATATAAATACAAATATTCATGCTCTAATATATACACTCTAATATAAATAGGCAAACTGATATAAATAAACATCATATATAAATAGATACACTTTAATATAAATAGTGAAACTCTAACATAAATTAACATCATACATAAAACGAATCCTCCTAATATAAATAGGCATCATATATAAATAGACACACTTTAACATAAATAGTCTATATCTAATATAAATTAACACCATACATAAATAGACACACTCTAATATAAATATTCAAACTCTAACATAAATAACACTACATATAAATTGACACTTACTAATATAAATAGACAACATTTATAAATAGACACCTCCTAATATAAATAGACATCATATATAAATTGGCACCTCCTAATATAAATAGACATCATATATAAATTGACCCCTCCTAATATAAATAGACATCATACATAAATTGACACCTCCTTATATAAACAGACATCATATATAAATAGACACGCTCTTGTATAAATAGTATAACTCTTATATACACGCACTAAAGGGGACATATATTTCCGAGTAATTATAATAATGTCTGTGCCATTGCCATTATAATGTGATTATTGGCTGGTCCTGGTGTTAATTTGTTTCGATACTTATTTTTCAGTAATGTTTGGGAAACAGAACACACTACAGACCACCCCCTTCCTCTAAAAAAACAAATGCATAAATAAATATCCAGCTAAACGTCCGCTTTACCAAGGTCGGTCGGTAGCCACTGAACGTGAAATGTGAGATGCGGAGCTGACTGTCGGCACAAGGTGAAGCGTGATAGACGAGACGTGAGGCGGTTAGCATGGTCATGTTCTGGCAAAAAGGTCATGCATTGAGACTGCAGGTATGGCCAGAAAGGAAATGTGAATGATAAATGCTGGAGTAAAAATACTGCAAGCGATATATTTTTGTTAGTGCAACGTTTGGTGATTAAGTTTAAAGAAATTGACACAGAATTAATTTTGTTATCAATAATGAAGGACAAATTATTTATATGCAATAAACTAATTACAATCAGATTAGCAAATTCATGCAAGGAACAGTTGCAAACATACCTCAGGGTTCTGGCAGCAAGCAAAGGCTAAACTTGGTGGATAGGTAGGTAGGTTTGTAGGTAGGTGGGATGATTGTTTAAACACAAGGAAACAAGCACTTTACATGGCACAATTCAGCAAGATTCCGCGAGTACGGAGAAACATTGCGAACGTAAGACGACACGAGACGTAACAAGAGAGCGGGGGAATGTGTGTTATCGGCAGAGCCGCATCACCGACAAACCCATACACCTTCGATATATAAATAACCTCGTGCAAATTTCAGCTGTTATTTTCCCTCTATATCTTCACAGTTCGCTATAATACAATATTAAATATATTTCTTATATTGGTTTATCCTTTATTGTGCAAACTCTTTACACTTTGATAAGCTAAGCACCAAAATAAATGCAAGAATACATTGACAGGGGTCAAAGGTGAAAGAGCAGATAACATGTCTGCAGGAAAGGTGAACATGTCTCTACGGCGTATTTTGTTTTATATTTAACATTCCTAGCTGGGAAAAGTGTGAATAATCTCCTTTGCCAATGAGAGTTTTTAATGAACTAAATCTATCTTCTTCATAAACTCGGCAGTATGTCCCTGGTTTCTCTTGTCGTGAGAAAATTATCCCGTTCACCTATTTCGCTCATGAACTTTGCCAAGTCTATTTCGTGAATCTCTCATTCGTGAATCTCTCATGCAGTTTGTCCCTCAAACAATGACATCTATTTCCTTCCAGAACGTGTCGGCTTGCCTCAGTCTTCAATCATCGTCATACAGTTTATTCCTCGATGGTAAGAGATGATCCTATTGTCACTTCGCTCCTCTCGTGGAGTTGTTTGATTTGATTAATCAGAACTGTTCATTCATTCTTCACAAACTGTTTCTCACTTACTCCAACATGAAAGAATCGTTTCAATATTAGTTTTCTAACTCAAAGGACATGAATTCAAACCCCAGTAAGGGGCCGAAGATGTAACACATTGAATGAGATGACAGCAGCCAGCGACTCATAGCTGGTTGCTTCCATCAGGGTTAGCGAACCAGAGCTGACCAAGACCCTACGGCCTCAAAGTGGCGGCACTGCCAAGCGCAGTCTGACAAAGAAAATAGAGATTCAAGTGGGAACATAAACCCGGTCCTCAAACAAGTTTCAGGAAGAACGGTGCAAATATCGCAGCCTCGCTGCAAACTAAGACACATTGTTCTTTTCGTGATGAATGTCGAAGACGCAGAAGAAACTCAAGTATGACCTAAGTTGTTTTCTCAATCTCAGGCGAAATAAACACTTAACCTGCACACAGTGTGGCGACTGTCGTGAAACGGCCTTGATTCCTCGTCGATTTAAACCCAACCAGTGAATCTCAGCAATTTGACAATCACCGCGTAGTGATTGATAACTGTTCAGTCCATGGTAAATATATCAACGGCCTTTCTTGGACACTACTAACATGACGAGGTTGCTAGCCCTAAGGAAAACTCTCTTTAGCCGCCGTTCACGACATGCGTGAAGCTAATGTTGGCATATGCCTTCCTCCTCATGAAATGACCACAGGATCTACACACAGAACTCAAGTTAGGAGCAACAACATGTTATAAACCAAATTCTGGTGACTCCTTTCGTGAACACTATTAGTACATTGACACACGGGACAGCTAGGTTTCTAGACTGGCCTTGTTTCGTTCTTGTTATGGTGGCAGTGTGGCCTAGAGATGAAACGTCCATTTTACAATCCCAACGCACTAGTTCGAATCACGACGTGTCCAATTTGGCAGACACTGTTTGTTTTTTCTCGGTACGTTTGTCCGAGTGCTTGCATCCTGAATTACCTCTAGTCGCCTCGACAAATAGTCTTGCCACTGGTCCAAGGCAGCTTGGGACGAGAGAGTAAGCTTGGTGATCAACGCATTTACTTCTTCACTATAATTCAAATGCATAGCAATTTACACCTAATGGTAATGATCTCGCTATCATTGCTTGCGAAGGACAAATAACTATCATTCATCTTTTCGCTCCAATGTGAAGCATATCCCCCAGTGCAGATGGTCCCTTTAAAGTAAGCTTGTTTAAAGTAAGTGTTTTCAATCATCCACCTACACGCTCCAACATGGACCATGTGTATTAACAACAGCTGATCTCTTTAGAAGAAGTTTATATCCGGGTTTTTGCGGTTGCTGATTGTAATGGTCATTTTTTTTTTTTTTACATGATGAGATTGCCAGCCCTAAGTACAACTCTATTTCGTCGCATTTTACAGCATGCTTAGAAGGTGGTAGTACCCCTCTAGTTTTCATGCCGGAAGAACTGTTCTGCTTAGTTGTGTGATTTCCGATGCTTCTTGTGGTTCACAATTTACGTTTTAGAAACTTTTCGCTGTCAGAATGCGCTCATTCTTGCCCCAACTCGCTAGTAAATCAACTATTGCATCTGAACCACGTTTGTTGTCCCATCCAGCTTTCCGCTAGTGGTTGAAACCTTAACCTGCAGCTGGACTACAGACAAGAACAAGGGCCATCACTATTTTAGCCCAGCTAAGAGCCATTGTTAATCTTATGTTGTGTATCTTGTCCGATTATGATCTCCTACATCCGTTAGCTCTACAAACAAAATGGGAGACGCGGACTCAGATGTCAGAATGCATGTAGACAAGGCGATGGGTGTTTTCGGTGCGCTGGTGAAGGTGAAAATTAAATCCATCCCTAGGTCGAAGATGCAACAGAGTGAAAGAGCTGACATCATTCAACGACTCAGATCTGGCTGCTTGCTTCAGAGTTGGCAAGCCAGAGCTGACATCATTCAACGACTCAGATCTGGTTGCTTGCATCAGAGTTGGCAAGCCAGGGCTGACGAAGACCCGATTCCGCCTCCAAATGACAGCCCTGGAAACAGTCTGCACAAGTGCAGTCTGGCTAAGAGAAATTGGATCACAATGGGAAGGAAAACCTGGTACCAAAAATACCTCAGCTGAAATAGGATGTGACGGGCCGAAAGGCGCAGATCTCACAGCCTCAGTGTAAACTACGGGACACCATCATAGCGTCCTTTTCAGGATAATCGCAGAAAAAGAAGAAGAAGAGGAAGAACAAGAACAAGAAAAAGAGGTAGAAGAAGAAGAAGAAGAAGAAGAAGAAGAAGAAGAAGAAGAAGAAGATGAAGATGAAGAAGAAGAAGAAGAAGAAGAAGAAGAAGAACTTTGATAAATGGGTGCCGTGTGCAGACAACAAAGGATTGCAATGACACGACAATATGATTAATGTTCAACTGTGAGACAGATCCAGACCCGTGGAACAGAACATGAAGAGGAGACGATAGCATTGTATAAGTCCCACAATAAGTAAGCAGTTAATGACGTATAAGTCCCACAATAAGTAAGCAGTTAATGACGTATAAGTCCCACAATAAGTAAGCAGTTAATGACGTATAAGTCCCACAATAAGTAAGCAGTTAATGACGTATAAGTCCCACAATAAGTAAGCATTTAATGACGTATAAGTCCCACAATAAGTAAGCAGTTAATGACGTATAAGTCCCACAATAAGTAAGCAGTTAATGACGTATAAGTCCCACAATAAGTAAGCAGTTAATGACGTATAAGTCCCACAATAAGTAAGCAGTTGATAGCGTTACAAGACATTATTATTGCAGATAATTTAACCTTGTGGATCTCAGAAGGAAACATCACAACAGCAAGCATTAGGATACAGCTCGCTTTGACATTACTGGAAGAATAGGTCAAGAACTGGATAATGAAGGTAAATGAGAGAAAAAACACGAATACAATCTTCTTTCTCTGTCTCTCGCTATCTCTCTCTCTCTCTCTCTCAAACCACATAGCTCTAAACTAAGGCTAATTGGGAAAAACCTGCCCCTGGATGGAACCACTATATTACCTTTGATCGACGTCTGACATGGGAAACACAGACAAAGAAAACACCGGATGCATTCACGGAAAAGAATGGCAATCATGATAAAACTTGTTGATTCAACTTGGGGAGCAGATGAAAGTGTATTAAAGGAGACGTAGACAAGGGTTAGTGAGACCAGTCCTAAAATATCACATAGCAGCATGGGCTACTGCAGCCGGAGGAGACTCTCATAAAATAAATAGAGTTCAAAATCAACCAATGAAAATCACAATATAAGGATGAGGACCACGCCCATTAGGGAACTGGACAAGATTACACGAACCTGCAACCAACGGAGGACACGAGGGACAGAAGAGCACAAGAACAATGTGAGAAATTGAAAAGGCTGAAAGACCACCCAATGTACCAGAGACTAAATGGACTTGGCAGACTCAAGCGAAGCAGAATTGAAAAGGCTGAAAGACCACCCAATGTACCAGAGACTAAATGGACTTGGCAGACTCAAGCGAAGCAGAATTGAAAAGGCTGAAAGACCACCCAATGTACCAGAGACTAAATGGACTTGGCAGACTCAAGCGAAGCAGAATTGAAAAGGCTGAAAGACCATCCAATGAACCAGAGACTAAATGGACTTGGCAGACTCAAGCGAAGCAGAATTGAAAAGGCTGAAAGACCACCCAATGAACCAGAGACTAAATGGACTTGGCAGACTCAAGCGAAGCAGAATTGAAAAGGCTGAAAGACCACCCAATGTACCAGAGACTAAATGGACTTGGCAGACTCAAGCGAAGCAGAATTGAAGCATCAGTGAAAGAAAAGGGAGAACAGATCAAATAAATGGCACATCACAGCTAAAACCCATGGATACTCCACACAGGCTTCCCACGTGGAGAATACAGCGTTTCCCAGAGCTGATAGAAAACATTCCAGGTGTTCTGTGGGAAAAGACAGCCAGGTAGAAATAGAAATAAGGGCTCTAATTATAAAATACATAGATAATCAGTATCCAATCAACAGCCAGGCTCACGTAGTTACAGATGGATCAACGGCATATGCAAGAGAGAATGGTGAAGTAATCTTTCTACGCTTAAAAAAAATAATACACAAACAAGGTATCTTCCTACCAGACTATGTTCAATTCAGTTCAGACTAGTGGTACTATTCACAGACAAACTGTCGGTGGGTGCAACACAAACACAGGGAGACTAGTGGTACTATTCACAGACAAACTGTCGGTGGGTGCAACACAAACACAGGGAGACTAGTGGTACTATTCACAGACAAACTGTCGGTGGGTGCAGCACAAACACAGGGAGACTAGTGAAACTATTCACAGACAAACTGTCGGTGGGTGCAACACAAACACAGAGAGACTAGTGGTACTATTCACAGACAAACTGTCGGTGGGTGCAACACAAACACACGGAGACTATTGGTACTATTCACAGACAAACTGTCGGTGGGTGCAACACAAACACAGAGAGACTATTGGTACTATTCACAGACAAACTATCGGTGGGTGCAACACAAACACAGAGAAACAGGTGGTAATTTTCACAGACAAACTATCGGTGGGTGCAACACAAACAAATGCAGAGAAATGGCGAATCAAAGAGTGATCCTCAATAAACTATGTCACCTGTTCAAGATAGTTGTACCAATATAGAGGACTCCATCTCATAACAGTATGTTTGGCAATGAGAAGGCTGGCAGATCGTCAAGTGAATATGGAAAGCTAACTCAACCTGATATACGAAGCTAGATATAACTTATGCAAAGACCAAAAGGTTTACCAGGTGTAGATACAAGAACAAGTGGAAAGCACACAAGTCACTAATCAAATAACGCATATTACCAGCTCAACAGAGAAGACTCCGCACAAGCCACAACAGACTGAGATAACATCTAACAACCTAAGGATAGGAAGTATCTTAACGTAACTTAATCTTTTTTATACTGGTTTAGAAGGCTCGTCAAGTCTGTATACAACCAGTTTATTTCACTCTACGGATACCGAAAATATTGTGAGTATCCAATCTATTTTTTAATGCATTAACTAACTCTGCTTCCACTACATCCTGCAGTAATGCATTACAAGAATTCACCACTCTTTGACTAAAAATATATTTCGAAATATCTAATCTAGACCTGTCTTTAAATAATTTGTAGCTGGGCCCTCCTGTTCTTGTAGCCGGTTGTACTTTGAAAAACGTAGTAAAGTATAATTTATCCTTTCTATTTATTAATTTATACACTTGCATTGTTAGCTCGAATTCTTCTTTGTTTTAGATACTGAAGACCAGTTTTTTTAGTCTTTCCTCTTAACTATAATTCTGAAACCTGCGATCATTTTTGTAGGTTTTCTTTGTACTCTTTCCAGCATGTTTATATCCATTCTTTGATATGGACTCCACACCTGAACACAGTAGTCGAATTTAGGTCTCACAAACGATTTATATAATTTGACTATTACTTCCTTGTTCTTATGGGAAATGTTTCTTTTAATCATACCCAACGTGGCATTATACTTTTCACTGCCAACTGGACTTGCTCCAACCCCTTTCCTGTTTGATCTATTATAACTCCTAGGTCTCTTTCCTTTTTTATTGTCCTAATATTGTTCTCTCCCATCCTGTAATTATATTAATTATTGGATCTTCCCATGTGGACGACTGTACATTTTTCTACATTAAACTCCATCTGCGAGCTCTCTAATTGTACCGATTAATGTCACCGCATCACTGATAACATGACAGCTGAACAGCTGCTCAACAGGTGTCCAACATGCCAGGAACAGAGACAGCACGTGTGACCATCAACGATACCATTTCTGGACAGGTCTATGGAGATGCCAATGGCATTAGGCTAACGCTTACCACTGCTTTCTTTGGATATATTCTGAAAGCGTGCGAGGAAGAAGAAGAAGAAGAAAAAGGAGAAGAAGAAAAAAGAATACTCCAGAGGAAAAAGAAATAGAGGTATCGTTCATAGCGGAGAGAGTTTGATGCAGATAACAAAGACGCTGGGAAGATACCCAATTGTAGAAAGATCACACGAGTATTTTGTGAAGGCTTATTCTCTACAGCGGCGATATATTATATATATATATATATATATATATATATATATATATATATATATATATATATATATATATATATATATATATATAATAATAATAATAATTAATAATAATTTGTCGCGCCTTCAATGTCCACATTGAATCTTTTTAGTTTGTCGTTGATAATTCCTGTTTTTCTGACATTTGTTTTCTTTAGGTCATTAGACAGTCCAGTCAACATAGTACGGACGTTCTTACTGCCCAGGCAGGTGTTCCATTATAGCAGAGCGTACATATATGATCGCACAGTTAGACTTGAATCTGTGCCGAGGCATGATCGCTTGTGACAGCCTGAATCTGTGCCAAGACATGATCGCTTGTGACAGCCTGAATCTGTGCCGAGACATGATCGCTTGCGATAGTCTGAATCTGTGCCGAGACATGATCGCTTGTGACAGCCTGAATCTGTGCCGAGACATGATCGCTGGTGACAGCCTGAATCTGTGCCGAGACATGATCGCTTGCGATAGTCTGAATCTGTGCCGAGACATGATCGCTTGTGACAGCCTGAATCTGTGCCGAGACATGATCGCTTGCGATAGCCTGAAAGGCACTTGAGAAATCCCAACCATAACATGTCGGTACTACTCTTCTCGGTTTCCTCATTCTTGTAAATGCGTTATGTCACATTAGACATTGAGTGGAGGGAGGGGCAGGGTATGCCGCGGAGGTAATCGATAGAAAGACACTGATGGTGGACCTAGAAAAACATTGATGACTTCTTGCTCACATTTCCCCAAAAAATGTCCATTAAATGTGATGCATTTCTTTGTCTTTTGAAAAATGGCAAAAATAAGTATATACCAAATTATTCGTACAAGTCATGTGCCATGCGGTCTAGTGTATGTGAGCATGGCACGTCACAGCTTCCGTTCACTACAGTTGTTAATCATTTAGTTGGGTGGGCTGGCGGAGCGGTTAGAGGCACGTTCCACACCCCAAACTTGCCGAGTTCAGATTCTCAAAATAGCAAGTTGGCACTCCTAAGGTAAGTAAACTTATTTATGTTTCATTGTGCTGCGGTTGGATATATTATCCCATTAACCGCAAAACTCAGTCCATTGCATTTACACATCTCATTTCTATATTAGAGAACGGTATCAGATGAGTTCTCTGCTGTTGACTCTCTTGCAAACAGGAATTCAATCTGTCCTAAGGGAGCAAACAAATGCTCACCAAGCACCCTTCGAAAAGCAGGTTAAATTCAAATGACATTTTCCCTTCCAGTTCTTCCCGTTCTTCATTCAGTTTTCTCCGTCCATCAGTTGATGACATCGGGATGTTTGGATGTTTTGATGTTTTGATGTCAGACATAGAGGCATAACAACTTCTGGTATTTGTGTTGAGCTAGCGTCTTATTGCAGTTTTAATGTATAGCAATGAAAGTATTGACATACTGTCCAACAAATCGCCTGTAATCATATGGTTAAAACGGTCGCATTTGTTGTTCAATGGTACCCTCGCTGTGCTTCTCTCGTTACGAATTGTTACTGTTGCAGGTTACAGTTAGCTCTTCTTACACCCATGGGTATGCTGAGAAACGACAGGGACCTTCCTCTCTATAATGCAGGGCTTTTCGACAGGCCCACCACTAAGGGACTCACAGTATCGATCTCCGCCTCTTTGACTAGGCTGCTGTAAATACAGCCTGTTTCCAGTATGCTTCATCGAACCTGTCGTTAACCCATGGGGCATTGGTCAGGTTGTATTCCTGCTTCTATCAACATACGCCTATTTAATGACGACACACGAATTCATGGAGAACTTATTTATGGGAATCAACAGATAAGATCAGCACATAAATACAAATCTCCGTCTCCAGTGTCAAGATCTGGTCAATTGTATGGCCCTGAAACACGGAGAACAATACAAACAACGAATAACGGGTGCCTGCGCACAATAGAGAGATGGAACTGGTAGGATAAGATTACTGATGTGGAACTGTTGGAAACTCCGAGACACGACGACATGAGAAAACACTGACGTGGGATAGAACACACATTAAGGAAACCAGTTGACAGCAATGCAAGGCAGTCACTGTTCTGGGATCTTTAATCACGAGAAGTACAAAATACACATGGAGAAGAGAGCTGAAGACAAGAGAAGTAGAGGCAGACCAAAACACACATGGAGAAGAGAGCTGGAGACAAGAGAAGTAGAGGGAGACCAAAACACACATGGAGAAGAGAGCTGAAGACAAGAGAAGTAGAAGGAGACTAAAACACACACGGGGAAGAAAGCTGAAAACAAGAGAAGTAGAGGCAGACCAAAACACGCATGGAGAAGAGAGCTGGAAACAAGAGAAGTAGAGGGAGACCAAAACACACATGGAGAAGATAGCTGGAGACAAGAGAAGTAGAGGAAGACCAAACCACACACGGGGAAGAGAGCTCGTTACACTAACGAGTCAAACAGGGAAGACGTGGACAGAGTTGAACCAGATGGCACAGGACAGGAGAACTTGTTGAATTTATATCGAAGATGTGTTCTCCATATCACGATGAAAGGTTTTGATGGAATCAACATTCTGCAGGAGTTTAGAATCAGACGTAGGTGGGTGGTGGGAAAGCTGACTTCAGAAGCAGATGAAACGTCCTGACCAAAAACGCCAGCTAACGTCCATGTTGTGCTCCTGGTAACATGCAATGGTGCAGCAGACTAATCAACTAGGTAGGGATAGACACTGTTATACCCGTAGTAGTCAGCCTCCTGAGAAGGATTGCATTGTACTTCAGCAAGAAGGACTCAAGTCTGTGTCAATATGCTCTGTGAGACACACAAACCGGCTACCAGAAACAAACAACACAAAAACTGGCTTTGTTAGTTCCCCATCTATACCCAACACAAAAACTGGCTTTGTTAGTTCCCCATATATACCCAACACAAAAGCTTGTTTTATTAGTTCCCCATCTATACCCAACACAATAACTGGCTTTGTTAGTTCCCCATCTATACCCAACACAAAAGCTTGTTTTATTAGTTCCCCATCTATACCCAACACAAAAACTGGCTTTGTTAGTTCCCCATCTATACCCAACACAAAAGCTTGTTTTATTAGTTCCCCATCTATACCCAACACAAAAACTGGCTTTGTTAGTTCCCCATCTATACACAACACAAAAGCTTGTTTTATTAGTTCCCCATCAATACCCAACACAAAAACTGGCTTTGTTAGTTCCCCATCTATACCCAACACAAAAACTGACTTTGTTAGTTCCCCATCTATACCCAACACAAAAACTGACTTTGTTAGTTCCCCATCTATACCCGACACAAAAACTGGCTTTGTTAGTTCCCCATCTATACACAACACAAAAACTGGCTTTGTTAGTTCCCATCTATACACAACACAAAAGCTTGTTTTATTAGTTCCCCATCAATACCCAACACAAAAACTGGCTTTGTTAGTTCCCCATCTATACCCAACACAAAAACTGACTTTGTTAGTTCCCCATCTATACCCAACACAAAAACTGGTTTGTTAGTTCCCCATCTATACCCAACACAAAAACTGGCTTCATTAGTTCCCCATCTTGATAAGGCCAATGTGAACGTAGTATCTCTACAACAGACACTGCTGTCAAGAATGAAGTGTTGCATGTGTCATTATAGTAGAGTCGTTTTATGAATGGACTGTCAAGTTCCCTTCCTATCTGCCTTTCCTTCCCTAACAACCACGTACCCACTAACAGCTGGGTTTCCTCAAGCGTGTCAATATCGGGTATAACACCCTGTCCCTTTGCCATTGCTGTTGTGGAAGCCGCTCGTACTGAGTTCATTCAACGCTTGACAACCTTTCTGTGGTGGCCGGTTACAGTCGTTTTCCTTACATCTCGAGATATACTTAAGAAGGGGAACTTGGGTCCTTCTGGCTATAGCGCAATATAAGGCCCTTCAGTAAACTCAACGCTACGATGATTACAATGTTGATCCCCACTTCGCTGGCCAGGCTACTGTAACACATTATCTATTTAATATCTACATCGAGGATGTGAGGTTGTGAGGATCTTGATCACTATATTTGACCGAGCCCTTACGCTGGTCTTGGATCCAGTGCCGATCCCGTGGGAAGCGATAGCTGGTCCACTCTGCCACTTAGACGCTCTCCACATCTTGGAAACTACAAACCCCACTCTCATTAAAACTACAAGACAATTTCATAAAAAGAACAACTTCAAATTTGACAACGACGATTCAAATTTCTTCTCTTATCCCTTATTTCTTCCGTCCCTTTACTTCCTGTCTCCTGTCTCCATCAACTTTTTAAAAAATCACGTTAAAGTGTTTGATTGTATAGTTAATCACATTTCTCCAGCCCTAACTCGTCTTTCAGTTTGCTCTCATCTCACATGCTTATATTTTTATCCATTTTGTAATTTCTCTCCTTCCATCTGCTCGTATTTCATCACTAGCTCTCAATGTGTTTTCTCGGCTTTCTTATGATCGCTTCAGCATTTCAATTTGCCACTTCGTTTATTGATGCACAACATTTTGTTGTTGGCTCTCTCTGTCCCTTTCTATCTCTCTCTCTCTCTCACTCTCTATCTATCTATCTCTCTCTCCGTATGTGGGCCTACTTCGTTCAACGATACAAACGTTTTCTGCTGTTGCTAGCTCTCGCTCTCTCTCTCTCTCTCTCTATTTCTCTCTATCTCTATTCTTCTCTCGGCCTTCCTGCGAGCTTATTTCTGTGTGTCCTTCATTCTCTCTTCATGTCCCATCCTGCCCCTCTATGTGTGTCACGCTACCTCTTTGTCTAATTGTCTTTTTTTTCTGTATTTCATGTTTTCCCTGTTTGTCTTCGATGTTTTCTCGGTATTTCTTTCTAACATATTTTTCTTTGTTTTTCTCGATCTCTTTATTTTTGTCTTATTTTTGTTTTCCTTATTTTGGTCTCTTCTCATTCGCTCTATCTCTCTTTCTCTCTCTCTCTCTCTCTCTCTCTTTCTCTGTGTGTGTGTGTGTGTGTCTTTATATATTTATCTGTCTCATTCTGTTTGTGTTTCTTTTTTCCCTCTTTCTGTCTCAGACTGTCACTCTTTGGTCTTTCTACTTTCGTTGACGCTCTTTCTCTGTCCATCTCACCATCCTATTTGTTTGTGTCCCTATGCATCTGTTTCTTCTCTTCTCTGTTTAACACTTCCTCTGTTTTCATTTATTCTGTCTCAGACAGTCTCTCTTTTCATGTATTGTCTCTCTCACCCTCTATTTCTCTCTGATTGACTTTTCGTTTTTTGTATCTATCTATCTATCTATCTATCTATCTATCTATCTATCTATCTATCTATCTATCTATCTATCTATCTATCTATCTATCTTTCTATCTATCTATCTATCTATCTATCTATCTATCTATCTATCTATCTATCTATCTATCTTTCTATCTATCTATCTATCTATCTATCTATCTATCTATCTTTCTATCTATCTATCTATCTTTCTATCTATCTATCTTTCTATCTATATATCTATCTATCTATCTATCTATCTATCTATCTATCTATCTATCTATCTATCTATCTATCTATCTTTCTATCTATCTATCTATCTATCTATCTATCTATCTATCTATCTATCTATCTATCTATCTATCTTTCTATCTATCTATCTATCTATCTATCTATCTATCTTTCTATCTATCTATCTATCTATCTATCTATCTTGCTATCTATCTATCTATCTATCTATCTATCTATCTATCTATCTATCTATCTATGTATTTACATTTCTATATATTAATATATATATATCTTTCTTATAGTTCATATTGTCAATATTTCTTCTTCCTTTCTTTGTATTGATCTGTCTATAACTCCCTTTGTTCTGTCTTCACGCTCTCTGTTTATGTCTTTATCTGTGTATTTCTTTCTCCTGTCTCTCTCTCTCTCGCCCTCTACCTCCATCTTCCACCCTCTATCCCTCTCTCTCCGTCTCTCTCTCCCTCTTTTATCGCTCTTCCCCCCTCTCTCCATCCCTCTCTCCCTCTCACTCTTTCTCTCTCCCTCTCTTTCTCTCACATTCCCTCTTATCTCTTCATCTCCTTCTCTTGCACTCTACCACTCTACCCCTCTCTCTCTTTATCTCTCTCTTTCTCTCTCTCTTTCTTTCCTTTTCTCTCTCTTTTTCTCTCCCTCTCTTTTAGTCTCTTCCCCCTCTCTTCCATTTCTACCTCTCTTTCTCTTTCTTTCGCTCTCTATCTTTCTTTATCTCTCTCCCTCTTTAGGTAGCCTTTTATCTCCCTCTCTCCATTTTTTCGATCTGTCTATATCTCAATGTTCTGCCTTTCATGCTCTCTGTTTATGCCTTTATCTGTGTATTTCTTTGTTTTGTTTCTTTCTCTCGCTCTCCTTCTCTCTCTCTTACTCCCACTCTCTCCCTCTCTCTTCCTCTATGTCCCTCTCGGTCTCTTTCTCCCCTATCTCTATCTCCCCTCTCTCTTCCGCCCTCTTTTTTCCTCTCCATCTCGCTTTCTCTCTTTCTGTCCATCTTTCTCTCTCCCTTTCTCTCTCTACTATCTCCCTTTCTCTCTCTCTCGCTTCCTCTCCCTCCCTCTTTCTCTTCCTCGCTCCATATCTCTCCTTCTCTTTCTCTCTGTCCGTATCTCTACCTCTCTCTCGTTCTCCCTCTGTCTCTCACTCTCTTATTTTCTCTGTCTCTCCTGTCTCTTCCTCTTTCCCTTTTTCTTTCTTTTTCTCCCCTCCCTTTTTTCCGTCGTTCTCTCACTCTCCCTTCTCTTTTGCTAAATCTCTCCCTTTCTCTTTCCCTCTCTCTCTCTCTCTCTTTCTCCCTCTCTCGCCCTCTCTTTCTCTCTCTACATCTCTTTACCTCTCTCTCCTTTTCTCTCCCTTTTTCTCCCTCTCTTCTTCTTTCTCTCTTTTTCTCTCCCCATCTCTCCTTCTCTGTCCCTCTCTCTCTCCCTCTCTTTCTCTCTCTCTTTCTTTCTCTCTTTTTCTTTCTTTCCCTCTCTCTCTCTCCCTCCCTCCCTCTCTTTTTCTCTGTTCCTGTCTCCTTGTTTCCCTTTCTCTCTCTCTCGCCCTTTCCCTTTCTTCCTTTCTCTCTCTTTCTACCTATCTCTCTTTCTTTCTCTCTTTTTCTCTCTCTCCCTCTCTCTCTCTTTCTCTCTCCCTCCCTCTATTTTTCTCTTTCCCTGTCTCCTTGTTTCCCTTTCTCTCTTTCTCTCTCGCCCTTTCCCTTTCTTCCTTTCTCCCTCTCTTTCTCCCTACCTCTCTCCCTATCTCCTCTCCCCCCTTCTCTGTTTCTCTTTCTCCCTTCTTATTCTCTCTCCATATCTATCTCTTTCTCTCTTTCTTTTTATATCTCTCCTTTTCTCTCTCATCCTCTCTCTTCTTATCTCTTTCTCTTTCTTCTTTTCTCTCTCTCCCTTCTTTCTCTCTCCCTCTCTCTTTCTCTCTCGTTCCCTGTCTCCTTTTCTCTCTCCTGCCTCTATTTTTGCCTCTCCGTCTCTCCCTTTCTCTTTCTCTTTCTCTTTCTCCTTTTCTCTCTTTCTTCTCGCCCTCTTTCCCACTCTCTCTCCCTCTCTCTCCCTCTCTCTTTTCTTTATTTCTATGGATCGATCTTTCTATATTTCTGGTGTCAATTGTCTTTGTTTGCATATACCCCTTTCTTCTCATCTTCCTTTCTGTTTGTCTCTCTCTCTCTCTCTCTGTCGTTCTCTCTCTCTCTCTCTCTATATATATATATATATATATATATATATATATATATATATATATATATATCATTCTGCCATAACAATCGACTATCTATCTCAACTGATTATTATAAATCTTGCGATGTCCTCGATTGTAAGAGAAGCCGGTTCACTTTAGAGCCACGGAAACGAAACAAATATTTTTGTAAGTCCCATTCTTCTTCTTCTTCTTCTGCGTACGCAGTCAGACAGTAACCATTATTTTTTCGAAAAAACCGGCGGTCATCCTGAGGCTCTCGCCACTGCCATAGAGCTTGTCTTGCAGTTCCACTGGTAATGGCCACATCTGCTCTCTATGATCCTCGTATGTCGGGCAGTTCTGCAGCAGATGTTCAGCGGTCATTTTACCAGTACCGCACGGGCATTCGTCGGTACACCCTATCTTCAATTTGTTGAATAGGTGGTACCTCAGTCTGTTGTGGCCAGTGCGAAGTCTGAAGACAACGACCTGCTCTCTTCGGTTCAACTGGTAATAGGCATCGTTTTTGGTGTAACCAGTATGTTCGGTTTCCCATTTGGTCATGTATCTGGCTTTGATAAGCCGTTTTGACTCTTCGTACGTCATACTGGTATCTGTTTGTGGTAGTCTTGCACCTTCTTTTGCCAGTCTGTCTGCCTCCTCGTTGCCTTGGATGTTGCAGTGTGACGGAACCCACTGTACCACTACCCTTTTTGGTGCGGACTGCTGGCACAGTTTGCAGAGTGCTGCTCTTAAGTCATTAAGCTCAGTGTTTTTCTGGCTTTTTAGCGCTGTGACTACGGCGAGAGCATCTGTCAGCAGGACTATATGGCTCTCATTTTCACTGTGTGTCACCATTTCTTTCACTGCCGCCCTCAGTGCCTCTGCCTCCGCTCTGAAATTGCTTGTGTACTTACCAGTAGCGAATGACAGTGTTATTTTTCTGCCATTTGGTAGGTTCAGGAATGCTCCTGCCCCTCCGTTCTGTGTAGTTTTTGTTACAGAACCGTCGGTGTATGCATGGGTCCAGTCCATGCTTGGGTAGCTTTTCGTTATGAAGCTTAGGGTAGTATCTTTCCTTTCTTTTTCAGTCTGGCAGTTTTTGTTTGCAATACCTGGTATATTTTCTACCACCTCTGGAAATATATCCTGCCTCCAGGTAGGTTTTCGTACAGTAGTGATGGGTTTTGGTGTTGTTAGTGCGTTTATGGGATCTTCGTGCATCTTTGCTTTGGCTATTTCTGCAAAGTTTATCCGCTTTAGTTTCCCATTTCCCAAATTGTTTAGTCTCTGGTGCATTGGATGGTCGGTCAGTCTTCGGAGTTTCTCTGACTGCAGCTGGGCTCTGCAGTCTCTTCTATCGGTCATGGATTGCAGTTTTGTAATTTTTTCAAGTTCTACAATTGGCGTTGACTTCATGCCACCTGTTATAATTCTCATGGCTTGGTTTTGAAGTTTGTTAACTTTATCGAAGTTCGCCTTCGCTGCTGTTGTCCATGCCGCAATGCCATACTCAAGAACTGGTCTCACTCTTCCAGTATACAGTTTCTTTAGTATGCCTTCGTCTGCTCCCCAGCTTGTGCCAGCAAGTTTCCTCATGATTGCCATTCTTTCTCTGGCTTTCATTCGGTTTCTCTCAATCTGACTTTTCCATGTCATGCGCCGATCAAATGTGACTCCCAGATAGGTTGGGTTGTCGTTTGGCTGCAGGATTTTGCCATTTAGACTTAATTTGGTACTTTGGGGTTTTAATGAAAGCGGGAATATTGTGCATGTGGTTTTCTCCTCGTTTATTTTGACCAGCCATGAGTTCGCCCACTCTTCCAGCGATATTAGGGCCGTCTGCATCCGATTTCTTGCTATGGTGAGATTCTTTTCAGAGGTCCACATAGCCAGATCGTCTGCAAACATTGAGCTATGGACTCTTCTTGGTATATTCTCTGTAATATCGTTTATATATACCAGGATTAGTGTAGGTGACAGTACTCCCCCTTGGGGTACTCCCTGCTCGAGTGTCACCTTTTTGCTCATCTGCCCTTGTACTTGGACTCTGGCCGTTCTTTGTTTGAGGTAGTGGTTGATCCACTTGTACATCTTCCCACAGACGTCACTTCTTCTTAGCTTGACTCTAAGTCCATCTTTCCAGACTTTGTCAAATGCCTTTTCCAAATCCACCCAAACAGCTACTGTGTGTTTCTGTGCCTGGTAGGCATCTTCTATCTCCTGGGCTATGAGGATGACCTGGTCCTCAGTGGATCTGTGCTGTCTAAAGCCGGCTTGCTGTGGAATTAGTATTCGTTTTTCTTCCAGATGCCACATCAGTCTGGTGTTTATCATCCGTTCCATCAGCTTGCCGACACAGCTCAGTAGACTTATGGGCCTGTATCCATTTGGATCTGTTTTGTCCTTTCCTGTTTTTGGTACTGGTACCAGTATTGCATCTTTCCATGCCTGTGGTACAATTCCCCTTTTCCAGCTTTGGTTCAGAACCGATAGCAGTTTCTTCTTCGCTGTTTGGCCCAGCCCCATCAGCATTTCGTTTGTTATCCCGTCTTTTCCGGGAGATTTCCTTTTCTTTAGTGTTCTCAGTCCCATTCTAAAACGCATAATTTCGAACTGCATTCTCTTTTTACAATAGTTTGAAATGCAATAAGCGATCAGCAAAAACGAAACTCAAATGATGAAACAATACAATAACAAGGGAAGGGCCAGTACCAAATGTGTGAATGAGTTAGGCAATGAGAATATCACCTGAAGGTATGTCAACCGGACACCAGACTGAGAATGTGTGAATGAGTTAGGCAATGAGAATATCACCTGAAGGTATGTCAACCGGACACCAGACTGAGAATGTGTGAATGAGTTAGGCAATGAGAATATCACCTGAAGGTATGTCAACCGGACACCAGACTGAGAATGTGTGAATGAGTTAGGCAATGAGAATATCACCTGAAGGTATGTCAACCGGACACCAGATTGAGAATGTGTGAATGAGTTCGGCAATGAGAATATCACCTGAAGGTATGTCAACCGGACACCAGACTGAGAATGTGTGAATGAGTTCGGCAATGAGAATATCACCTGAAGGTATGTCAACCGGACACCAGACTGAGAATGTGTGAATGAGTTCGGCAATGAGAATATCACCTGAAGGTATGTCAACCGGACACCAGACTGAGAATGTGTGAATGAGTTCGGCAATGAGAATATCACCTGAAGGTATGTCAACCGGACACCAGACTGAGAATGTGTGAATGAGTTCGGCAATGAGAATACCTCTTGAAGGTATGTCAATTTTCTTTTGACTGCGACTGCACGAGCATGCTGAGCATCAATCCACTTCTCAAATTGGCTCCACTCCGATAGACGGGACATGCTGTTGGCATGTCAGATGAGCACATCCTCAATCACCTGTTAACGGTGAGATTAAAACCGGCAGACGCTCAACAGGATGGCAGATGAAACGCTACAGAGACTCCTTAAAAGTATATCTGGAATGCTTCAATATTGATGGCATCTCCTAAAAGAGCATACCACCTGGAGAGCTAATATTACCGAAGGTGCTCAGATCGCAGAGAGTCCAGCCATCGCGGAGGCTCAGCGAAAAGGTTATGTCCTTCTTCTTTTTCTTCTTCTTCGTACGCTGTCAGACATCGACCTTTATTTTTTTCGAAAAAAGCAGCGGTCATCCTGAGGCTGTCAACACTGCCATAGAGCTTGTCTAGTGTTGCCACTGGTGATGGCCACATCTGCTCTCTCTGGTCCTCGTATGTCGGGCAGTTTTGCAGCAAATGCTCAGCAGTCATTTTCCCTGTACCACACGAGCATTCGCCAGTGCCACCTATCTTCAATTTGTTGAATAGGTGGTACCTCAGCCTATTGTGGCCAGTGCGAAGTTTGAAGACAACGACCTGCTCTCTTCTGTTCAACTGGTAATATGCATCGTTTTTTGTGTAGCCAGTATGTTCGGTTTCCCATTTGGTCCTGTATCTAGCTCTAATAAGCCGTTTTGACTCTTCGTATGCCATACTAGTATCTGGTTGTGGTAGTCTTGCACCTTCTTTTGCCAGTCTGTCTGCCTCCTCGTTGTCTTGGATGTTGCAGTGAGATGGAACCCACTGCACCACTACTCTTTTTGGTGCGGACTGCTGGCATAGTTGACAAAGTACTGCTCTTAAATCATTAAGTTCAGTATTTTTCTGGCTTTTTAGTGCTGTGACTACGGCCAGGGCATCTCTAAGCAGGACTATATGGCTTTCATTCCTTTTACCTGTCACCATTTCTTCCACTGCCGCCCTCAGTGCCTCTGCCTCCGCTCTGAAATTGCGTGTGTATTTTCCAGTTGTCAATGACAGTGTTATTTTTCAGCCATTTGGTAGGCTCAGGAATGCCCCAGCCCCTCCGTTCTGTGTTGTGTTTGTTACGGAACCGTCGGTGTATGCATGGTTCCAGTCCATGCTTGGGTAGTTTTTCGTTATGTACCTCATGGTTGTATCTCTTCTTTCTTTTTCAGTCTGACAGTTTTTGTTTCCAATACCTGGTACATTTTCTACCACCTCTGGAAATATATGCTGCCTCCAGGTAGGTTTTCGTACAGTAGGGATGGGCTTTGGTGTTGTTAGTGCGTTCATTGGGTCTTCGTGCATCTTTGCTTTGGCTATTTCTGCAAAGTTTATCCGCTTTAGTTTCCCATTTCCGAAATTGTTTAGTCTCTGGTGCATTGGATGGTCTGTCAGTCTTCTGAGTTTCTCTGCTTGCTGCTGGGCTCTGCAGTCTCTTCTGTCGGTCATGGATTGCAGTTTTGTAATCTTTTCAAGTTCTACAATTGGCGTTGACTTCATGCCTCCTGCCTCTCATGGCTTGGGAAAAGGTTATGTCCGAAAAGCAACACTTACAACTATCCAACAGGCGGCTCCGCGCATGCGTGCTCTCAATGTGGACGGGTGTGCCGTTCTATGATTGGTTCTTACAGCCATCTGAGAACACATTTCATAGAAATAATCTCATGCTATCGTCATCTTCGCTTGCGATGGACAACTATTAATAGCATCATTATAATTATTATTTATTATTAGTATTACTATTATCATTTTTACAGTTGATAGTTTGGTAATTGATACAGCACCATATGGGCTCCTGTCCTTTGACCCACTACCATATAGTGGTATCAGCTAGTTTTTGTGAGCTGTTGTTTAGTTCCGTACAGTGTTCCATTGTCTGGCGTCAAGCCTCGGACACTCAAATAGATGTTTAACAGTTTGATAAGGGTGTGTGCACTGCCAGCGCTCTGGAGTATGTTTTGGTTGGATGCGGTTCGAGTGACTGTTGTATGTGTGGAGCACAAAGTCGGAAAATTGTGATGTTCTTGAGCATGATGTTGCCTTTGAGATTTAGGATGGCTTTATGTTTGTAGATTTCTAACTTAGCCTTCCCAATCGCCCATCTATTCACTCAAGCCTCTTTGTTCTCAGTTTTTCGCGACAAAGGTACGCGGTTCTTTTTCTTCTTCTTCGTCGTACGCTGTTTACAGCGATATACGTTGCACTGTTTTATTTTGTTAAGCCTGTGGCTCAGTGCATCCGATTTCAGCAGGCGTTTCTGTAGGGATGCCCTCTTTAGCCTTTGGCTGTCCCCAGCCTAACTGCAAGGCAGCAGTTGTTTTTGGTCAGAGTTGTCTCTCTTTGGGAAGTTGTCTTACAGGACTATCGAGTCTTCCCCACTCGTGTCTATTGGGTTTGACAATGATATGATATGATGGACTATGTACTAGGTTGTACTATCCCGGAAGAGAGGCAGTCCAGTGTGACTGTGTCTCAGGATCGTCACGGCCTGCCAGAAACGTAGCATATGCATGTGAGTGGGGTATCTTTTTGCTCCCTTTATTTTCTTGGCTCATCTGTAGTGATGGCACGCCTAGCATTCCCCGCCACCTGGGAGGTTGTCACAATAGGGCAGGGGGTGCAATGTCCGCTGGACTGCATCTCTTCTGCGTCCATTGGGATGACTGATAGCAGACAGAGGTAAAGAGCAAGGCAGGAGTGCATTTAACCAGGTGCATTTCTGCGGCTCGACCGGGCCGGGCTGAGACGCGAGCCCCAGGTCCCAGCCATGTCGTAGCCTCCCATCACAGCGGTGCTGAGATTTAGGGCGGGATTCTGGCTTAGAGGCGTTCGGCCGTAGTCCCTCAGATGGTAGCTTCGCACCATTGGCTTATCAGCCAAGCACGTGGACCAAATGTCAGCGACCTGCGATTCCTCTCGAAGGAGTGCATTTGACCAGGGGACAAGCCTGGTCATGGCACGGAGATGTTGTTCGCCTGGTGTGCGGACATATCTCATGGTCCAGAGTTGAGTCTCAGCAGTTCGCAGTGAGGTAGCTGATCCACTGCTTACGACATCCCGACCGAGAACTAAGTCTTCTACTGGTGGTTTCACACCTCTTCACCGTATGGGGTGATTATCGAGCAGCTTCCCGCCCGCTTTGATCGGCGGGCGGCAGAGATCTCTTTCTGCGGCTCGACCGGGTCGGGCTGAGACGTGAGCTCCAGGTCTCACCCATATCGTAGCCTCCCATCGCAGTGGTGGGGAGATTTAGGGCGGGATTCCGGCTTAGAGGAGTTCGGCCGTAATCCCTCAGATGGTAGCCTCGCGCCATTGGCTTGTCGGTACGCGGTTCAATTCACGTTACCGATAAAAGCTACAAATCGGAACCTGGCTTACGGATGAGGAAGGAAAAAGCACCTAGAAAGAGAACTTATCATTCCACGTCATAAAAACAAACTGTGCCATAGTACAATAAGCTGTGCCATAGTACGATACGCTGTGCCATAGTACAATAAGCTGTGCCATAGTACAATACGCTGTGCCATAGTACAATAAGCTGTGCCATAGTACAATAAGCTGTGCCATAGTACAATAAGCTGTGCCATAGTACGATACGCTGTGCCATAGTACAATAAGCTGTGCCATAGTACAATAAGCTGTGCCATTGTACAATAAGATGTGCCATAGTACATTACGTTGTGCCATAGTACAATAAGCTGTGCCATAGTACAATACGCTGTGCCATAGTACAATATCTCTCTAACAAGCTGTGCCATAGTACAATACGCTGTGCCATAGTACAATATCTCTCTAACAAGCTGTGCCATAGTACAATACGCTGTGCCATAGTACAATATCTCTCTAACAAGCTGTGCCATAGTACAGTATATCTAACACATCATTTCCTTACCTGCAGTTACTGATGTGGGACCTAGCACATCATTTCCCTACCTGCAGTTATTGATGTGGGACCTAGCACATCATTTCCCTACCTGCAGTTATTGATGTGGGACCTAGCACATAATACCCTACCTCCAGTTACTGATGTGGGACCTAGCACATTATTTCCCTACCTGCAGTTATTGATGTGGGACCTAGCCCATCATTTCCCTGCCTGCAGTCATTTATGTGGGACCTAGCACATAATTTCTCTGCCTGCAGTCATTTATGTGGGACCTAGCACATCATTTCCCTGCCTGCAGTCATTTATGTGGGACCTAGCACATCATTTCCCTGCCTGCAGTTACTGATGTGGGACTTTACACATCATTACCCGTAGAGAACCGATAACACTCGAGTTCTTCCAATGATAGAGTTCAGTCCTTTGTAGGCGCAAATTGCGAGAAAATTGTCGAGCACTGTGGCGCAAATTGAGAGTATTATTCAATGCTTTTATTGTATGCTTCTTTTGGCCACTGGAAATTTAACTCCAAATAGCTGCACTAAAATGTCACGGGTTCCAAGATTCGCGATCAGTTTAGGCATGACCTACAGTTGGCCATGGCTTAGGCATGTATTAATTAATGTACTCTGTGTTGTCCATATACATACGAGTATACGCAGAATGTACTCACACTATTCGGAATTAGATGATTCAAAGAGATTGATGACTGTTGTCGACATAAGAAATAGCAAACCGTCTTTCTGCCAATAATCTTCTCTCATTACGTGGTAATCACATTTGTTCTTCTTCTCTTCTTCTTCTTTTTCTTCGTACGCTTTCAGAAGTCTTCTTCTTCTTCTTCTTCTGCGTACGCAGTCAGACAGTAACCATTATTTTTTCGAAAAAAGCGGCGGTCATCCTGAGGCTGTCGCCACTGCCATAGAGCTTGTCTTGCAGTTCCACTGGTGATGGCCACATCTGCTCTCTCTGATCCTCGTATGTCGGGCAGTTCTGCAGCAGATGTTCAGCGGTCATTTTACCAGTACCGCACGGGCATTCGTCGGTACACCCTATCTTCAATTTGTTGAATAGGTGGTACCTCAGTCTATTGTGGCCAGTGCGAAGTCTGAAGACAACGACCTGCTCTCTTCGGTTCAACTGGTAATAGGCATCGTTTTTGGTGTAACCAGTATGTTCGGTTTCCCATTTGGTCATGTATCTGGCTTTGATAAGCCGTTTTGACTCTTCGTACGTCATACTGGTATCTGTTTGTGGTAGTCTTGCACCTTCTTTTGCCAGTCTGTCTGCCTCCTCGTTGCCTTGGATGTTGCAGTGTCATGGGACCCACTGTACCACTACCCTTTTTGGTGCGGACTGCTGGCACAGTTTGCAGAGTGCTGCTCTTAAGTCATTAAGCTCAGTGTTTTTCTGGCTTTTTAGCGCTGTGACTACGGCGAGAGCATCTGTCAGCAGGACTATATGGCTTTCATTTTCATTGTGTGTCACCATTTCTTCCACTGCCGCCCTCAGTGCCTCTGCCTCCGCTCTGAAATTGCTTGTGTACTTACCAGTAGCGACTGACAGAGTTATTTTTCTGCCATTTGGTAGGTTCAGGAATGCTCCTGCCCCTCCGTTCTGTGTTGTGTTTGTTACAGAGCCGTCGGTGTATGCATGGGTCCAGTCCATGCTTGGGTAGCTTTTCGTTATGACGCTTAGGGTAGTATCTCTCCTTTCTTTTTCAGTCTGGCAGTTTTTGTTTGCAATACCTGGTATATTTTCTACCACCTCTGGAAATATATCCTGCCTCCAGGTAGGTTTTCGTACAGTAGCGATGGGTTTTGGTGTTGTTAGTGCGTTTATGGGATCTTCGTGCATCTTTGCTTTGGCTATTTCTGCAAAGTTTATCCGCTTTAGTTTCCCATTTCCCAAATTGTTTAGTCTCTGGCGCATTGGATGGTCGGTCAGTCTTCGGAGTTTCTCTGACTGCAGCTGGGCTCTGCAATCTCTTCTATCGGTCATGGATTGCAGTTTTGTAATCTTTTCAAGTTCTACAATTGGCGTTGACTTCATGCCACCTGTTATAATTCTCATGGCTTGGTTTTGAAGTTTGTTAACTTTATCGAAGTTCGCCTTCGCTGCTGTTGTTCATGCCGCAATGCCATACTCGAGAACTGGTCTCACTCTTCCAGTGTACAGTTTCTTTAGTATGCCTTCGTCTGCTCCCCAGCTAGTGCCAGCAAGTTTCCTCATGATTGCCATTCTTTCTTTGGCTTTCATTCGGTTTCTCTCAATCTGACTTTTCCATGTCATGCGCCGATCAAATGTGACTCCCAGATAGGTTGGGTTGTCCTTTGGCTGCAGGAATTTGCCATTTAGACTTAATTTGGTACTTTGGGGTTTTAATGAAAGCGAGAATATTGTGCATGTGGTTTTCTCCTCGTTTATTTTGACCAGCCATGAGTTCGCCCACTCTTCCAGCGATGTTAGGGCCGTCTGCATCCGATTTCTTGCTATGGTGAGATTCTTTTCAGAGGTCCACATAGCCAGATCGTCTGCAAACATTGAGCTATGGACTCTTCTTGGTATATTCTCTGTAATATCGTTTATATATACCAGGATTAGTGTGGGTGACAGTACTCCCCCTTGGGGTACTCCCGGCTCGAGTGTCACCTTTTTGCTCGTCTGCCCTTGTACTTGGACTCTGGCCGTTCTTTGTTTGAGGTAGTGGTTGATCCACTTGTACATCCTCCCACAAATATCACTTCTTCTTAGCTTGACTCTAAGTCCATCTTTCCAGACTTTGTCAAATGCCTTTTCCAGATCCACCCAAACAGCTACTGTGTGTTTCTGTGCCTGGTAGGCATCTTCTATCTCCTGGGCTATGGGGATGACCTGGTCCTCAGTGGATCTGTGCTGTCTAAAGCCGGCTTGCTGTGGAATTAGTATTCGTTTTTCTTCCAGATGCCACATCAGTCTGGTGTTTATCATCCGTTCCATCAGCTTGCCGACACAGCTCAGTAGGCTTATGGGCCTGTATCCATTTGGATCTGTTTTGTCCTTTCCTGTTTTTGGTACTGGTACCAGTATTGCGTCTTTCCATGCCTGTGGTACAATTCCCCTTTTCCAGCTTTGGTTCAGGACCGATAGCAGTTTCTTCTTCGCTGTTTGGCCCAGCCCCATCAGCATTTCGTTTGTTATCCCGTCTTTTCCGGGAGATTTCCTTTTCTTTAGTGTTCTCATAGCCTCTTCCATTTCGTGCATTGTTAATTACTTTCAGAAGTCAATTTGAACATATCCAAAGATAGCACCCTGATGCTATTGATATCTCCATAGAACTTGTTCAGTAATGGTATCGGGGATGTCACAAGTACTTTCACTGTTCAACGTATGGTGGATGCCTTTGTAGCGGATGCTCAGCAGTCATTTTGCCAGTGCTACAGACACATTCTTCTGTATGTTTTATCCTTAGTTTATTCAACAGTTTGATCTATCTCAACTTGTTGTGGCCTGTACGGAGTATCAAGATGACCGCCTGCTCACTTGTTGACTTGGTAATATGCTTCATGTGGGTGATGACATGTGTGCTCTGCTTCCCACGTCTTCCTGTATCTATACCTTTTAAACCTCTTGACATCTTCATACGTTATACGTATATCAGGTTGAGGTAACTATCCATATTCTACTGAAAGTATGTCAGCCTTCGCATTGCCAAAAACATTGCAATGAGATGGAATTCACTGTATCCCAGCTCTCTGGGACAGGTAACACATTTGAAAGAATTCAATATATCCCAGCTCTCTGGGACAGGTAACACATTTGAAAGAATTCAATATATCCCAGCTCTCTGGGACAGGTAACACATTTGAAAGAATTCAATATATCCCAGCTCTCTGGGACAGGTAACACATTTGAAAGAATTCACTATATCCCAGCTCTCTGGGACAGGTAACACATTTGAAAGAATTCACTGTATCCCAGCTCTCTGGGACAGGTAACACATTTGAAAGAATTCACTGTATCCCAGCTCTCTGAGACAGGTAACACATTTGAAAGAATTCACTATATCCCAGCTCTCTGGGACAGGTAACACATTTGAAAGAGTATAATCCTTAGTTCCGTGAGGTCTGTATTGTTCTGACTCCCAAGTGCAATAACCACTGACAGTGCATCTGTGAATGGTACCACTTGTATCTCCGTGTTTTCAATTGTCATTAGAATTTATACTGCAGTTTTCAAGGCCCGTGCCTCTGCTCTGAAGTTACTTGAAAATTGTTCAGTCACCAATGATAGCTGTCTTTGTTTACTGCTTTTTAGGCTCTAAATGATCCCTCCACCTGCACTTTCTCCCTTCCAAGCCAATTTATTCTCTGGTACGCTGGGTTGTCTGTCAGCCTTCTTAATTTCTCACCTTGTTGTTGGGCCCTACTGTCTCCTCTGTCGCTCATTGGTTGCAAGTTCCTAATTTGTAAAAATATGTTTCGCAGTTTTCGAATAGGCTTTGTTCTAATGCCCCCCAGTGGTGGTTCACATTGCTTGGTTATGAACTCTTTTTATTTTGCCAAAGTTGCATTTTGCTGCATTTGCCGGTGGTTGCGATGCCATATTCTAGGACTTGTCTCGCACATCCAGTGTAGTTTCTTGAATAAACTTTCAACCACCACCTCTCCAACCCCGTCCATCCCCCACCCCTTTCTCAAGTTCTTCATGATTGCCACTCTCTGTCTTGAATGCATCCGGTTTATTTATATCTGTGTTGTCCATCCACATCCGATCAAAAGTAATATCTAAAAAGAGTTCTCATTCAAGTGCAGCTTGCTCCTATTTAGCATTAGTTTAGAGCTGTGTGGTTTGTTGAAGAGAGATAATATTGTTTACGTGGTTTTTTTTCTTCATTCATCTTCATTAGCCAGGTCGGGGTATCCTCCTCCAGTAATCTTAGAGCGTGCTGCATCCGAGGGCTTGCAGTTGCTATGTTTTCTTCTGAGAGGGAGGGCGAAATTTATCTGCAAATATTGAGTTGTGTGCACTTTTTTTTTTTTTAACATTCTCCGATATATATATATATATATATATATTAGAAACAACGTGCCCTTGTGTAACTCCCTGCTCTAATTTACTGTTTCTGCTAGTATGTCCTTATATTTGAGCTCTAAGTAGCTCTGTTTTCTAGAAAGCAGCTGATCCATCTGTACATTTTCGGCTTCTGCGCAGCTTGCCTTTCAATCTCTCTTTCCATACGTTATCGACAGCTTTTTCTATATCTACCCAGACCACTAGTTCATTTTTTTTCTGGGAAGGCATCTTCATTTTCCTAGACAATGTGGCAGCTTTGATCTTCAGTTGATCGTTGTTGTCTGAATCCAGCTTTCTATGGAATTAAAAGTTGTTTTTCTTTTCCAAATGCAACATCTGTCTTGAATTGGTCAGGCGTTCCATCAGTAATATCAGCTTGTATCCATTTAGATTTGTTATCTTTATCTTTCTTCGGAATTCGTATCAGTATCACCACATTTAATTCTGAATTGTTTATCAATGTTTGAGAGGACAGCATATGCTATTTTCTTTACATCTGATAAGTTCAAGGTCTCGTTGTCACCTGCCCTTTCACCTTTGCCCAAATTAAAACTGTAGAATGTAATCTTAAATTCCTATGACCATGCTCCTCGATTACTTTGTGAAACATCTAGGTCCTGTATGGGCTTCGTACTACAAGTGACGTGACAACAATTCAGACTTGTGCATTTCCGTCAATTGAATGTGCTCCCTTGTTAGCCAAAGTTTGATCTCTTGACTAACTTAACGTCTTTATACTGGTTTAGAAGACTCTGCAGAGTCTGTAAACTTCTTCTTCTTCTTCTTCGTACGCAGTCAGACAGTAACCATTATTTTTTCGAAAAAAGCGGCGGTCATCCTGAGGCTGTCGCCACTGCCATAGAGCTTGTCTTGCAGTTCCACTGGTGATGGGCACATCTGCTCTCTCTGATCCTCGTATGTCGGGCAGTTCTGCAGCAGATGTTCAGCGGTCATTTTACCAGTACCGCACGGGCATTCGTCGGTACACCCTATCTATAATTTGTTGAATAGGTGATACCTCAGTCTATTGTGGCCAGTGCGAAGTCTGAAGACAACGACCTGCTGTCTTCGGTTCAACTGGTAATAGGCATCGTTTTTGGTGTAACCAGTATGTTCGGTTTCCCATTTTTTCATGTATCTGGCTTTGATAAGCCGTTTTGACTCTTCGTACGTCGAGTCTGTTTACAACCAGTTTCATTTATATTTTCTTGCTCTAAAAGTTATGTGAATCTAATTAATTCTTAAATGCATTAATTGTCCCTACCTCCACTACTTCCTGTGCGAATGCATTTCAAGCATTCACCACTCTCTGACTAAAAAAATATTTCCTAATATCTAATCTGGACCTTTATTTAGTTAATTTGTAGCTATGACCTCCTGTTCTTGGAGGTGGTTGTATTTTCATTACTTGTTATAGTCTAACTTATCCGCTCCTTTGATTATTTAATAATCCTGTATTAAGTCACCACGAATTCTTATCTTTTCTAGACACTGAAAATCGCTTTTTCTGAACCTTTCCTCATAACTGTAAATATGGAGTGCCACTATCAGCTTTGTTGCTCTTTTTTGTATTCTTTCCAGAATGTTTATATTCCCTCTACAATAAGGACTCTACACATGTACACAGTACTCCAATCTAGGTCTAACTAATGCTTTATACGGTTTGACAATCACTTCCTTGCTCCTAGGTTTAATATTTCTTTGTATCCTACCTAACATTGCATCTGCATTTTTCACTGCTACCTGAACTTGCTCACTCACCTTACCTGTATGATCTATTATAACCTCTAGGTCCCTTTCCTTTTCTATATTTCTAATATTTTTCTCGCTCATTCTGTAATTATGTTCCATATTGGATCTACCCCTGTGGATGACTACATTTATCGACATTAAACTCCATTTGCAAGCTTACAGACGATTATGGAATTTTATCTAAATCCGACCTCAATATATCCACTTCTGCTTCAGATGAGACATTACTGGATAGTTTTGTGTGAATTTTGCGAATCATGGATCCCATATCAATGTCCAAATGGTTTATATATATGTCAATAACTTGGTCCCAAAACCGAGCCCTGTGGCACTCCAATTTTTAACTCCACACCACTCCTTATTTATACCCACCCTCTGCCTTCTTCCCGTTAACCAATTTTCAATCCATTTTGCAAATTCCTCACCTATTCCATTGAATTTTATCTTTCTAAATAATCTTTGATGAGGTACTCTATCAAAGGCCTTTGCAAAATCTAGATAAATGACATCCACTGGCTCCCCTTAATCTATCATTTTAGTGACCTCTTCCATGAATTATAATATATTTGTTAAGCATGATCTCCCTCTAGTAACCCCATGCTGACTATTTCTGATTAGATTAAACTTGTATAAATGCATTACAATGTTTTCTTTGATTATTGACTCTAACAATTTACAGACTATGCTCGTTAAACTCACCGGTCTATAATTTGCTGGATCTGATTTTGTGCCCTTTTAGAATAAGGGGATCACTCCTGCATCTTTCTAATCCCGTGGAACAATCCCTTTTACAAGCGATTGAGAACATAATATAGCCAATGGTTTTGCTAGTTTGTCTCTAATTCCAAACAGCAATTTTGAATGAATATCATCTTGACCTGGACATTTATCCACTTTCAACCCATCCAATTTTTTTAAAACCATTTCCTCTGTAATACAGATTGATTTTAATCCCGCTGTATCCATGTCTCTTTGACAAATATCTATAGGCTCTAGTATCTTGGAGTAGATTGAGTAGATTAGCTGCCTCCCTATTCTCACCTATTATTTTTCATGTGCTGTCTATGAGAGAGACTACTTTGTCTTTGGTTTTTTTGTTTATGTCTTAAATAAGAAAAGAAGCTTTTACTATCAGTCTTGATCCTCTGAGCAAGTTTTTTGTCGAAGTCTATTTTTTTCTGTTTTATTCACTTTCTGAGCGTCCTTCTTTAAATACCGTTGGCCAGTTCTTCACTGTTGTCTTCGATACACTTTTGTTACCATACACTGGCTGCATTATGCGATAAATGTCAACTGGTCGACATCTTTCAGCTGTTATAAACCGAATCATCGCTCGCTGATCAACTATGGACGGATTCCGTATCACACCCATCATTTTTTAACAGTCTGCTGAGGAAACTATGAGTCGTAATATAATGACATTTTTGACAAAATTGACAGTTGGTATGTGCTGTTTACACCAGAAGTGGCGTCATCATGCGTATCGTACGTATGTTCACTCGTTGCAGTTTGATCCGGTTTCATTTGAACACGCCTCGAATGTTAGCTTTCTATAATGACGTAGACTGCCAAAAGTCAGAACTTTCTCGCAAAACACGTGGAAATTGGTGTCAACAAATGTTCACACCACATGATTACCACTGAGATAGTGTCAAACAATTTAAAGGCTGTTTTTATAAGCTGTGCTGGTTTTTGTTTACCGCAATTAAGAAAAAATGGAAACATGCAGCTTGGTTTAACTTGAAAAAAATGTTTCTATAGTGTGATGAAGATTAACAGTTTATTTTCAAAATGTCAACATTTTCGGTCAAATGGTTGGAAAGTTAAAGCATTTTAAATAGCTGCAGGAGTTTCGAAACGTACTATAATTCCCTCCTCCGTGTGTGTGTGTGTCGGTCTGCCACTACTTCCCTTCACTCGTGGATTCCAGAACAAAGACTGTCTTGTAATGATATCAATCTGTAACGTGTGACTTATCCAGCGCCATCACCTCCTACCCACGTCACATTCCATCGATGTCTTTCCGATATTCTTAAGCAGCTGCACATTAGTCACATCGTCAATCGCTCCATTTTGCGCAGACTTTTATTGATGAAAGCCTGTCATGTTTCTCGTTGTCTTTTTTTTTTGTTCTCCATGTCTCGGTGAGAGTTGCACAACAGAAATAACTTCCCATTCTCAGTTTTGTGTTGAACTATAAAAGCTCTTAACGCCTTTTATATTCGTAAGTAGATATCTTTATCCGAACTGTATAGTATGTCTATGTTGCTCGTACCAAGGTCAATGGCGTGCTCAATAAATAATACTTCTTTCTTATTTTGTTCGTTGACAACTAACATATAGGCGTTAGTTAGTTAAACGCATTCAAGAAATATATTGGATGCACATAGATATTTTTAGATCAAGAGGAGTATGACAAACTAACTGCATACAGACGGCAGAATCTTCTAGTCCAGTGAAAAAAGTTGAGTTAAGCCGAAGTTAAAATTGTGAATCAGGGCTGGAGTACCATGTAAAAGAGTGCCGTTTAGACTGAGTAAAGTGGGTGCTGCTCTGAAAGACCTCATTAACCGAAATTGTGTCTGACTGCTTCGTGAGTCAACGGGCATAGATCGAAGCCGAAGTCGATGACATTAGCTCAACACTTCCATTAGGGTCGTCTTTCAACGTCTGTTCTTTGTGAAGAGTATCTGGTCGTATTAATAACTATAGTTGCCTATCACAAGCGAAGATGGCAACAGCCTCAGACATGTGTATTCAGATGGGACCATATGACTGTACAGCCCGATTCGATCGTGCCAAACTCTACCATACGTGAAGCACACGTGAACATCAGCAATTTGGCAGTCCTGTATTCTGTTCTTTCGTCCGGTTTGCTTTTTCTGCGCAGCAGCTATGGCTCTTTTTTCGCCATTGCGAGCACCATGTGTGATAGCAACGCGCACCGCTGAGCGGTTCGGAGCAGCCAGCGTCCAGGAGGCGACATAAATGAGAACACTGTTCCAAGATACTTTCACAAGTCTTTGTTTCGTTTCTTCTGTTCCCCCGTCGATCTTTTGCCTGCTCTGAGCTTTTCTGACAACAGCTGCTTATGGGCGCTCATCGAGCAAACGAACAACATTCCCTAGTCCATCTGACCTGTGTTCTCTGCAGCAACGTATAGATTGCCTGAAAGCTTTACCATGCTATACCGGAACTCTATCATACCAGCCGATCCTGAGCAGAATGCGGAGACTGCTCACGTAAAAATTGTGACATTTTTTTTTACCTGTCTGCTAAATACTGTTAATGTTTCGCAAGCATACAGAAGGATGGTTAACACCACAGCAGGATATACCTTAACCTTGGTGGCGACACTGATTCCCTGCCGGTCTCAAACATTTGCTCGCAGACCCTCACAAGCAGCAATCCTGTCCTAGAACTTCGAATCGTTATTTGTTTATCTGCCGAAGGTGCTACCAAGGTATGTAAAGCTATCAACTATTTGTAGATGCTGGTCATAACGTAGAATGTGTTGCACTTGTGCCCGTTGAAATCTGAACCTTCACTTGCTATTTTTATTATCTTATATGTAATCGTCCACTAATGCTTCAATTGTTCTTGTGTTACCATTGCAGATAAGATTAGATTAGAGATGTAAATCAGAAATAAAGAACAGTTCATGTAGATGTATCAATTTTGACTTACTGATGTCAATCATCATCATTGACAACATCCCATAACAACCATCTCCAACCTCTGACATGGGACATCTAAGAAAGATGGGACAAGAAAGAAGAAGAGACTAGGTTCACAATCAGATACATCGACACATATTAAAGTCCTTGTAGAATCAAGGGCATCAAGCGGTGGTTTATATCTGCAGAATAAAAGAAGATTGGTTGTCACGACAGTCTGGGGAAAACAAATAGCCAAGGATTCAGACCAAGCAATTTACCCCCTACCTCCGCCCATCCCCCGCCCCTTCTTTCCACTACCTATGAGGAACTAAAGCCCGTTGGAAAGACGATATAAGACAATCTATAAGAGACCGAGGACTAATCGTGAACCAAGCCAAGAGAAAGACAACGGATTGAATCGGCTGGCAAACCTTTACACCTCAGGGTAGAAGAAGAGTTATACTAAGTAAGCATACTCTAAACAAAAACATGTTGCTAACTAAAATCAGTTTCATCCAATGCAACAACACTATGTGAATAGAAGGAAGCGAAGAGAAACATCAGGTGAAACATACTGATCAAGGTAGGAGCGAAGAGTAAAATCAGGTGAAACATACTGATCAAGGTGGGAGCGAAGATTAACATCAGGTGAAACACACTGATCAAGGTAGGAGCGAAGAGTAACATCAGGTGAAACATACTGATCAAGGTAGGAGCGAAGAGTAACATCAGGTGAAACATACTGATCAAGGTAGGAGCGAAGAGTAAAATCAGGTGAAACATACTGATCAAGGTAGGAGCGAAGAGTAAAATCAGGTGAAACATACTGATCAAGGTAGGAGCGAAGAGTAACATCAGGTGAAACATACTGATCAAGGTAGGAGCGAAGAGTAACACTGGGGTCTGGTGAATTACACTGATCAAGGTAGGAGCGAAGAGTAACATCAGGTGAAACATACTGATCAAGGTAGGAGCGAAGATTAACAAGGTCAGGTGAAACATACTGATCAAGGTAGGAGCGAAGATTAACAAGATCAGGTGAAACATACTGATCAAGGTGGGAGCGAAGATTAACAAGGTCAGGTGAAACATACTGATCAAGGTAGGAGCGAAGATTAACAAGGTCAGGTGAAACATACTGATCAAGGTAGGAGCGAAGATTAACAAGATCAGGTGAAACATACTGATCAAGGTGGGAGCGAAGATTAACAAGGTCAGGTGAAACATACTGATCAAGGTAGGAGCGAAGATTAACAAGGTCAGGTGAAACATACTGATCAAGGTGGGAGCGAAGATTAAACATACTGATCAAGGTGGGAGCGAAGATTAAATATACTGATCAAAATGGGAGCGAAGATATGTTGGTACCCTTTTACAGCTGGGTTGGATGGTTTTTCAAAATCAAGCTGTCAGTTGTGTGCATAGACTGAGCAGTCCTGCAAGAGGTCCGACAGGTGACACCCCCCCCCCCCTTTCCAAGAGGCGAAAGACACCATGGCAAGAGCACACACTTTCGATTCCCTAGTCATTCCAGCAATGATTTACGATGGAAAGTACGGAGCTTGTGCAAAACATGCTGAGAAGCTTCGATCCACTCATACAGCAATGGAACGGCGCGTATTAAAAATGTACAGGATAAGATCCGAAATGAAGAAATTCGACGTCAAACTCTGTTAGGGACGTTGTGGGAGCAGCGATGTCACGCACACATGGTTGGGATGGACTTGTGGCAAGCATTCCTGACACGTAGAACAACCTGTTGGTCGTCATGTGCCTGTACACGTCCACAGGGTCGCCCACCTATGTCATGAGGAGATCGATTGAGCAAAGACCTACATCCGCATTGGTACAGCGTTGCAAAAGATCGGGACACATGGTACATACCATTGTTGACTTCCTCGCATACGGCACACTTGCCGGACTGCCGCCAGGGATTATGTGATAGTGTGAAGGTGACTGTCGTTGCCCGTGCTGTTTATTAGCTGTAACTGTTGAACATTATCTATACATTGTGACGCTGTATATTTTATATAATTTAAAAAGGTATTCACATTAGTGTCGACAACATAGTTATTATTTAATTATTTAATGTAGAATTTACTGAACACATTAATGTGCCTCGTGATGTGGACATAATATATGTTATGTAGGCTCTCCGTATTTGCTGTAGTATAGAGGTAAAGCGCCGGCCTCTCAATAAACGTACGAAAACATGAAACCGTAGGCGTTTGAAACCTGCAAATTTCAAGCGATTCTTTGTATATCTCATATGGGAGGTGAGACCGAGCGCCTAATCATATTGGAAACTGAGAATAAACTGGGAGGTCCCATAGACATGCTCTGGACATAAAAGAACCCATGGCAATTGAAAATCGAAAAGAGCAGGCTGTAAGTTGCGGTCATTAGCAAACATTTAGAAGTAAACATTACCTACTTTCTCCAGGTTTAGTAAGCAAGAAATAAAGTCACAAAAAAGAACGTACTACGTATAGCCTTCGGCTACCCGGCAGCAGATATACACCTGTCTGTTGATTAACAGGTTTCCAAGTATTCCAAGGAAGATCTCCCTGGGAGATGAACATTAATTCAAGCCAATTCAAGGGTTTGTCAATAATATTTTTTGTAATCTAAAAAACAAAAAAAGGAATCTTGGACAATAAGTATAGTTATACAAACTATTTACAGAAGAAAATTAAGAACTCCACGGAAATAAAAAGAAGTGCGCTGAAATAGATAGATAGAAAGGTCATTTCGTAAAGATTTGAACTTTGAAGTACCAACAGCTAGAGTTTGAGGACAAGTTAGGTCAAAGGTCATGAATGAAAGTTCGTGACCTCTTACGAACAGAACACAGTTAGACCTCAGACGAGCACGATTACGTCTGCTTGATTGGTAGACACGGTTAGCTATGGCGACTTCAACCAATAACTACTACAATTATTCAGTTGAGGAGCGGCGTTCAGATGAATTTCCTCATTTGAAAAGTAAGTTTCTAGATACTTTGATGCTAGCTTTCAGCTTGAGTAGAATATGTAATACAGAAACGAATCTCTGTTTATAATGTGTTAGTTACTACAACAGTAAAGCCCGCCCTGGCCTGGGTAATTATAGTACTACTTGTACTAGTAGAACTTAAAAATTAATAAAGATTGAAGATGTTCACTAAGCCTTGCTAGATTGGATTCTTCTTGTTTCATTCATCAATTTATGGTAAGCGTTTGGGTTGCGTACATTAATATTTGTTGCTTGTAAATTATGGTGGTTCTAGTGAGTAGTTTTCATACTATTCCGTGTCGTTTCGATGTTTACATGAAGGCTAAGGCGAGCTGTGAAAGATTGACTGGGAAAGTGAATCATGACTTAGCACTTTCTTCATTTGCACGTTCATATAATCATAATGTAGAAGCATTGAGAAGTCTTCGTACATTTATTTGTCATTTATAAAAACATTATTTGATGGTCTGTGGTTTTGAAATTGTATCATGTTGTCACCGACCTCAGAATGTACATTGTAGCCTTTACTTTCACACTAAAAGCAAAGCCAGGCAAAGGATAGATGACTAAATTTTAGGTATTTAATAATTAAAGTAGATAATACAGAAACATGGGCACAAAATAGGAAGTTTGAAAAGAGTATTGAAGCCTTCAAAATGTGGGTATATAGAAGATTTCGTCGCATTTCTTGGAAAGAAGGAAGCAAATGCGGAGGTATCGAAAAAGAAGTTGGGGGTGGGGGGAGAAGAAAAAGAATTAATCACCGAAATCAGGGATAGACAGTTATTTTGACCATATAACAAGACATACCTCATTGTTGAAGACGGTAGGGTAAAAGGCAGTCGTTCAAGAGGCAGACAACGCTATACGTTGGCGGATAACATCAGGAGGTGTACTGGAAAAAGCATGTCAGATTGCACTTTTACAAGATATAGAGTTTTGCACTGGAAATCCATTGCAGACGACCTTCGAGGCAGAGATGGCACTTGAACTGAACTGAGATAATAGGACCAACTTGACATTTCTAGATAATGCTCGTACTGCATTGATGGCCGAGAAAGGTTATTGTTGGTTGCATTTAGTTACAGTGATTGAAAGGCATAAACTCAAGAGGCAGACAAGGATAGCTATTATTCAGAGACATGAGCTCAAAATATAAAGTCACACAAAATAAGATTTCTCATTCCCACTCACAGCAGCCACTCTGCCGAAGACAGATGTGTCGGACCGAAAGGTGCAAATATCGCAGTTAAACTGTTAACTAGTATGTTTGAAAGAATGGATATTGGGGGAGATCAAAAATAGAGGATATAGAGGAGAGAATAAAGAGGATAGATGACAAAGGAAACAGTCATGTTGTAGTATTGGTAGGAACAAATAATGTAAAGAGAGATGGTACAGAAATAAATATGGATAAATATAAAAGTCTTATGGGAACACTTAAGGAAAAAAAGTTTAGAAAGGTCACAATGATGGGCATTTTAGATAGAGCAGATGGGTCAGACTATCTAGATAGCAAAATAATAGGTATCAACCTTAGTTTACAGGTGATATGTGCGGACATGGGAATGGAATTTATTGATGTTAAAGTAGACAAAAGTAAAATGTTAGATAGGGGACGTTTACATCTAAATGAGATAGGACAGCATGTTTTAGCAAAGTATATGTTTAATCATTGTGTTAGAAATTTAAACTAGTAAGGCCTATGAAGTATGAGACTAAAGATAGGCCTACAATAGGGTGCTGTAGAGGATGTAGTCAAAGGGGTACGTTGGTGTCAGGGAAATGTGAAATAAATAGTGGAAAAGCAAACACTAAAATGATAAAGCAGAAGCAAAAAGAGGAAAACCAACATTACAAACTAAAATGTTTTTATGCAAATGTGAGAAGCATAGTAAATAAAAGAGAAGAATTGGTACTGTATGTAGAAGAAGAAAAACCAGATATAATAGGATTAACAGAATCATGGACATATGAGGAGATTGCAGATAGTGAACTTGAAATAGAGGGATATACAATGTTCAGGAAAGATAGGATAGTTGGAGACAAGACTAAGGGAGGTGGCGTTTTATTATAGTATATAAATTCTGTTAATATAACGATCGAAGATTATTTATCATGTAACAAAAATGAAAGTGTATGGGGAGAAATAGAAAGTGGGGGTGAAAAAACAGTGATTGGAGTGTGCTATAGATGTTCATCAAGTCAAAAAGAGGAAGATGAGGAGCTGATTAGTAGCATAGCAAAGGCAAGTGAAGGGAAATTATTATTAATGGGAGATTTCAACTTTCCAGAAATAAAATGGGATATGGCAGAAGCACTGGTAGAGTCAAAACCTTTTGTTAAGTGCATAACTGACAATTTTTTAATTCAACATGTAGAAGCAGCCACCAGAGGCAAAAACATACTCGACCTAGTTTTTACTTCAGAGGAAAATATGATTGAAAACATTACCGTTGGGGAACTGTTTGGCTCAAGTGACCATCAAATCATCCGTTGGGATCTTATTGCAGGGAAAGAAGTAAACATAAATACACGAACATACGACTACTCTAAGGCAGATGTTAAGAGGATGAAAGAGGCAGCAAACCACATAATCTGGAAAGATATTGTCGTAGGAACAGATGTTGAACAGGAGTGGGAGAGTTTTAAAACAGTTCTAGAAACGCTAAAAGAGGAATGTGTTCCATGTAGGGAGGTAAACCCCAAGCGTAAAAAGTGGATAACTAGATTTGTAGTGAAATGTAGAAGAGCAAAAAATAAAGCATGGAAAAAATATATAGAGGCAGGTAAATCAAAAGAAACATGTAAAATATTTGGACAAGCAGAATATATCTCAGAAAGCGAATAAAACAGCAAAAATAGACTTTGAAAAAAAACTTGCTCAGAGGATCAAGACTGACAGTAAAAGCTTCTTCTCTTATGTTAGAAATAAACAAAGAACGAAAGACAAAGTAGGCCCTCTCATAGACAGTACAGGGAAAATAATAAGTGAGAATAGGGAGGCAGCTAATCTGCTCAATCAGTACTTTGGCACAGTCTACACAAAAGAGGACTGCTCCAAGATCCCAGAGCCTATAGATATTTTTCAAAGAGACATGGATACAGCTGGATTAAGATCAATCTGTATTACAGAGGAAATGGTTTTTAAAAAAATTGGAGGGGTTGAAAGTGAATAAATGTCCAGGTCAAGATGGTATTCATCCAAAATTGCTGTAGGAAATTAGAGACCAACTAGCAAAACCATTGGCTATATTATGTTCTCAATCACTTACAAAAGGGATTGTTCCACAGGATTGGAAAAATGCAGGAGTGATCCCCTTATTTAAAAAAGGCAAAAAATCAGATCCAGCAAATTATAGACCGGTGAGTTTAACGAGCATAGTCTGTAAATTGTTGAGTCAATAATCAAAGAAAATATTGTAATGCATTTAGACAAATTTAATCTAATTAGAAATAGTCAGCATGGGTTTACTAGAGGGAGATCATGCTTAACAAATCTATTAAAATTCATGGAGGAGGTTACTAAAATCATAGATAAAGGGGAGCCAGTGGACGTAATTTATCTAGACTTTGCAAAGGCCTTTGATAGAGTACCTCATCAAAGATTATTTCGAAAGTTAAAATCACATGGAATAGGTGGGGAAGTTGCCAAATGGATTGAAAATTGGTTAACGGGAAGAAGGCAGAGGGTGGGCATAAATAAGGAGTACTCTGAGTGGTGTGAAGTGAAAAGTGGTGTGAAGTGAAAAGTGGTGTGCCACAGGGCTCGGTTTTGGGACCAATTTTTTTCTTGATATATAAAAATGATTTGGACATTGATATGGGAACCATGATTGCAAAATTTGCTGATGACACAAAACTATGCAGTAGTGTCTCATCTAAAGCGGAAGTGGATATATTGATGTCAGATTTAGATAAAATTCGAGAATGGTCTGTAAGTTGGCAAATGGAGTTTAATGTAGATAAATATACAGTCATCCACATGGGTAGATCCAATATGGAACATAATTACAGAATGGGAGAAAACAATATTAGAAAGATAAAGGAAAAAGACCTAAGGGTTATAATAGATCATACAGGAAAGGTGAGTGAGCAAGTTAAGGTAGCAGTGAAAATGCAAATGCAATGTTAGGTATGATCAAAAGAAATATTAAACATAGGAGCAAGGAAGTGATCGTCAAACTGTATAAAGCTTTAGTTAGACCTAGATTGGAGTACTGAGAACAGGTGTGGAGTCCTTATCGTAGAGGGGATATAAACATGCTGGAAAGAATACAAAAAAGAGCGACAAAGATGATAGTGGGATTCCAGAATTACAGTTATGAGGAACGACTCAGAAAAACCGGCCTACAGTGTCTCGAAGAGAGAAGAATTCGTGGTGACTTAATACAGGTTTATAAGACGATCAGAGGAATGGATAAATTAGACTATAACAAGTTTTTTTAAATACAGCCACCCACAATAACACGAGGGCATAGCTACAAGTTGACTAAAGAGAGGTCCAGATTAGATATTAGGAAATATTGTTTTAGTCAGAGAGTGGTGTCTGCTTGGAATGCATTGCCAGGGGAGGTAGTGGAAGCAGGGACAGTTAATGCATTTAAGAATAAACTGGATGTGCATAGCTTTTAGAGCAAGGTGATGTAAATGTAACTGGTTGTATACAGATTCTGCAGGGTCTTCTAAACCAGTATAAAGACGTTAAGTTATTCCATTCTCCGAACTACATCCTGCAACTTCCCAAGCTCTTTTCAAAGCTTGGTGGTGGGAGATTGAGAATGAACACAAAAGAAGAAAACAGTCACCCTAGTAGTACCCAAGTTGAAAATAATTTTCCAAGCATGTTGTTAAAGCTTAAAGAAGCAACTAAAGATTTATGTGGGGGTACTTGCAACTTCATCATGTAAAACCATTGCAATTGAAAATGCTGTTACAGGCTTATGTAAAGAGGTCAGTTGTAGTGGTGATCCTATGCTTCACTTGACATTTTTCAGCTAAACTCGATGGCTCATATTTTGATTCTCCCTCTATAAGATGTAATTTATAACTGGATTACTGGATGACTGTTCTTCAGTGGCGGTTACACCATTTCGGGTCCCAGCTTCTCTTCCTACTGTCTCTGTCTTGGGTCACGGTGGACCAGTGGATAATGAGTCGCCCATCTGCTGCATCCCGCCATTTATAAAATTATAACAATTTCATAATTAGACTTAGTACTTCTAACTAAAGGACATGCTACATGATGATGATGATGGTGGCTCTTTAACTTGAACATTACAAGCAGTCATTAATCCCTGCAATAAACAGCACCAATTGAAAGCGGATGTCGTCCTCAATCCAAATATCTTCTAGAGAATATAAGCATAATTTAGGACTTTATCCAATTCAAAAGATTCAACCAGATTTATTGTGTCGCATCATCGTGTGTCGCAAGGAAAATCATGTCGCAGCATCGTGTGTCGCAAGGAAAATCATGTCGCATCATCGTGTGTCGCAAGGAAAATCATGTCGCTGAATCAGTGTGTGTCGCAAGGAAAATCATGTCGCTGAATCAGTGTGAACTATAACACAACGTAACAGAACATCCTTTTTAGGACAAACGCAGAAGAAGATGATATATTTTAACTAATCAGTTTTCCAGAAAATTGGGTGTAAAAATTGATTTTATTTTACAATTATATATATATATATACATTTAGTTGTTTTTTTCTATAATAAATTACTTCAGGTGTGAAATATTTTGAGTTGTAATGAATTAAATGCTTTTGGTGACCCTGTATAAAAAAAGTCATCCATCCTTCCCCTATATGCGTATCTCTTGACCCGTTTTACTGGGGAGGAAAGAATAGGACTGCTACATCCTACTGTTTAACCTACAAATGTAAAGGTAGTCCTAAAGCAGGAGCTACATTCAAGGCTGAAGTGTTGGACTTTTTCATGTGAACTGTCTCCACAGGCTGCTTAGGATCGGCTGGTAGGACAGTGTGTCCAACTCTGTGGTCCTCAGCAGGACAAGACTCTCTGGTATCCATGCCCTGCTGCAGAGAGCCTAGATCAGATGGACTGGGCATGTTGTTTGCATGTCATATGAATGCCTCCCTAAAAAACGGTTGTATTATGAGCTCAGTACAGTACAACCCTCGGGACAAAAGAAACGATGCAAAGACACTGTAGCAGATGGAATGGGGTTCTGCCCTTCTGGCTCACTGAGGCCTCTCCTTGACTCTCCACTTTTGCTCATTGAGGCCTCTATTTGACTCTCCACTTTTGCTCATTGAGGCCTCTATTTGACTCTCCACTTTTGCTCATTGAGGCCTCTTTTTGACTCTCCACTTTGGCTCACTGAGGCCTCTTTTTGACTCTCCACTTTGGCTCATTGAGGCCTCTCCTTGACTCTACTTCTGGCTCACTGAGGCTTCTCCTTGATTCTCCACTTTGGCTCATTGAGGCCTCTTTTTGACTCTCCACTTTGGCTCACTGAGGCCTCTCCTTCACTTCACTCTCTACTTCTGGCTCACTGAGGCCTCTCCTTCACTCTCGTTCTGGCTCATTGAGGCCTCTCCTTGACTCTCCGCTTCTGGCTCATTGAGGCCTCTCCTTCACTCTCTACTTCTGGCTCATTGAGGCCTCTCCTTCACTCTCTACTTCTGGCTCATTGAGGCCTCTCCTTGACTCTCCACTTCTGGCTCATTGAGGCCTCTCCTTGACTCTCCACTTTGGCTCATTGAGGCCTCTCCTTGACTCTCCACTTCTGGCTCATTGAGGCCTCTCCTTCACTCTCGTTCTGGCTTATTGAGGCCTCTCCTTCACTCTCCACTTCTGGCTCATTGAGGCCTCTCCTTGACTCTCCACTTCTGGCTCATTGAGGCTTCTCCTTCACTCTCGTTCTGGCTCATTGAGGCCTGTCCTTGACTCTCGTTCTGGCTCATTGAGGCCTCTCCTTCACTCTCGTTCTGGCTCAATGAGGCCTCTCCTTCACTCTCTACTTCTGGCTCATTGAGGCCTCTTCTTGTCTCTCCACTTTGGCTCATTGAGGCCTCTCCTTCACTCTCTACTTCTGGCTCATTGAGGCCTCTCGTTGCCTCTCCACTTCTACTCTCTTCAATCTATCACTTCAACTAACACTGCTCTTCAATAAACTAAGAGCACTATTTCACAACAATAATCAAATTCTTTAATCCTACACGTATACTTTCTCTTCCACTGTTCTATCATTCACAGCTTACTACACACTCCTACCTAATGGCTATCCATAACTTGGAACTCCAACTTCAGCTAAACCTATAACTATTGTCATCAGTCTACTCTCCGAACTTGGCCTGCTGTAATTTATGAAAATTACATGTATTAACACAGAGGGTAAATTAGTTGTCTAACCCCAAGTGGTCATCCTTGGCTCTGTTTCTCTACAATTGTCGATCTGCGTGGTTGTCGAAATCTAAGCTGGTTGGGCACGTGTCTGTCGCTGGCTACAAATAATCTGGTGAAATCATATCTCTTAGCCGATCTGAATCTTGAAGAAAAACTGCACTCCTCTATAGCGTAGTGGCTGCCAGAATCTAGGTTGCTTCTGTCAAATCTACGATGTCTCTGACACAATTCTAGTTACTTTGACAAAAATATGTATTACCTTTCTTCTGTGAACTGAGGATGGTAACTCAATTATCAACTACTGTATGTCGAAATCTTGTCAGATCAGTCTGTCCATGGCTCTAAAGTACCGTTCAATCTATCTCTGCATTTTCTCTCTACCCCTTGTTTCTTAGTTTGCTTCCGGTTTTTATAACCCACAGACTATATTTTCCTGATGATCCTAATTTCAAGATGGCGTCGTTTCCTGTCTTTCGCTTTGGTGCATCCTAGATTAATCCGAGCACTGTCGCGGTATTTGCTGATGTTGTGTGTGGTCAGGTTCTGAGGAAATTCCTGTCCCTAATTCTATTTGCTATTTTTAAAACTCAAATTACGCTTGCGGCATAATTCTGGCAAAACTAATCTGAGACATGATTTATCTGGCAAGACTAAATCTGTCCCAACACTCTAATAGTTTCTTTGAATAGTTTCTCCATTGATGTTGCTCCAAACCGCTCAGCCTGGCGCACTGCCATCACACATAGGCCTTGCATTGCTAAGTAGGGAACTAAGGCCTTGCATTGCTAAGTAGGGAACTATTACTGCGGCGCAGGAAAAGCGAGCTGTTTGAAAGGACAGAATGCAAGATGGCCCAATTACTAACACTGTTCATGTGTGCCATACATGCGGTAGAGTTTATGTTCAGATCTAGCTGTACAGTCATATGCAGTCACATCTGAATAAAGATGTCGCCATCTTCGCCTGTGATGGACAATTGATTAGTAGAAGTAGTTGTACTGCTATAAATAATAGGTCATATATTGTCATTTAAGAGATTATCCTGCTACAGCTAAAGGCAATATCTACCAGCCAATGGTTCTTCTTCGTTCATTCTCAATCTCTGGCTACCAAGCACTAAAAAGGGCTTTGCAAGTAGCAGAATGTAGTCCGGAGAAAGGGATGCATTATGTAGTAGTTTACAGCTTGTCTGCGATATCTGCATCTTTCAGTCTGACACATCTAACTGCAGCAAGCATTTTTTAGTACATGCCTTTCCTCTTCGATCCTTTCTACTTAGCCAGTCTGCTCTATTGCAGCCTTTTATCCAGGATCACTGCGTGGAGGTGTCGAAGGGTTTCTGGTTCGCTGGCCCTGATGCTAGCAGTCAGCTATGGGTTGCTGACCACTACGGCTCATGTGCTGCTGAGCATCTTGATCCTACCAGCCAATGATAAAAGCCATTCTGATTTTTTATTTTATATATTAATATACAATATGTTTGAATATTATATCAGGCAGGAAAAATGGCTTAGATAGGTAAAGATGTGAAGAATTAGTCTGGCAGTTCTAGAACTGTGCGAAACAAGATGGATACAATTGGAAAAGATGAGACTGGCAACCAGGGAGATGATTTTTTACTCTGAAAACATAGGGATCTCATGTCCATCACACAGAGGAGGTGACACTGATGCTCTCAAGAAAGGCACAGAGGGTGCTCATAAAGTGTGAGGCTATTAGCCATAGATTTATAAATGCAAGCTTTAAGAACAAAAACAAGAAAATTAATGTGAACATCATTCAGTGTTATGCCAAACTAATGAGGCCAAAGATGAGACAAAAACACAAATTTTATAACGAACAGCAAAAGGTCCTTGACACACAGAAAAATCAAGATCTCGCAATGATAATGGGGGACTTCAAAACTAAAGTGGAAGCCAACCGACAACCTGGGTTATGTACACATTATGGGAAGACAAGGAATGGGACAGAGCAAGAAGGATAGAGAAATGTTTGCTATGTGGCTAAACAAAATGATTAATTGAAGGAAGCATGTTTTCACACAAGAATGTACACAAGGCCACATGAAGATGAGAAGGATAGAGAAATGTTTGCTATGTGGCTAAACAAAATGATTAATTGAAGGAAGCATGTTTTCACACAAGAATGTACACAAGGCCACATGAAGATAAGGATAGAGAAATGTTTGCTATGTGGCTAAACAAAATGATTAATTGAAGGAAGCATGTTTTCACACAAGAATGTACACAAGGCCACATGAAGATGACCAGATCAAATAACAGAAAATGAGACTGGCCATACCCGGACTATGAAGGAGTAGGAGGAGAAATTTTAAATTTGGCACATATGTAGCTCCATTCAATTTGTACTGGACGTGAGAAGTATGAATATCCCTTCTTTATGGGTTTACCCTGTATGGTGCATGGCGCAACACACCTTATTGACCGGATCTGCTACTCTAATGGTTTGTCAGAACAATGGAGAAATCGGAGGCCAGAACTGTGATAAAATTCTTGATGTTGCAGGGAAAAACAACTACAGAAATATGCAGGGAGATGGAACCAGTGTTTGAGGAATTATGTCTTTTGTATCCTTCTGTAAAAATTTGGTGTAGGCAGTTTAAGTGTGGCCGTTCCCATGTTGTTGAGCTTCCAAGATCAGGATAACCATCCTCAGAGTGCAGCGATGAAAATGCTACAAGAGTGAAGAAAATCATTGACCAGGATAGGAAAATAATAATTGCAGATATCTAGGTCAGCAAAAGTTAATGAAAGTATAGTTTTTAGAATTTTACACAACAGACTGAACATGAGAAAAGTGTGTGCCCGCTTGGTCCTGCGTCTGCTGACATGTGAACAGTAACAGAGGGTTGATTGCTGTGGCCAGTTTCTCAAAATGTGTCGTTGGAAAAAAATGTCGACCATGGTGACAGTAGATGAGACTTGGGTTCACCATTGTGGCCCAGAATCCAAAATTTCCAGCATGCAGTGTAAATCTTGGGCTCACCAGCACATTTCAAGCCAAGAGCACAGAAATCTGCAAGAAAAGTGATGGTGGCTGTTTTTCTCCTTACCAAACTAAGAAAGACTGACCAGAAAACGAGGGATAGCACTCACTCAAATTCTGCCTTTGCTTCTAGACAACGCACCCTCACATAAAGCAAGGCTTGTGCTGCAAACAGCCAACGATTTGAATATTTAAATTCTTCCACACCCACCATATTCTCCGGATTTAGCTCCATCAGACTGAAAGAAAATGATTTTGACAGTGATGTCATACTGGCTTGTGATAATTGGTTTAGTTCAAAAAATAGGTTTTATTCTAAAGGTCTTTTCAAGGTCATGCAGAGATGGCAGAAATGAATAATTTCAGGTGGTGGCTGCATTGTGAAGGAATAAGCTCTGTGCCAAATTTCAACTTTCTCCTACTCCCTCATGGTCATGGTAAAGACTTATGATAAACCCCTTGTATAGGTGTCAGTCAAGTGTTCAGAAGTACACTACAAGATTACATGTTCCTGGGGATCTTGCAGCTCAAACTAAATAAACACCAAGTAAAGAGACCAGGAAAGAAACACAATATAGCATAAAACCAAACAGATGCCAAGTGCTACAAGAGATATGAGGACGGGAAGATTGGCAGTAGCAGTATGTGTGAATAGTCTAAGTAGATGTGAAATAAGACATATGAAGAAACAATAGGATTCAGGAAAACTGGATCGCAACAGAGACATTACATAAAATAGAAGAAATGAAAAAGATGAAAGCTATACTCAACAATTGCTGAACCAGAGTCATCAAAGAGAATCACAGAAAAACAATGCCACTACACACAAAGAGGTTACGGCATGCATAACGAAGATTAAAAAGGAATATATTGGCACAGGAAGCAGAGAAAGCATGAGAGAGAAGAAATAAGAGATCTATACTCATTAATAAAGAAAATAGCAAATATACACAGAGAGATAAGCCAATTGAGTTTAAGGGGCCAGGCTACCAAAAAAAAATTTCGTTTTATTAATAAAATCAGACCAAATATTTTATAATGGTAATGTTAGGCTATGAATGTAGAAATATTTGCAGGTTTAAAAAAAAAATTTTAAATTAAACCAAAAAAAACAACTCTGTTGCCATGATAACTGCGGTGACCTTAAAAAAACGCTTGCTTGCAGATACCTTCAATTAAAAAAAAACAAACATGTGTATTAAAAATAATATGAATGATCCATGAATGTTAAGCATATTTCTAGGGAAAGGGCATATTAATTTTTTTTTAAAGGCTCAAAAATTTTAAAAATTCTGAGCTCCACAAAAACTTGACATCAACATTTGGCATACAAAAATGTTTTTTAATAAAATATCTTTCACCAAATTAGCTTTTCTTTAAAACATTACCAACAAAAGTGTATTAGAAATGTACACACCAAATTGCATGTTTCCAACCTCTATATTAGTTGAGATTTTAAGATTTCACATACATAACAAATGAGGAAAAAAGATTTTGAGATAATTCAATTTTAAACTTTGAAAGCAAATAAAGTTTAATAACAAAAAAAAAAGGATTCTTACATTGTTTTTTTAATTAAGCAACATATACATAGTCATTTGCAAATACAATTAATTGTTAAATGCACTAGCAACATATGTTTCACCTCCTGCTAACTCGTGCTGGTGTTCTCGTCAAGACGTCTTTTTTTTTAAGTTTTTTTTTCCTTTTCCACTTTGATACACCCAATGTTCATCTTCTTGAATCATAGTATTTTTTGTTCAGCATTTGAGTAGCATGTGTGTGATTTACAACACCCCCTTCCAGTTCAATTATGTCCGTTACAATTTTTAGCCCTACAGGACCACAGTTGAAAGATTAGTGGCAAAGGAAGTTGCCGGCTCTACCGCTGACAGTGAAGCAAATATTGTTTTAGGGCAGCGCTGCCAAATCAATGAGTTGAAGCTTTCAGTGGCATTCTGCGTGCCCATTTCTGCAGGAGGAGATTTGTATCTTTCAGCCTTGTCACAATTGGGTAGATGTCTGCCAACTTCTGCCGAAAATGTAGGCCGATGTTGTTCGCGCAACCATATCTTCAGAGTTCTCTGGAAACGGCACCAGGAATTCTCACCCTCTGGACAAAGTCTATGGTTGGGTGCATTGTCAGTGCTCATCATGTGAAAAAACCCAGCTAACACTCCCCGCTTAATTTTTGTAACATCAGGGGCATTGTCTTTTAAATTTTTGGCATATGTGTTTGTAATTTTTTCGTTTGGCGACATGGTCAGTTTACGATTTAGTGACTCATTTGTTTTCTTCAAATTGCTAAGAGCATTAGATGTCCTTTTCGCTATGTGGTTGATGGAATCCTCTTTTTTTTATCTCAATGTCATAGCATTTAGAATTTTGGACTTCATTGAATGCCTTTGCATCATCGTCGCAAAGCATAGTGCCATAAATCATATCTTTTTTCAACTTCTTCTTCTTCGTTCGTTCTGAATCTCCCACTACCAAATCCTGAAAGGGCTTAAGTAGAAGAATATAGTCCAGAGAACGGAATGCGTTGCGTCGTAGTTTACAGCATGGCTGCGATATTTGCACCTTTCGGTCCAACACATCCGACCTCAGCAAGCATTTCTTGAGTACCGGATTGGCATTCCCTCTTCGATCCTTTCTCCTTAGCCAGTCTGCCCTGCTGCAGCCTGTTATCCAGGATCACCACGTGGAGGTGTAGAAGGGTCTTGGCAGCTATGATTCGCTGGCCCTGACGCTAGCAGTCAGCTATGGGTCGCTGACCACTGCAGCATCTTGATCCCCTTTTTTCAACTGACCTTGAATAAATAATCCTTGCTGCCACAGTCTCCATTGCATACTTTCTGCTGGCATTGAGGTTTATGCATTTGTATCAATTCATAAACTCAGGAGAACCTGGCTTTGGACCAACTGCATATATTTTGCAATAATTGCTGATGACCTGAGTATCCAAAACTAGGCCACTGTCAACGTCAATGGCAACACCAATTCTGTTGTGCGATGAAAGGCCATGTTTTTGCCATGTACCGTATTAAGACACAACAATGATAGGATGCCCTGTGTTACTTTTGGCACGGCCTGGGAGGGGACCTGTAGCTGCTGCTCTTTCTGCAACTACACAAGCTGCTTGACACATTGCTTCTTCTGCTGCATCCTTTGCTGCGATACTAACAGTTTTGGATACCTTGTAAAATGTTTTGTGGTGCATCTGGTTCTTTATGTTCATGGTGGACAGCAATGACTGCAACTTTGCATAGCCAATACCATTGTCATGACAACCAATGACTGTCCTACAGTTGATGTCATACCATTGTCATTACAACCAATTACTGTCCTACAGTTGATGTCATACCATTGTCATGACAACCAATGACTGTCCTACAGTTGATGTCATGCTGTTTATTCACTTATGGAGATGTCCAGTCTGACCACTCTGACTCACAATCTGGACAGAGAATTTGTATAAGAACAGCAAGACCATTTGGTTATTTTGTAATCAACTGAAGATTATTGCTTCTGCAATTTCTACATCCAACTGTGGAAAAAAGAGAATGTAGAAAACTTTGATGGATTAAAGTATACTGATCACTGTTTAGGTTCAGTATCCCTTCAGTAAGATTCTTGTACACTTCAAACTTCTGCTCCGCTCTTATACCACTTTGGGGGTTCTATAGTTTGAACATCACCTGTAGGCTCACTGACTTCAGCATCCACAGTTGAACTGGAATACAGAATATGACCCATTAATATCAAATACAATGACAAATAAACCCACATTAACAAAGCACACTTCATGCATGGCACAAACAGCCCAATTTATTTTCAAAATAAATGAGTTTGACATTCTCACATGTAACATTCCTATCTAAGACTAAACTATCTTTCTAAACTTTCACGATGTATTCATAAATTTACACAGGCATTCTAACTATTAATGTCTAGTAATAAATGTGTACTCGTAACTGTAGTAATATAACAGATATTAAATGAATACTTACAGTGAGTAACTTACTGAATAAGTACGTACACAATCTACACAAAATAATATTTCTTGAATAGCGTAGAGCTTTTTTTGAATTAAATATTGAAGCAAGGCAAGGTACAACGTGTTCTTTAAAAAAAACATAATTCAGTAAACTTACCTTGAATTTAGAGGTTCTCTTAGTTTCGAGCGTGAATTCCTCTAGGTTTTTGGGGAGCTCGCTTGTTGTCATTGTTGTATCCTTTCTGTGGCATTTTGCTGTTTCTAAATGCTAGTAACAGTTTCAAACACAATGAAAGAATGGAAATAATAGACCGACGAGGAATTGGAAAACCCCTCTATTGGACATGCGCAACAATTTTGTTCCCATGGACGATACCTTTTTCGAGCAATCAGAAAGATTAAATAATCAAACCAATGAAGAATCGGATCAGTCGTTATATTTGAAGTGTCGTATCATTTAGACAAAACTAGCATTTGCTTTCGAATGAAAAAATTTGAAGAGAACTTTGGACCCCGGTCATTATGATATATAACATGACCCATTATACTTTTTTGAAAAAGCTGTTGCTATGTGTCAAACATTGTATTTTATCATCGGTTTTCTGTATCTTTTTAAAGTAGGTCAACTTTAGAACAAAGGGTAGGGTGTTTATTATTAATTTTTAAATGTTAATAAGCTTGCAAAATAACATTATTTTATATGTAAACGATTCTATTGTTGAGCTTCATAAAAATTAACAATTTGAAAAATCGGTATTTTTCACCAAAACAAAAATTTACAAAGCGCATTTCAGCAATTAAAATATTGACACCATCGAAGGAACAACAGAAATGATGGGTTGAGTATTTCAAAGGAAGCATAAACAGACATCCACTGCAAGAAACACCAAACATCCTGTCAGCAGAGACGACCCAGGGTTTAGACTGCAACCCACCAAGCAAGATAGAAATCCAACAGTCCATATTGAAACTCAAGAAATAGAAAGCTGCAGCCCAGACAGAATAGCAGCAGAAGCTAAAATGGCCGATATAGATAGGGCTGCATATACATTACAAGGATTACTAAAGAAGATATGGAAAGAAGAAAAAGTGCCCACAGAATCAAAATAAAAACATCTGATTAAGCTGCCCAAGAAGGGAGACTTGTCAGGTTGCAACAATAATAGGAGGATTACATTGCTGTCATTGCGAGGCAAGATGTTCAACAGAATCATCTTGGACAGATTAAAAGAAGACAAAAAGCTTAGAGAGGAACATGCAGGATTATGTCAGGAAATCAGGAAAGATCGTACACAGATCATATAGCTACTCAGGATCAAGATGCTGAGCAGCGCATGAGCTGCAGTGGTCAACAATCCTTAGCTGACTGCTAGCGTCAGGGCCTGCGAACCAGAGCTGCCAAGACCCTTCTACACCTCCACGCGGTGATACTGGATAACAGGCTGCAGCAGGGCAGAATGGCTAAGGAGAAGGGATCGAAGAGGGAATGCTAACTCGGTACTCAAAAAATGATTGCTGAAGTCGGATGTGTTGGACCGAAAGGTGCAAATATCGCAGTAAAGCTGTAAACTACAACGCATTCCGTTCTCTGGACTACATTCTGCTACTTAAGCCCTTTCAGGGTTTGGTAGTGGGAGATTGAGAACGAACGAAGCCAAGCCATATAGCTACACTACGCACAGATCATATAGCTATTCTACCCACAGATCACATAGCTACTCTATCCTTCATAGTAGAACAAACTATTGAATGGAAATCATCCCTATTTGCCTATTGTATAGACCACAAAAAGGCATTTTACAGCGTGAATCTACACTCTCTTTGGCAACTACTGAGATATCAGAAAGAGTAACCCTCATAATGTGTCTGAAGATACAGTCAGTAGAGTAGTACATGAAGAAGCACTGACTGACAGCATTAGAGTGCACACAAGGTGGAGCAGAGGCACCTTCTGTCGCACTTTCTGCTCTCGTTGGCTATAGATTAGATAATGAAGACATCAGATGAGGAAAAGAGAACTATTATTCAGGATAATGCACATAAACTTAACGTCTTTATACTGGTTTAGAAGACTCTGCAGAGTCTGTATACAACCAGTTTCTTGGAGGGTGGTTTTTACCGATGTGCAAATCCATCTTAATAGACTTAAACACTAGTGCTAAGTAGACCCACAGCCAGTTAGGCGCCATCTATAGCTGCTCTTAACAAACCACCTCGGGAAAAGTACAAATAACATGGGTAGATTTTTAATTGGAATTTTGTTCTGGCAGCGGATATTAAGCCTACTCTCTTCGATTCCCAACTGCCAAGGAATTGTTAAACACTATACACAGGAATCCAATTTCACTAGTCAGAGATCAAGGGAATTTTTACCAGAAGATCCATTCGAAAAAAATCTTGGGTCACCACCGTGATTCAAACACGCGACCTTCGGCACCCAAAGCGGACACCTCACCTGAGACTACTGATTCTCAAAATGGCAAAATATGGTGAGGAATGAAGATCTTTGGTAAAGAAGCCAACAACAGCCCCTGAAACAATAAAATTTAGAGATAAAAGGGGGCTGGATAGGACATATGCTGAGGAAGGCTACGTCCAACATAACTAGGCATGCTCTCACATTGAATTCTCAAGAGAAAGAAAGATAAACCTAAAAATGCATGAAGACGAAGGAACTTTGATTAAATGGTTACACCGGGAGAGGCAGAAAGCAAAGGAGACCTGGGGTAACACTGCAACTTTTGCGTATGAGGGTTTTCAGTCAAAGCAAGAAACAGTCGTTGCGGCACTCGACCTGGAAGAGGCATACAACCGTGTCGACTTTGGGACTTTAATTATATGTTTGAAGCAGTGTGGTTTAAACCTGTGACTGACTAGTTGGATATCAGCTGCCCTGATGGAAAGAGCAGTGTGGTTTAAACCTGTGACTGACTAGTTGGATATCAGCTGCCCTGATGGAAAGAGCAGTGTGGTTTAAACCTGTGACTGACTAGTTGGATATCAGCTGCCCTGATGGAAAGAGCAGTGTGGTTTAAACCTGTGACTGACTAGTTGGATATCAGCTGCCCTGATGGAAAGAGCAGTGTGGTTTAAACCTGTGACTGACTAGTTGGATATCAGCTGCCCTGATGGAAAGAACAGTTGCAATATGCATGTGATCATGGACATCAGAACCGAGGCGAATATGTCCAGGACTGCCTCCAGTCTCCACTCTCACTGATGCTGTTCATCTCCACAGTAAAAGTGGTCAACATTCAACCCACACGGATAGGGCGACCATTAACATTTGCCAATGACATCCTAATGTACAGGACTGGCTCAGACAGGCAAGAGTTGGTCAAAGACATCCAGGAAACCTTGTAGGCAATCTGGTGTGACGACTCAATCTCTCAGATCAATCCGAACAAGGCCTGCATGATGTGGTGCTTTTTGAATAATTCAATAGTAACGGCTGAACTCCCGGGCATCACATTTGAGGGATGCACCATTGACAGGTTGAAATGCCTTGGAGTGACATTTGACAGCAGTCTCTCCTATAATTGCCATGTTGACCAGACCGTAGATGTAAGCGAGAACTAGGATTCAAGTGCTGCCAACTTGGTACAGCGCCTCCTGTTCATCCTATTTAGTCAGGTTGTGTTGTGGGTTATCGATTATGGATTTGGCATCCTCACACTATCAAGAACACAGTGTGAAGGATTGGAACGCATCCAGAAGGAAGGTATGCGGCTGGTTCTCGGCTGCACTAGAGATGGTCCACACTGGTGACAGACTGATAAGAGCACCAGAGTCATAACCTTAGGCAAGGAATGCAGAGAAAATAGGGCAGGAATGAGGTGAATCAGCTGATAAATGAAAACACTCGATAGCGATGCCGTCATATACACTGGTTGATCAGTGTTGCACAGTGGGACATCAAACTAGGGCTTCTCGGATAGAGTCAGAGGATAGGTCATTGCCGAGCATAGTAGTGCTTACATGTCAGCAACCTCCAGTTTGAGAATGGAGACGGAAGCAGTGACCTCAGCGCTGAGATGGATATCTGAAACTTTTTTAACAAGGGCAGCCATCGTGACAGAGGCACAAGTCGTACTTCAGAAGGTACAGAAGAGATGGCTTTGGTACGAGTGGATAGCAGCTGTTGAGGCCTCAAACCTCCAGGGGTTGACATGGATCTACTGTCCTGCTCATGCTGGAGTTCAGGGCAACAAAAGAGCTGACATCTTGATTTTACAAGCTTTCATCATTGGCATGTTAGCAATGGATAGGAATGAGATTTTGAAATTGATCAATGACCGCCTTTTAGAAGACAATGCAATAGATGAAGCAGCAATCCTCAAGACTGCAAAGTTTCAAATTAAACGAACTTCAAGCGGAGTAGGGCACTTGAGAAGACAGAGCAGAAGAGTGTACAACCAGCGAGCTACAGGGACCATCAGCATCCAAATCCTGTGCCATTTGCTGAGAAAGACTGAGCACCTGTGGATATGCCCGGAGTGCTGTGACATCGATTCTTAGAAACACGTATAAAGTATAGCACAGGATTGTGTATGCTGACGAAATGTGGTCAATGACGAATGCACCAAGCGAGGAAGGATGGGCTTTAATTGGTCTATTGATATTAATTGTCACTTTGCATTTTCATGAGTCACATACAATTTGCATACTTAGTTTTTTTGTAGAATAAAACCACTGGTTTATCCTGAATCTGATGCCTGATCTTTTGAATTGGCTTAGCCAAGCTGATGATCAGAATCATCATCATTAGGCCACAAAAGTTCTATAGATAATCTATGAACTGTTGCAATAATCTGTCAAATACAAGGGTTCTCCGAAAGTAATGCCTCCTATTTTATTCCATGAAAACCAGAACAGATCAAAAGAGTACAATAACACCATTTGATAGAACTATGTTTTGCCGTCATAAATCTATTTTTCAACATAGTCACTACTGTTGGCTATACCTTCAACGATGAACTAAAGCATACATGCCGCACTCATAAAAATCTGTACCAGCGGATGTGACCCACTGTTTCATAGCTTCTATGACAGCTTTGTTGCTAGGAAAATGTTGCCCGTGCAGTCCATCTCTTATTGGCCAAAAAAAATGGAAATCAGAAGGCACCAAATCCGGACTATATGGTTTGGTGTGGTAGGACAGTTCAGCCAAGAATGAAAATGTGCTAAAGTCTTCAAACTCGTATTGGGCCTGGTATTATTGTGTTGCAGAAGCCAGGCTGTCTTCTTCTCTGGCTGACCCTGGAAATTCAAGCCTTCAGCTTAGCCAGCGTTGCAATGCATCAGTCAGAGTTGATAGTTTGTCCAGGTTCCAGGAAATCAAGGAGTGTCCCTTTGCTATCCCAAAAGACAGTGCACATCACTACCCACTGAGAGCTGCGTCTTGGAACTTTTTGCTTGATGGGGAATGTCGCCACTCCATGGACTGCTGTTTTGACTCAGGATCGTAGTGTCGCCACTCCATGGACTGCTGTTTTGACTCAGGATCGTAGTGTCGCCACTCCATGGACTGCTGTTTTGACTCAGGATCGTAGTGTCGCCACTCCATGGACTGCTGTTTTGACTCAGGATCGTAGTGTCGCCACTCCATGGACTGCTGTTTTGACTCAGGATCGTAGTGTCGCCACTCCATGGACTGCTGTTTTGACTCAGGATCGTAGTGGTGGCACCATGTCTCATCACCAATATTGATGCAATCCAGGAAACTGTCACACATCCTCATTGCCACCATTGTTTCTAGTGCATTGGAGTCTACATCCAGCTCCGTAGACAGTTACATGGTCGCAATCCTCTGATTTGCGCAGATGAACTGATCGAGACGTTCTTCATTGATTGTGTGACAACTGTTCAATGGCCATATGGAACGTGGTAAGTCCTTTGTCACTTTTGCCACTGCTGAAACACACAACCCACCGCCTCACTGTGCTAACATCCACTGTTTGGTCTCCGTAAACATTCAACAAGCGCCGATGAATGTCAATGTTTTTGGCAACTTTTTCCGCATTGAGGAATTCATAAACATACCTTAGTTTATAAGGCACTTCTATGACAGGCGTCAATTTGTCAGACTGTTCCTCCCACCCGTTGGATGGAAACAAAATTTAAAGGATATTGACGGGAAGGTTAAAACTTTACTACCATACTGCTAAAACCACTTCTGACATCGTAGGACATCATAATAAAATAGGAGGCATTACTTTCAGAACACAATGTGTGAATTTCTATAGGTTTCACCCCTTCACTGCTTAAAAAACGAATAAGAGTGCTGCTCCTCCTTGACGCATGTCAATAGTGGGGCATCCACCTTTTAACTGCATTTGTCATATTGTTCGTCTGCACCATGATGCCATGTGCAGGACACTCTTGACATCCTTAGCAACCATATTAATAAGTTAAAATACAAAGGCATAGTTTTTCTAATTTCTATCCCACTTAAGGTTTTAATTTGAAGCCCTCTCGTATTTACCATCATAAACTTGGCAGTCTGTCTCAGACTTTTCTAGTCACCATACAGTGTTTCTCTCATCTGGGTTACAAAGTGTTATGATGTCACTCTTCTTCTCTTATGGAGTCGACAGATGTGGAGAAAATATTTCACTGTTCTTCTGTTCCGTTCTGAAACTACCTAAAAGGGTATCCAATGAGGGTTTTAAGGCCTTTCGTGTAATATATATATCATGGTGTTTCATAATACTATTAGCTTGCTTCTATCCCTGAATACGATTGTGTCACTTGTGTGTATGTTATGGAGTAAGCTATAGAACTACTCAACCTTCCAAGCACGTCATCGTAAAAAGGCAGCTGAAGAGAGTTGTACCTGGCTCTAGCAATCTCATCATGAAAAACAAACATCTGCTGAACCACAGCTACACAGACTGGGACAAATTAGACAATTCTGGGACAATTCTTGTGGGACAAATTAGAGTTGGGACTTTGAGCTTCAAAGAAAGTGTAGCAAAGAAAACGAGAGAAATTGATGTCTGTGTACATGTAAATAAATAATAAAAATATGCTTTTGGTGTGTCAGAGAGAGAGAGACTTGTATATCTAAAATGTTCATTCATCAAAGTCAGACAGACGTTAATTTGAAAGCTTTTCCAATTTTATTTCACAACACAATCAGAGCTGACATCAGTCTAGCGATACTGTTGGTTTTTGTAACCAGAAAAATCTGACGACATGGTCAATTTCCTAATGTCTTTTTTCTGAGGATGTTTTTGTAGGTCACTTGTCTGGCAAGTGATTTCTCTTTCCATAATTTCTTTTTCAATGAAAACCTAGAACTATTTGAATCATGGAAGGATGCTGGATATATGAGAGTGAGAGACAGAGAGTGACATGTGGTTTAACATTCATTAACTCATTCACTATGGAATATAGTGGGTGCAGTATTGTGGGTCTGGGTGACATGTTTTCTTATGTTTAACTCTTAACACAACACCACATACTTGAGATTTTTTCATCTCCTGTTACAAAATCTTTATCAAATGGGCAGCAAAAGAGATAGAATTAAGGTAGAATTACATTACACAATTTAGAAATTGTATCTTGGTATATTTTTGCAAACATTGGCTAAAGCCAATAATATATCAGCAACAAATGCAACAGAGAATAAAGGTAAAGGGATCTTTCTGAGCCTAAAAATCTTTTTTCAGTTATCAAAGGCAACAGAAACAATTTCAAGTATAATAAGTAAGAAGTAAGAAAACTAAGATGGCTGTATATCGCTCTCTCTCTCTCTCTCTCTTCTCTCTCTGTCTCTCTCTCTCTCTCACACATATCTTTCAGCGTCAAAGATGGTATATAATGCAGAACGTAGCATAGCTACTACAACCACAGAGAGTGGTGGCTGACCCATTAAACTGGAGAATTTTTTCTCCAGTTTAATGGGTCAGCCACCACTCTCTGTGGTTCTTGCATGTTCCCTAGGCCAGTAGTTGCACCCTCTCTGGTGATTGTTCTGCATAGTCTCTCTGGGTTTACTCTGCTTCCTTTTGCCGCTAGGTTTTCACATAATCACTTGTAACGGGAGCCTATATTGTCCATCCACAGCATATGCCCAGTGTACGCTCAACATTTCTTCCTGGTGACAGAAACATCATTTTTGTGGACTGTAATCGTACTTACTCGGTAATCATGAATTATTTCCAGCCAGTGCCCAATAGATGTGCAAGGCATTTATTTTCAAATACATTCATCCTTTTTCAAAGTGCCTGTCATTTTCCAACTTTCACATCCAATTGTGAGCACTGAGATGAAATTAGAGTTAAATAACCTGAGTCTGATACCTTTACTCAGTGATTTAGATTTCCAAATATTCGTTAATTGCTTGAAGGTTTTGCAGGCCACAGTGATTCGGGTGAGAATTTCCTATGACATCCACATTTTGCATCATTTTACTTCCTAAATAGGGGAAATTCTCAACTTTCTGTATCACTTGACTATTGAGATGAACATCGATCACTTTGTGTGTGAGATCCATGGTTTTAGTTTTGGAGGCATTTATTTCAAGCCCTATTTGTTTGCCAGAGTTGGTCTCTCTCTTTCTGCAGTAACTTCTACCTTAGAATTCAGGAGTACTAGGGGATCTACGAAATTCAGGTCCTTTTGGGGTTTGTCATCTGTCTACTTAATGTCTGTTGTGTGTGGAATTTTGCATAACCCATTCTATCGCCACTCGTAATAGCAGAGAGAACATGACGCATCCTTGCTTCACACCTAGTTCAATTACAAACCATTCAGCGTTCTCAACAGCGGGCCATACACAGCCCTGTGACTTAGTGTATAGTGCTTTTATGACCCTTACAAACTTGGTTGGGAAGCCATAGTTAATGAAATTTTTCCAAAGTGCTGGTCGGTGTAGACTATCAAATTCCTTTAAAAAATCAATGAAGTTGACAATAATTGGTGATTGCATCTCTACTGACTCTTCTATAATTATTATTGATGGGTGTGTGCCACTCCACATATGTTTAGTTTTGACTTGTAGATGTAAGTTATGAGCAATGACAACCCAGTGGATATAAGTTATGAGCAATGACAACCCAGTGGATGTAAGTTATGAGCAATGACAACCCAGTGGATGTAAGTTATGAGCAATGACAACCCAGTGGATGTAAGTTATGAGCAATGACAACCCAGTGGATGTAGGTTATGAGCAATGACAACCCAATGGATGTAAGTTATGAGCAATGACAACCCAGTAAAGTCAGCTCCATATGTCAGAAATGAGAAATCTGAGGTAGGTGATCCAAGTAACAAGAACAGGTCACAATCAGACAATCAACAACATCTCAATCTCCAGTCCTTGCAGGCTCTAGTGAGGAAATTTCAACTTCAGTCATTTGACCATGTCTGCAGAATGTTAGATCTGCTACCATGGAAAGCGAGGAGTCAAGGATGTTAGACTCCTGAGGACAATCCAAAGGGAGGACAACATAAGACAGTTTATAAGAGACCGTGGGCTGGGCTGGAACCAGGCGAAGAGGGGAGACAGTGGATAGAATAGTCCGGCACTCTTTCTGACAAACATCTACACCCCAAGGTAGAAGAGCCACTAAATTGTTGCTGTTATGGACCCAGTGTCACTTCGACTCCCACCCTTCGACACAGTACCAGGTCATAGTATCTGTATGTGTTTGTTTGTTGTTCTTTGTCTCCCATACAGTATTCCATTTATCTGGCGTAGGAGGAGGATGCATTTTCATAACTTTGTTGATTGTCTGACACTTTGTAATGTGGGTATCAAATGTTTTGTATGGTTACATATACAGCTTGCACTCTGGAGTGTGTTGTGGTTTGATAGTGCTCAGTGGGTTAGTAGCCGGAAAATAGTGTTCTGGTCTCTCCTTGGGAGTTGATTGATATTGTCATTAGGATTAGGTTTTGCCATGTTTGTAAACTTGCTCCTTGTTTCCCATGGCCCATTTGTTCAGCCAAGTTCCTGTTTGCTATTCTAATGAGTGTCTGGCTGTTTGAAAAGATGTTGCTGTGTATGGAAAATTATGTTAGTAAAGCCACAGATGTCACGTCACTTCTGTTATATTTGTTTCAGATGCAGTCTATGTGGATCATGCCGGGGCCACTTTATTCAGCAAGACTCAGATTGATGCAGTTCATCGAGACCTGGTCTCCAACTTGTATGGTAACCCACACAGCCACAATGCTTCCAGCAAACTGGCTACAGATACAATTGATCAGATCCGATACAGGTAGGCGTTGTCTGAGAGGCTTTAAGCTAGCCACTGGTGTCTCAGCCAAATATCTGTGGAGCCATTAAGAGTGGGTTTTTTTAAAACTTTGCTCACAGTTGTGGAAAGAGATCGAACAGTGCTGTATGTCAGTAGGAAAGTCAATTCTATTGTATGGCTCTGAAACATGGAGAGAGAAAACATATTTAAAGAGGTAGAGACTTTCATAAATGGGTGCCTGATCAGAATATGTGGATTGAAATGGTGTGATTTATCTCGAATGGACCTTTTGGAAGGAACCAGACAAATATCAGTTGAACATGACGTATAGAGAAGGCGCTGGCATTGGATAGGACACATTAAGGAAACCAGCTGACAGCATTACAAAACAATCTTTGTTCAGGAATGCCCTAAGAGAAATTGGAAAAGAAAGCTCGAGACAAACATAAAGGAAACAGGAAGATGTAGTCAGAAAGGAAATGGTCTCACACAGGACGATGTAGTCAGAGAGGAAATGGATGGTTTCATACAGGAAGGTAGGACATGTATTTGTAGAGGACCTGTCCTCCACATGGAGTTGGTAGGTTTTGATTGAAGCATGAGCATGAACTAAACTTAAGACATTTAGGCAATATTAAATGCTGTCATAGCCGGAGTGTAGTTGGGGGATAAGCTCTCAGTTCTAGCAAAATGTTTCAAAGGTACGTGCAATACAAAGTCTCAGGTTGGGAAAGTGACTGGATGACTCCTGCCAATAGGACGATGACGACTAATTGGTCTCAAGGTTAAGGTGTCCACCTAGGGTGCTGGAGGTCGCGGGTTTGAATCACAGTGGAGACCAAGATTTTTTTTCACATGGATCTTCTGCTAAAATTTCCTCTGATCTCTAGGTAGTGAGATCGGACTCTTGTGTTCAGTGTTTCCCTGGCAGTTGGAAATCAAAAAGAGTAGGGTTAACAGCTGCTGCCCAAACAAAGTTAAAAAAATCACCCAAAATTATTTGTATCTTCCCCCAGATGATTTAAGAGCAGCTATAAATGGCGCTTAACTGTCTGCAGGTCTATTTAGCTCTAGTATTTGATGTCTATTAAGATGCACTTGCACATTGGTTAAACCACCTTCCAAGAAACTGGTTGTATACAGACTCAGTAGTCTTCTAAACCAGTATAAAGACGTTAAGTTAGGTTAAGTTAAGGTGCCATTCTTGTGCCCTAAATGCTCTGGAGACGAGCCATATTTGGTATTTCATTCAGGAGAAGTGAAAGTTGATTTCAGACCATCCGATGTTTTCAGTTATCCTATCCTGCCATTGATAAAGGCTTGTTTTGCTCAACTCATCTATACGCATCTGATACGATTCTCACCTAAAATAGTTTTTCAATCGTGCTTGTATTTCGGCCATTACTGTTTTCTGAAGCCAGATAGCTAGGCAGAGAAATGAGTTATTCTTGTACTTGAACCACCGGAAAAAGTGATGAGATCTCCACTTTGTTGGTTGTCTGTACTTGATAACCTTCTTATTCGCTCAGCTGATACTGTACTTCTAGTCCGGTGAGGTTCACAAAGGAAACTGCATTTCAGGTCTTCGTTCGTCCACCAAGCTTTTCGAGCATGATCACTCCTCTGGGCCAGACTGCCTCTTTGGTCTGCATAAGTGGGGCAGTCCTGAAAGATATGTTCTGGTGTTTGCTTAGGTGCTCTGGAATTGCATTTGACAGTGTCTCTAAGACACATTCTGTGAAAGTGGGCCTGTAATTCCTTATGTGTCTGCCCATCTCTGCTAAGTTTGTTTATGCAGTCATTTTCTGGTTTGTATTCTTTGTGCTCGTCTCTCCATTTCATCCTCATGGATCGTTTGATGAGTGTCTTTACTTCTAAAGCTCTGTAGATGTTGAGTCTGCGTACCTCCAGCTTTTGCGAGCTCATCTATGTCCTTCTTTCCAAGGATCCCACAGTGGGCTGGAATCCACCTTAGGACTAAATCTGTTTTTTGAAACTGCAACCCAATGTTACATTTTATTTTATGTCTACCTTGTTTTGGGCTTGAGATGGCTTGGAGTACATTCCTGGAGTGTTAGAATGACTGTTGTCCTTGGGTTCTGTTGACTGATAAGAATCTGGGTTTCTGCGTGTACAGCTGTTGCTTCAGATCTGAAATTAGTACAGGTCTCTCCTGCTTGTATGGAGTGGTTTTATATGTCGCTGTTTCGGTGTGTGATGTAGATTCCACTGCTTCCAATTATTGCGTTCTCCGTGGTCACAATCTGTGTACACAACTAGATTGCCAATAAGTCTTGTGTCTTTCGTCATCTTGATTGTCTTTTGTGACAGTAAAAAATAGTAATTACAGGGATATCCCCATTTCCGAGTTCACCTGGAGAGATCCATACGGCAGGCAAATAAAGTCCCTGGCACTACTTGTAGTGTACAGATTAGGTATTTACTAAATCTGTGAAAGAAAAAAAATATTTTAACCTGTGTCTCTAGACTAAAAGACCAGTATCTTAAACACCCAGAGTGAAGAGTAATCTGGATCAGATGAAACATAATGGCCAAGACAAACCCAACACCTCCACACACACCCCACCCCACCCACCTACCTTGTCTTCATTTGTGCTTCAAGGTGGGGATCAACATTAATCACCATAGTGTTGAGCTTACTGAGGAAGTTGCATTGCACTACAGTCAGGAGTACCCTGTTCTCAAGTGCATCTCGGAATGTAAGAAGAGGCACTGTAACCCGCTACCAAAGAAACATCAAAAGCTTACTCGCCTCAGCTGTAGTAGCTTTAAACAACATCCACTCAGCCACTTTCTTCATACCGTGGTGGCTCATTATTGCAGAACTTGAATCAGTTTCTGGCTGCAGAATAAAGGCTACTTGCTCTTGCACTCGCCACATCGTGTGCAGGTTAGGTTTTCGTATCACTCCAAGTAGAAAAAAACCTAGACAGTACAAGTGTTTTGAACCACTGTTTTCATGGTTAAGGGACCTGCATCCAAACAGCTGAAACATCCACTCCTCCATCATTATGGCACCTTCTGTGAGTTGTATTTGTTTGTCTCACTACTATCACTGTGCAGTAAATGTTGAAAGAACTCAAAAGGTTTTATGTAACAGCTGTCTTCTTGAGCTCCGCTAATGAGACTAGCAAGACTTTTTTCTACTATCCTTTGCCAGGTTTTCTTTAGCATTCCCCATTTTCTATATTGTTAGTGATCATTGTGATTTTCTTTCATATCCATATCAATTTTCTCTCCACAATCTTCTGGTGTGGGACCTTAGTTGGAAAGAATAGAACCACTGTCATTTTTCCAAGCATGCCATAAAAATCAGCTCAAGAAGATTGTGCATGGAGCAAGTATCCTGATCATGTAAAACCATTGATACAAAAACTATCTCTGCAAGCGCTTAGATTCAGGTCTCTCTGCAAAGGAGCCAGCAGAGGTGATGACCCTATGCCTCAGACAGAGCAGACAGATGAAAGGAAACGAATCTTCAATAGTACAAAGTTTGTTGTCATGGTTTTACCACAGATTTGTCTTTCTTATTACATTTGTATGTGAATTGTGTCACAAAGACATCTGTTAGTGAGACTCCGCAGTTTGTATCAACAAATAATTTTGTGGGGGCCAAAGATACAGCGGTGAATGGACTGAAAGCAGTCAACTCATAGCTGGCTGCTTGGTCGGGGTCAGCAACTCATAGCTGGCTGCTTGCGTCAGGGTCAGCAAACCATAGCTGGCTGCTTGCGTCGGGGTCAGCAAACCATAGCTGGCTGCTTGCGTCAGGGTCAGTAAACCATAGCTGGCTGTTTAGTCGTGGTCAGTAAACCATAGCTGGCTACTTCCGTCGGGGTCAGCAAACCATAGCTGGCTGCTTGCGTCAGGGTCAGCAAACCATACCTGGCTGCTTGCGTCAGGGTCAGCAAACCATAGCTGGCTGCTTGCGTCAGGGTCAGCAACTCATAGCTTGCTGTTTGGTCACGGTCAGCAAACCATAGCTCGCTGCTTGCATCAGGGTCAGCAACTCATAGCTAGCTGCTTGCGTCAGGGTCAGCAAACCATAGCTGGCTGCTTGCGTCAGGGTCAGCAAACCATAGCTGGCTGCTTGCGTCGGGGTCAGCAAACCATAGCTGGCTGCTTGCGTCAGGGTCAGTAAACCATAGCTGGCTGTTTAGTCGTGGTCAGTAAACCATAGCTGGCTACTTGCGTCGGGGTCAGCAAACCATAGCTGGCTGCTTGCGTCAGGGTCAGCAAACCATACCTGGCTGCTTGCGTCAGGGTCAGCAAACCATACCTGGCTGCTTGCGTCAGGGTCAGCAACTTATAGCTGGCTGCTTGCGTCGCGGTCAGCAAACCATACCTGGCTGCTTGCGTTAGGGTCAGCAAACCATAGCTGGCTGCTTGCGTCAGGGTCAGCAACTCATAGATTGCTGTTTGGTCACGGTCAGCAAACCATAGCTCGCTGCTTGCGTCAGGGTCAGCAACTCATAGCTAGCTGCTTGCGTCAGGGTCAGCAACTCATAGCTGGCTGCTTGCATCGGGGTCAGCAACTCATAGCTGGCTGCTTGTGTCAGGGTCAGCAAACCATAGCTGGCTGCTTGCATCGGGGTTAGCAAACCATAGCTGGCTGCTTGCGTCAGGGTCAGCAAATAATCGCTCACCATGCCTCTATTCTGCCTACAAGTGGCTCTGGAAACATGCTGCTCTCATTAAGTCTGGCTGAGAGAAGAGGGAAGGCAAATTTGGTCCCAAATATTTCATACTGAAGCCCCATGTATCCGATTGAAAAGTGCAGATCCACAACCTCACTGTAAACTCGACACAATGCCCTTTTCAGAGCAAACACTAGAAAGAAAGATGTCTATGAGAAAGCTGGTCTAAGTACCAAGACCTGACAAAGTCCATAATCAGACAATATGGCAGGATCTAGAAACCGAGCCCTTGCAGACTCAAGTGGAGCAATCTGAACTTTGGTGGTTTGGCTTTGTCTGCAGAATGAAGGAAGGCCGACTACCACAGCACTCGTGGAAAACAGAGCCAAGGATCCAGACCCACAGAACAATCCAAGCTCTCCTAAGATAACAAAAGACAGTCTATAGGAGCTCAAGGACTAGACTGGAGCCAGGCCAAAAGCAGATTGAGCAGTCCGACATACTTTCTGACAAACACATCCCAAGGTAAAAGGGTAGTGACTAAATAATGTTCTTTAATGTATTGATTATTCAATTTACTTCAAAATCTATCCAGACTGCTGAAGTTCTTCAACACTACTCATGAGGAGTACAGTCTGATTTTTACAGCTGGGTGTACGGCATCCCTGAAGATTGTTGCTGATTGTTTCAATTTTGGCACAGGTATGTCTGTTTACTGTCAGGAACATTACACAAAAAACTGCAATATTGCCATCTAATGGTTGGTTGATTTCAGTGTTTCTATTAACTTTGCTTACTTGCCTGCTACTTAACTGCTCTACAGTGTAGATTTGCCAGAAAGATCATCACACCATTCAATCCACTGTCTTGCTCTTGGCTGGTTCAAGTCTAGTCCATGGTCTCTTATAGACTGTCATATGTAGTCATCCTAGCAGACTGGGTTGCTCTTTGCTTCCCATGACTGCTGTGGTAGCTGACCTTCCTTCATTCTATAGACAATGCCAAACAACCAAAGTTTAAATTGCTCCACTCGTGTCTGCAAGGGCTGGACTTTATCTTGTTGTGTTGTCTGATTGCACACCTTTTCTCTTCTTGTTACTTGGACCACCTTCTTTAAATATTTCATTTCACTTAGGGCTGGCTTTTCTGGGTTGTTGTCATTGCCCATATCCATAAGTTAAAACTGGTACATAGTGAGTGGAATACAACCATCTTAGATTTCGTACTTATTTCTCTTTTGCTGAGCAATCCATAATATACAATGAGAAGTTTACCAGTTGCTGCCCTTTATGTAGCCAACTCTGTTACCTCACTTCTGGTCTGTTACAGCTCCAATATATTTGAACTGCTTGACCTGTTGCAGAGGCTGTTCACCTAGAGAAATGTAATGTCACTTTTTCTGTCGAGACCACCATGTTTTTGTTTTTGTTCTGCTAAGGGTCATCCCTGTCTTTCCCAGCTCATGTTTCCAGACATAAAGGTTGGTCTGGAATTGTGCATCAGACATGGTAATCAGGGCCACATCATCAGCAAATGTGACTTTGATATATCAGCTGGTCTCATCTTCCACTACCCCACTGAGTACTTTTTGGACCTTTCCTTACAGACTTTGATGAGATCATCCATGAGTAGTAGGAAGAGGTTTGTTGAATTATCATCACCATTTCTTATACCACTGGTGGTCTTGAAAACGCCTCTGTTGTTTGTTCTCTTCTCCTGATGTAGTTTCTGAAGGTCTTATATAAACTCTGTATGGCACAGATCAAGGGTGCTGGAGATTTCCTCCTTTCCAAACATTCCTAGTGCCTCCTCGGGGAACCTTATTGAATTACTTTTCCAGGTTCAAGAAACAGAGATGCATTTCGTCATCTTATTTAGAGCTTTTTCACTCAGTTGTCTTGAGTGTGAAGATATGGTCTTGAGTTCTTCGATTTGCTCTGAACCTGCATTGGACTTCACCCATGTGTGCCTCAGTCAGTCAGTCTCTGCTCCAGTATCCTAGAGTATGCTTTACAGGAGACACTAAGGAAGGATAAGCCTCTATGGTTTCCAGAGTCTGTGGTCAGTGATGGTTATCTACCAGTCCTTAGGTATAGCCGTGTGGTGCCAGACAGGAGAATGTTCAGGAATAACAGTTCACCTGTAGTTCACTCGTACTTTACCATTTCTGGTGTTATACCACAGCATGTCCAGTTGCCTTGCCAACCTTTATATTCTCCAGTGCTGCCTTCAGCACCTCTATTGTGATGTTTTCACCGTCATGGATTTCCTCCACTGCATGTACCTAGAACCTGGTCTTCCTCTGCACCTTGTTTGTTGTTTACAAATTTCAATGAGTGCTGTTTTTCCTTCTGTATGTTTTTTTTTTTATAGTCCTGTAGAGCAGTTTGTGGTGTTCTCTTGCATTATTTTCCAGTGTTTCTCCAGTCTTCCTATGGTTAGGGCTGTTTTGTTAGCACTGTTTTCTTGGCTTCTGTTCTGAGTGTTACAAATTCTTCATATTTGTCTTTTTCTTGTCTTATTTTTGGCTTCCAAGTATTGAGACCCAGTGGTCTCAAGGTAAGGTTTTTGCCTCAGATGCTGGAGATCGCGGGTTCAAATCACGGTGGTGACCAGGATTTTTTCACGTGGATCATCCAGTAAATATTTCCCCTGATCTCTGAGTAATGAGATCCGACACCTGTGTGCAGTGGCGCGCACATTAAAAATACCATAGTAGTTGGAAATCAAAAAGAGTAGGCCAAATGGCCACTGATCTGGCAAAATTGAAGTTAAAAATTATTCTAGGGATATTCGCCCCACAGAGAATATGTGACTATAACTTCAGGTCTTTGTTATGTGGTAAGCGGAGCGGCTTAGATGGCACTTGACTTACTGCGGGTCTACCTTGCTCTAATTTATGCGTCCACCTCGACCAGTCTCAAAAAGAGGCGATCATATATTCCAGGGGTCAACAGATGCTGGGATTTGACCTGGCAAGTCACCCATGGATTTTCACCTGCCAAAAAAAATATGAAACAAAGGTCACACCTCCCCACGACATCTAATGACATAAGTGGACTGTAGATGGATGGATGGATGGATGCTTGCTTGCTTGCTTGCTTGCTTGCTTGCTTGCTTCCATGCCAATTTATTTTTCCTTATCATTTTGACTTGTTCTGTCCACCAGGACACACCCTCTATAGATCCTTGTTGACTCAGAATTTACTATATGTTTCTGCTGCAGGCAGCTGCGTTAAGGGTAGTCTTGAATTGTAACCAGAGACCTTGTAGATCCTCGTTTATTTGTTTGCGAATGCCCACAATGAGTAAGTTACTCTTTCGTGCGCCCTAAAATTGGTGTTTAGTGGCGAGTTGTTGTAGCTTTCCTCACATCCTCAGTGTGCTGATGGTGGACCAGGGCCCTCCAGGCACTACTTATTTAAGTAGGTTTTTTTTATCTAATATTTATTCAGCCATAAAAATCAATAAATCAATTTACTAATTAAATTTTAAAATTAAATAAAAAGTAAATCAGCAAGCCAAAACTGGTTCCAAATCCAAGTGGGGAAAAAATGGCAGTCACTTTGGTTTGACTACACACTAAGATGATGTTATTATTCAATCCACCAATAAAATCTCAACACACATCAAACAAACAGACTTTCAAAAAATAATATAGTGATGGAAAAAAGTGAGCAGAGACCACCTTACATTTTTCAAGTCAGTAACTGTGTTATTGTTTCAGACAATAAGATTGAAGAAAACTCTGGGACCTTCTGCTTCTTGAATGATAACCACACCTCAGTACAAGGCATGAGAGAAGTTGTGGCTGAAAGATGTTCCGGAATATTCTGTCTTGATGAGAATGAGCTGAAAACAGCAATAAAAAATCACCATCCAGGAGCAGTTGATGGGAAAAAAAGTCTGTCAACACATGATCAGGCTTCTTCACCCGTTGACCCTCTGTCATCACCCCAGTCATTGCTGGTATATCCAGCCCAGTCCAATTTTTCTGGGAAAAAGTATCCCCTCAACTGGATCAAGCAGGTTCAGGAATCAGGTCTTGATATGCCAGGAAGGAGGTATGTTTTGAAAATAGAAGTATGTGGGGGAGTGTTTGCATTGTGGACATATTCTGATCTAGGCATATTTGATCAATTATACTTAAAATCATTTTGTCATCTCAATTCATGCCTCTAAAGTGTTTCTTTATTTGAATCCCTGCTGTCTGGTGTTTTAGGTTTGGTGGGTATGTTTGGAGGCATTTTTGTCAAATGTTTGACCCCTCTGTATGTCAATACACAATCTGTTCAAAACGTTTCAGAACTTTTATGTACAATTTGTGTGGGTATACCTCAACCCAGCCTCATCTCCTTCGGAATACCCCCCTCCCCCTATAATGCATCTGTCCCACCGCCATTTTCATTTCTGGAAGCAGTCCTGTTAAACATTTTTGAGGATTTGCATGTAGATCCATCTGTAAATTGCCCTTAATTTCTTCAATGTTCTGAAATCATCATGCTTTCAAGCTGGAATTCAGTTTGATAATCAGAAACGAGTCTGCTAGGGCCAGGTCAGGTGAGTAGGGTTGCTAGGAAAGCACACTTGTTTGTATTTTTATTAAAATTTCCAAACAAACATTGTCATGGAGATGGAACTAGTTGTTTCTCTACAACTCAGACATTTTTTTTCCTTTTTTTCTTTCCTTCTGGCATTATCTTTGAGACATTTCCTGATAGTACCAGCAGTTAACTGCTTGTGACTCCCATAAAACTTCATAGTTCACAGCACTGTCAACATGGATTTCATATTCAACCTGACAAACACTAAACAGTCTGTACGCACATAACAAACAGCTGCAGGACAATAAACAATCACAAATAAGAACATGAAATGGTAGGTGCCTTAAAAAAGACATTGCTGGGTAATGGTCCTAACCAGGAGTTGCTATGACATCGTACTGGCAACAATTTCAAAAGTTCTGCAACTTTTTGAACAGATCACATATATGCTATGCATGGTATTGATATAACTTTCTGCCTGATTTCTTCATTTTTCACCATGTGGTGGAGTGGGGAACTCTTCCTAGTCACGAGGACCACAAATGATTATATATCTGGTAAAGCTACACTTACTAAACTAAAACACTGCACTCTAAGACTATTTCTGCAGTAACTCTTCACATCACTTATTTTTGGTTAAAGAAGAAAATAACTAACACATACCAGCTTCCAGCTCAAATAACATAATTTTGTATTAGGCTACAAAGCCCAATGTCATATACTCATCAAACTCCCTAACTCACATGCCTGCCTACTAGAACCTAAAACTGCTAATCTATCCTATACCTAATCTGTCTAAATTCTAACTCGAGACTTTAGGTGAACTGAACACTGATAGTTGTCTTGTCTAAACTATATCCAGGGTTTTTGATCTCTTGGACAAACTCAACTAGCTTTCACTTCTGCTATCTACTGACTTGGTTTTTCTCAGACCTGTAACTGGCTTCCTGTGTAAATTGTACAGACTGCTTTCTTGATGGACGAGTATACTGAATTTTTCTATTAACAGACAGAATTCCTCGCTTCAATTAAAATTAGACAAGACTGTCTCCATGATGGATGAGTATACTGAATTTTTCTATTAACAGACAGAATTCCTCGCTTCAATTAAAATTAGACAAGACTGTCTCCATGATGGATGAGTATACTGAATTTTTCTATTAACAGACAGAATTCCTCGCTTCAATTAAAATTAGACAAGACTGTCTCCATGATGGATGAGTATACTGAATTTGTCTAAACAAAGCTAGCACACTTACTATCTAGCTCTCCTTTCTATGCTGCTGTAGTCTGGACTTGAGTTACAGCTGTAGAATATCAGCATGTCTGTCTGTCTGGCTTAGGTGTTCTATATCTGGAACTTGGTCCATCAAAAACATCTGGTTGAACAGGTCAGAACCACCTGCTCTACCTTCTTGATGATAAGTGATCTGCTAGAGCTCACCCAGTTTTCTTTACATCCCTGCCCTGTCCAACCCATGTGGTGCGAGATCACTTTTACTGGCATCATGATGCCTCTCGTTCGCCTGTATTTTTGTCACGAGATTTCAGAAATCGCAATGTTCTCCTGAACTGAATTCTACTTGAGATAACCAGGTTAGACCGATACCTGCCCTCGTGCGTCCTGGAACTAGGTTTCGTGAAACATTTCCAACTATCATCAACACTTCTGCCTATTTTAATTCAAATTGCGTCACGCTATTTGGGGCCTCTCACCTCGAGGGTAGTTAGTTGAATCGATAACAATGCAATGCGTATGCCTTACGATTTAACCAATTTAATTTTTGGCAGGACTGAGTTCAGCTGTACTGACTCAAGGCTGTCACTTTGCCTAAAAAAATGAAAATGGTTTCCTACCCATTTTCACATTCGTTGCTCCTAACTCTTGAACACTAAATCATGTCTATAACCAGACATTACTCCTAACTCTTGAACACTAAATCATGTCTATAACCAGACATTAATCCTAACTCTTTACCACCAAATCATGTTTACAACCACACATTACTACTAACACTTTACCACTAAATCATGTCTATAACCAGACATTAATCCTAACTCTTTACCACCAAATCATGTCTACAACCACACATTACTACTAACACTTTACCACTAAATCATGTCTATAACCATATGTACTAAATGAGTTACAAGGCTAAGATCTGTTACAACCACCTAAAAACAATTCAAGAATTAGTTGTAGTAAGGAAAAGATCCCCAAGCTGTAATATATTGTAGCAGTTGTCAGAATTGCCCAGGTGTTATTTTTGTTACGAATACAGCAGTTTTTGGGCTCTCGCCCTTCAGCCCAATATCATGTAATGGTATGCTCGTGTGTTTTTATTCTGACACGACTAAATTTTCGTCTTACCTCAAGGCAGAAGTCAGAAAAGTGCTGCCCTCATACTAAGCAATTGAGAGTGCACATTAGCAGTGCTCAAGGTAGCGAAACCAAAGTAGGGTTCGCTGTGCTCATTCCTCGCCACCAATTGTCTACTGGTTAGGCCGAGTTCTTCTAGGCTCTAAACCGGTGATTAAAAGTTCAGGCAATTGGATCATCATATCCTGGACCACTGTAACCTTCTACATATGTTATATAAGGCAACTAAAGAGGATTATCCATGATGCTAGCAACCTCATTATGTAAAACAAAATACACTGTAAATGCTCTGAATCAGGCTTTCTTTAAACGGACCAGTTTCAGTTGTGGATCTGTCTTTCACTTGAAGCACAAAGGTAAATTAATCAAATCAAGTATTTGGACTGCATTGTCATTCCCCCTGAACATGTCATCCATATTGCATGTTTTCAGAAGGTCTAGACAGATCATCAGGTGGTCTGTGTCTTGTGGAGTCCTTTGATGTTGATTGAAATCAGCAGGAGGGCTGATTTATGATCCTTCAGTCCTTTAGTATTGAAAGGATTGGCCAGATGAAAAGATGTTCCCAGAGAACACCTGATTGCTGTGTTAATTACAATCTACTTGGGGATTCCATTTATGTTCCCATCTCTCAAATAATCACATGGATTTCCCTCACAAACTTGAAGGTCCGTCTCATGTTTCTCCCTTCACCAGCAGGTCATGTTGTCAATGTGCTGCTCTCTTTACTCTTATTTCTTCTTTATTGATCTGTTTTTAGCATATTAAAAGTTGTATCACATTTTACCTGTGTGATCCGCCGAGCTCTTTGTGAAGGACAAGGAAAGAATTGAACCACTGCTCCACAGAGAGCATGTCATAAAAGGCGACTGTGTGACATGGCATAACACCGGCCATGGTTAGATGGTTTGTTTAGAGCAGCATAATGGTGCCTAACAGGCTGTTGGTCTTCAATCATGTTGTTCATCTATTCCATGATGGCACATACAGGACACACTTGTCATCCTTGGCAACCATATTAACAAGTTACAATACAGAGACAGGGTTTTTCTTATTTCTATCTCACTTTTAAGGTTTTAATTTGAAGCCTCTTCATATATCTTCAAGTTTACTTTGTTGTTAGTTCACAAATATGTCAAATTATGGTTTTAATTTTGTTGGTAAAGATGGAAATTTTGAAAATGGCTCCTGGAACCAACTTTTGTTGTTAGTTCACAAATATGTCAAATTATGGTTTTAATTTTGTTGGTAAAGATGGAAATTTTGAAAATGGCTCCTGGAACCAACTTCAATGCACCTTGGAGTCTCCATATGGGCTCAGTACCTTTCATTGTTGAAAGTACTGGCAACATTGAATGAGCTCCATAGTTCCTACAGCAGCTCTGACTTTGTCAGGTACCCATTTACAGCTTGACCTACCAGGAGAAGAGATCCTACCATGAAAAACCCTGTAGCATGCTGGGTCTGTCAAACCCAGCAAGAAGTGATCAAACTTTGAAAAACCCTGTGGCATACTGGATTTGTAAAGCAACCTCACAATCCCTTGTCCGCACACTCCACATCTATTTGTCAATAACTATTAGTAATAAAGAGCATCTGATTAGTGTAGGGTTAGAGCATTTTCTTATCACTGCAAAGTTATGGGGTTCAGCTACAATTACCGATATGCTTTGGTTGACCCAACTGTAAATGTGTACCTGACGTACTGTTAGAGAAGGAAATTGGCCTCCCCACCTCATAAACCATCTGTGGCCTAATGCAATGAAGTATCTAACAGTTCATCCCTGACAGCAGTGTGTTATGAAACTACCTTTACTTTTTTAATAATTACCCCATTCTTCCATAATCAGGCGGTCTCAATCGGAGAGATGGTTTGTGTTGCTGGATGCTGCTGGCTTTGTGAGCACAACTCGACTGAATCTGTCTGATGTCAAGCCCGACTTTGTTACCCTGTCATTTTACAAGATCTTTGGCTACCCAACTGGCCTAGGTAACGTATGCTGTATGATTGCAACTGTAATGATTAGCATGTTGTAAACTGACTGACGTCACTGACTGGTGCCGGAGGTCGCGTGTTCGAATCGCGGTGGAGATCGGGATTTTTTTCTCATCGATCTTCTGGTAAAAATTCCCCTGATCTCTAGGTAATGAGATCAGACTCCCATAGTCAGTGTCGAGCACGTTAAAAATCCCTTGGAAGTTGAAAATCGTTAAGAGTAGGTTTAACAGTCGCTGCCTTGACAAAATTCAAATGAAAAATGTACATGTTATTTGTACCTATCCACAGGTGGTTTGTTAAGAGCAGCTATAGATAGCACCTAGCTGGCTGTGGGTCTTCTTAGCTCTAGTGTTTGTGTCTATTAAGATGGACTCGCACATCGGTAAAAATTACCATTCAAGAAACTGGTTGTTTACAGACTCTTTAGAGCCTTCTAAACCAGTATAAAGATGTTAAGTTAAGGTACATTTAATTTTCTGACAAGGAATATTTTGCTCACAAAAATTAAATGTGATGGCTGCTCAGATAACTACTACAGGGATCATGTCGATCCCTCACCTCATTAGCCAGGCTGCCATGAAAACAGCCCGTTTCCAGGGAGGGCTACTAGGAAGTTGAGGTGAGGTTCTTGGCCAGTATGTTTTGCCTGACCCTGACTAACATGTCTGATCAGTATATTTGGCTTGGCTTCGTTCATTCTCAATCTCCCACTACCAAACCCTGAAAGGGTTTAGGTAGCAGAATGTAGTCCAGAGAACGGACTGCGTTGTTTTGTTGTAGTTTGCACCTTTCGGTCCAACACATCCGACTTCAGTAAGCATTTTTTGAGTACCAGGTTAGCATTCCCTCTTCGATCTCTTCTCCTTAGCCAGTCTGCCCTGCTGCAGCCTGTTATCCAGGATCACCACGTGGAGGTGTAGAAGGGTCTTGGCAACTCTGGTTCGCTGGCCCTGACGCTAGCAGTCAGCTATGGGTCGCTGACCACTGCAGCTCATGCGCTGCTCAGCATCTTGATCCTGATCAGTATGTTTGACCTGACTAGACATTATTCTTCCTGCCCTGATCCCAGAAAAAACAAAGTTGAATGAAATAAACATTGTACATGTTGCAGCACTGATGTTTCGAGTGTACATGTGCGTAATTTCACAGTTGTCCGACAGACATTGTTGTTGTAGTGGTCCGTTAAATTGGAGTCTGTGTGAGACATGTGTTAAATCAATGAGCTGTAATTGAATTCTAGGTGGGGGAGTAAACTTGGGAAACATTCACCAACATTTCTGTGCTGTTTATGGAAGCTGTGTAGCAACAGGAGCACCATTGCATGCTGAGTTCAGAAAGTTAAAGCTTCAGCAAGTTGTGAGATGGAGCTGCATAATCAGCTCTGGTTGGGACATATTTCCACATCCACCAGCCCAGACATGTTACAGTGCACTGATTCCTTTATTCATGAGGATCATTGTATTTCAAGTCGACAAATCGCTGTACAGCTTTCAGTCAGCAATTGAAGTGTGATGGCAGTTTTCTACAATCTTGAATATTTGAAACCTCAGTCTCACAACCAACCACAGACGTCAAAGGAACATGGCTACGTGAACAGGCAACAAGCTGGAACAGAAAAGGTGTGCATGTTGGAGCAAGGTCATAGAAGTGAATGGTGATCATGTGGAAAAATAGCATGTTTGAAAGTAAACATTTATTTATACTGTATTTGAATATAATAAATTATGAGTAGTTTCAGAGAGAGAATTGTGGACCATACATTTCTGAGTAACCTTGGTACATTCAGTCATTCTATTCACTGATGGGAACACTTTGAGTGTTATTTTCTTATAAATAAATCTCTTGAAGCTGACAAATTTGAGGCATATTTTTAAAGCTGTAAAGGAGCAATTCTCTGACACAAACATTAGAAATCATTGTACTAAGTCTCAGGTTTTTAATGAGGGCTAGTTTTCTTTATCATTGTCTTCTGTCTCTGACTGTATGCCAGGCACCTGATTAACCTTTGTTGACTCAAACATATCAGTAAAGGAATTGAACTGAGTGCCTTTACTGTGAGAAGTGAGTGCACTGCTACTTAGATGCTTACAGAATAAGGTTGTCAACATCATGCTTATCCTATTTATTTCACCACTTAGGCTGTGCCTGTCAGGTTATAATGGCACTGTTCTTCACACCCCTCTCAATCGCTGGTAACACATAGATGCATTGAGAAAGTGACTATTATATGTTTGTGCTACAGGTGCCCTGTTGATCCACAAGCGAGCCTGGAGCACATTGTCCAAACAATATTTCAGTGGTGGAACTGTAGCAATGAGCACTTCCAAAGAGAGGTTCCATGTTTTTAGAGACACACTACATGAAAAGTAAGACTGAATTCTATTTGAAATGAAAACGATAAGACAACTATTTGTACTTGAAAAATTATTTTAAATTTTTTAATGTATTTGAAATAAAGTACCATAACAACTTATGTCCTTAACAGCTTTGTGATACCATGTGTGATGGTAGTGCACCAGGCTGAGCAGTCCAGAGCAAGCATCTCCCAATAATTGATATCAGGGAGGAAGCTCTTCAGAGAATATAATTTCTTCTGTCTCTCCGTGGAACGCTTGCTATCCTGAGCTCACTATACTACTACATATTGAGGCTTTTATCGAGCATACAAACATGTCCAGTCCATCTGAATTGGGCTCTTTGCAGCAGTGAATCTATGCACAAGAGCCTGACTCTGTTGAGAGCTTAAAGATTTGGGTACTTTGTCCTGCCAGTTGATCCTGAGAGCAGTCTGCCGAGACAGATCATGTAAAAATAAATGAGTCTGATATAGACTATCCATGTTTTACTGTCATATGTAATAGTGGTTAGCGCCACAGCACACTTTGATCTTTGATTTTGGAAAGAACACTGATTCATTACTGGTCTGAAACATTTGCATCTAATAATCGAAAAAGCAACACTTGCCTTGACAATGCTGTTGTGGACCTCTAGTGAAGGTACTACCAAAATAGGTCGTTATCAACTGCTTGTAGAAGTTGGTCAAGAGGACATAATCAATGATAAGCAACAGCCCTTCTTCTTCCATTCACTGAGAATATGGGTTATTTCCCTTCTTTATCCTGTTTCACGAAGTCTCAACTGGTGTTTGACAGAACCCAAGGTTCCTCTACCAATCATGAAATAAGTTATTTTTTCTTTTACTTTAGTTAGCATAGACTGGCCAGTCTGGTATGTAATGTGAGATTATATGCCATGCTCATTATATTCATAATAACCTATGGCCATTCTGGCTCAAAGTTAAATTCACTAGACTTTTGGCTCAGATCAAAGTGTAGCTAATTAGACTTTTGGCTCAGATCAAAGTGTAGCTAATTAGACTTTTGGCTCAGATCATAGGTGAGTTCAGTTCTACATTTTGTTCAACTATTATTCCCAGTGTACCTAACAGCTTTGCAACTATCAACCCATCTCTCTTTTCAACTTCAGACTTTCTATCTCTTCCATCTCCCATAAATACTCTTCCCTCACTTCAACCCGCTCACTCCCAACATATGCATGCACACTTTGAATTTGGTCATGCCATCTGTGTATATATTTAGAAAAATCATGTCTGACCTTAGACAACTATCTGATGTCAAAGGGATGAAATTTGAGGTATCAAAATATCATGTATCCAGTAATATCCTAAGCGTTGTAAAGCATAACTTTGCCATCCTAAGCGTTGTAAAGCATAACTTTGCCACCCTAAGCGTTGTAAAGCATAACTTTGCCATCCTAAGCGTTGTAAAGCATAACTTTGCCATCCTAAGCGTTGTAAAGCATAACTTTGCCATCCTAAGCGTTGTAAAGCATAACTTTGCCCAATTATGGTCAGATTGGTGAAAAGATTCAGAATTGTATAGGAACAAACAAACATAGTTTAGTTTAGTCAAAGAATCAATGGCTAGATAAAAGATAAGGACACCCCAATCAGGGATCAACAATACGCTGAGGTTAGATCAAAGAAACACTTTAACAGCTAACAAACACGTGCAAATACCATTATATGACATTTGGCAGAAGTGCGAGAGCATGATAGCTGCTGATCTGTAACATCATCATCCACATATCCATCATCATCATCCACATATCCATCATCATCATCCACATATCCATCATCATCATCCACGTATCCATCATCATCATCCACGTATCCATCATCATCATCCACATATCCATCATCATCATCCACATATCCATCATCATCATCCACATATCCATCATCATCATCCACATATCCATCATCATCATCATCCACATATACCCATCATCATTCACTAAAAGCTACTGAAGTTTACCCAGAATGCAGTGATGTCAGTTCTGCTTAGAATAAGATCAGATTACAATTATAAATGTTTGACATGTGGTACAAATTTTTGCAGGTTTGAAGATGGAACTCTACCATTTCTGAGTATCATAAGTCTGAGACATGGACTGGATACTGTTAACAAGCTGGCAGGTTGGTGTTATAGAATGACCTTAAAGGAGTGATTTCCAACCTGGGGGTCTGTGAAGAGTCCAGTGAGGGACAGTGATGAGTCCTGTGGTAGTTGGGGGCAGGAGCCCTGTGGTAGTTGGGGGCAGGAGCCCTGTGGTAGTTGGGGGCAGGAGCCCTGTGGTAGTTGGGGGCAGGAGCCCTGTGGTAGTTGGGGGCAGGAGCCCTGTGGTAGTTGGGGGCAGGAGTCCTGTGGTAGTTGGGGGCAGGAGCCCTGTGGTAGTTGGGGGCAGGAGCCATGTGGTAGTTGGGGGCAGGAGCCATGTGGTAGTTGTGGGCAGGAGTCATGTGGTGGGGGTGGGGGGCAGGAGTCGTGTGGTAGTTGGTGGCAGGAGTCGTGTGGTAGTTGGTGGCAGGAGTCGTGTGGTAGTTGGTGGCAGGAGTCGTGTGGTAGTTGGTGGCAGGAGTCGTGTGGTAGTTGGTGGCAGGAGTCATGTGGTGGGGGGCAGGAGTCATGTGGTAGTTATGGGGCAGGAGTCATGTGGTAGTTAGGGGGCAGGAGTCATGTGGTAGTTAGGGGGCAGGAGTCATGTGGTAGTTAGGGGGCAGGAGTCATGTGGTAGTTAGGGGGCAGGAGTCATGTGGTAGTTAGGGGGCAGGAGTCATGTGGTAGTTAGGGGGCAGGAGTCATGTGGTAGTTGGGGGCAGGAGTCATGTGGTAGTTGGGGGCAGGAGTCATGTGGTCTGGGCGGGGGCAGGAGTCATGTGGTAGTTAGGGGGCAGGAGTCATGTTGGGATCTATGAACTCCTGTAGAGGGCTATGAAAAGTTCTGTGTGAATATACTAAAAAAAAAAGTCATGTGGAGGTCTACGAAAGTACTATGTGGATTGTGAAGTTTCCTGTTGTGGTCCATGAAGGGTCCTTTAGGAAGATTAGTGAAAGAGTCTTGTGTGGTCCATGCGAGGATCCACAAAAAGCTCTGTAGAGGACCAGAACCATATCTAGATAATGGTTATTTTGCATGTGTTTTCACTTATAATTTTAAGTCATAAACATTGAAATGTACAAAATATAATCCTGAGACAACTGTGAAGCGTCTCCAAAAGAACTTTTGTATTGAAGATCAGCTCATTGAATTGTCTTGTGTTTCCAGGGGCTGTTTCCGTCAATAACATTGTTGGATTTATGGTCACTTATTGTACAGTTGTTTCAAAGCAAAAATAAATACATTTGTAAAAAGGGGCAGAATATGCAAGTTTTTATTGACAAGATAAAAATTTATATATGGTAATTTGATGGACTATGAACAGGCATGTGGCAGTGTGCATCAACAAACTTTCTGATAGCTGTTCAGAAGACACTATCGAATACCAGAGAAGTATAAAACCCTCATACAGGGTATGTGCAAAGATACAGTGGAAAAATGGAGCACTGACTGGCAGCTTCAGCGTGCAGACAGCGGTGAGACAGGGATGTCTCTTATCACCCTTCATGTTCTTGTTTGCTATAGATTGATTAATTAAGACATTAAACGATTGAAAGAGAACAGGTATTCAGTGGACACTATGGTTGCATTTGGAGGACCTGGATTACGCAGATGATCTGGTACTTTTGTCACACAGTCATAGCCAAATGCGTGAGAGACTTGATAGTGTGAAAGAAGAATCAGCCAAATTTGGATTCAATATAAAAATGAAGAAAATCAAGCTCCTTAAACTCAACACTATCAGCAAAGAACTAATCATGATGGAGGGACAGCCATTGGAAGAAGTGGATACCTTTGAGCAGCACACCTGACACCTCAGGGGTACAGATGTAAGGATCAGAATTGGAAAGGAAAAAATGGCATTCATGATTTTAAACATGTATAGATCCAGAGAAATCAAGATTCACTCCAGTTAGAATATTCAACGTCTTTGTCAAGTTGAGGCTGTTCTATAGAGTTGAAACACGGAGAATCATCAAGGCTACACACCAGACTCCAGTTCCTTATTAATAGAGGTCTACAAAGGATAATGGACATAAAATGGCAGAACATGGTGAGAAATGAAGACATGTGCGAAAGGAGCTAACAACCACCACTAAAACAACAAATAAAGAGAAGAAAATGGGGCTGGATAGAACATACTCAGAGGGTGGCAACATAGCCAGGCAGACCCTCACATGAATTTCTCAAGCGGACAGAAAGATATGTAGATCCAACAATACACTGAGAGGAGCAATTGGCTATGATTGATAAATTTATCGCTCAGGTTTTAGGTTAGTCTGGTGCATTGCTTTTGAGTTGGTCAGGTGTACTGGGTCTTAGCTAGTCTGGTGCATTGCTTTTGAGTTGGTCAGGTGTACTGGGTCTTAGCTAGTCTGGTGCATTGCTTTTGAGTTGGTCAGGTGTACTGGGTCTTAGCTAGTCTGGTGCATTGCTTTTGAGTTGGTCAGGTGTACTGGGTCTTAGCTAGTCTGGTGCATTGCTTTTGAGTTGGTCAGGTGTACTGGGTCTTAGCTAGTCTGGTGCATTGCTTTTGAGTTGGTCAGGTGTACTGGGTCTTAGCTAGTCTGGTGCATTGCTTTTGAGTTGGTCAGGTGTACTGGGTCTTAGCTAGTCTGGTGCATTGCTTTTGAGTTGGTCAGGTGTACTGGGTCTTAGCTAGTCTGGTGCATTGCTTTTGAGTTGGTCAGGTGTACTGGGTCTTAGCTAGTCTGGTGCATTGCTTTTGAGTTGGTCAGGTGTACTGGGTCTTAGCTAGTCTGGTGCATTGCTTTTGAGTTGGTCAGGTGTACTGGGTCTTAGCTAGTCTGGTGCATGTGATGTCTTTAGTATGTGGGTTTTTGGTTGGCTTGAAGTTGACATGTATAATCATCATTCACAAAATTGTTTCATTCAGGTGGCATGGACAAGGTGTCAGAACATGTCTTTGCTGTCACCCAGTACTTTCATCACAACCTTCTACATCTCAGACACGGAAATGGAAATCTCTTGGCCCAGATTTATGGTGACCTTGGCTTTGAAAGCCCAGTTGGTCAAGGAGGAATTGTGACCTTTAACCTGAAGAGGGCAGATGGAAAGTTTATTGGTTTTGCAGAGGTCAGTGCATATTAAATTGATGGCTTGTTGTTGAACAAATGGATGGAAATAATAAAACAGCATTTTGATTGTAAATGCCCCAAACAGTTACATAAAGGAAAACAAGAAAATTGTTGTTCGAACATATTTTAATGTATTTGGCTAGCAGCCTCATAATGTCAAACAAACCCCACAAAGTGCTTTTATATAGACTTCCAGTAAGAGCTATGCATGACGATATGTGATTGTACTTACAAAGGTGCACATACTTACAAAGGTGCACATATGTGCAAAATTATCTGGTCATTTCTAGTTTGGCCTAAGTCCGCTTATCTTATCTAAGGCACTTATCTTCTCAAACTCATTTATCTTCTCAAACATTCCTGGCCAACCTAGTTACTTATCTTCTCAAACATTCCTGGCCAACCTAGTTACTTATCTTCTCAAACATTCCTGGCCAACCTAGTTACTTCTCTCCAGGTGCACTTATCTTCTCAAACATTCCTAGCCAACCTAGTTACTTATCTTCTCAAACATTCCTGGCCAACCTAGTTACTTATCTTCTCAAACATTCCTGGCCAACCTAGTTACTTATCTTCTCAAACATTCCTGGCCAACCTAGTTACTTCTCTCCAGGTGCACTTATCTTCTCAAACATTCCTAGCCAACCTAGTTACTTATCTTCTCAAACATTCCTGGCCAACCTAGTTACTTCTCTCCAGGTGCACTTATCTTCTCAAACATTCCTGGCCAACCTAGTTACTTATCTTCTCAAACATTCCTAGCCAACCTAGTTACTTATCTTCTCAAACATTCCTGGCCAACCTAGTTACTTCTCTCCAGGTGCACTTATCTTCTCAAACATTCCTGGCCAACCTAGTTACTTATCTTCTCAAACATTCCTAGCCAACCTAGTTACTTCTCTCCAGGTGCACTTATCTTCTCAAACATTCCTGGCCAACCTAGTTACTTATCTTCTCAAACATTCCTGGCCAACCTAGTTACTTATCTTCTCAAACATTCCTAGCCAACCTAGTTACTTCTCTCCAGGTGCACTTATCTTCTCAAACATTCCTGGCCAACCTAGTTACTTATCTTCTCAAACATTCCTGGCCAACCTAGTTACTTATCTTCTCAAACATTCCTAGCCAACCTAGTTACTTCTCTCCAGGTGCACTTATCTTCTCAAACATTCCTGGCCAACCTAGTTACTTATCTTCTCAAACATTCCTGGCCAACCTAGTTACTTATCTTCTCAAACATTCCTGGCCAACCTAGTTACTTCTCTCCAGGTGCACTTATCTTCTCAAACATTCCTGGCCAACCTAGTTACTTCTCTCCAGGTGCACTTATCTTCTCAAACATTCCTGGCCAACCTAGTTACTTCTCTCCAGGTGCACTTATCTTCTCAAACATTCCTGGCCAACCTAGTTACTTATCTTCTCAAACATTCCTGGCCAACCTAGTTACTTCTCTCCAGGTGCACTTATCTTCTCAAACATTCCTGGCCAACCTAGTTACTTCTCTCCAGGTGCACTTATCTTCTCAAACATTCCTGGCCAACCTAGTTACTTATCTTCTCAAACATTCCTGGCCAACCTAGTTACTTCTCTCCAGGTGCACTTATCTTCTCAAACATTCCTGGCCAACCTAGTTACTTATCTTCTCAAACATTCCTGGCCAACCTAGTTACTTATCTTCTCAAACATTCCTGGCCAACCTAGTTACTTCTCTCCAGGTGCACTTATCTTCTCAAACATTCCTGGCCAACCTAGTTACTTATCTTCTCAAACATTCCTGGCCAACCTAGTTACTTATCTTCTCAAACATTCCTGGCCAACCTAGTTACTTATCTTCTCAAACATTCCTGGCCAACCTAGTTACTTCTCTCCAGGTGCACTTATCTTCTCAAACATTCCTGGCCAACCTAGTTACTTCTCTCCAGGTGCACTTATCTTCTCAAACATTCCTGGCCAACCTAGTTACTTATCTTCTCAAACATTCCTGGCCAACCTAGTTACTTCTCTCCAGGTGCACTTATCTTCTCAAACATTCCTGGCCAACCTAGTTACTTATCTTCTCAAACATTCCTGGCCAACCTAGTTACTTATCTTCTCAAACATTCCTGGCCAACCTAGTTACTTATCTTCTCAAACATTCCTGGCCAACCTAGTTACTTATCTTCGCAAACATTCCTGGCCAACCTAGTTACTTCTCTCCAGGTGCACTTATCAGATTCAGATAATCCTTGTTCAGATATGTACCAATCTATGGTCATCACTCCTCTTCTTCGCTCTTATCACTTTGGAGCACATAGACCAACCAACCAACCAACCCTCTCCAAGCACTCTGGTCGTGTCCTCTTTTCTCCTATTTTTTTCTAGCTTATTCCAGTTTTTCTTGTATCAGCCTCTACGCATCATCTCCACGAGTTCTTTGGCTGTCCTGTTTTCCCTGTGATCTATAACATAGATTACTTGTTGATACTGGCTTGTGGCTTTCACAGCTTGTAGCTTATCCAGCAGCACCTTCTTCCTAAGTCTTCTAGCTGTTTAAATTAGGTCCACTGAATTTCATTTTTATCATAGGCTGTAGTTTCTTTTATAATAAAGTGTTCATTATTATAATTTTTTTTTTTTTTTTTTTTGCGTGTTCGCCTTATTTTCTCTAATCCCCCAAGGCGGTGTGCGTTGCACTGTGGTTTTTATTTTGTGCCTGTGGGCCCAGTGTATCCGACTTCAGCATGCATTTTATGTAAGGGTCTGCTTCCTCCTGCATTTTCTAAGGGTTTGCTTCCCCAGGGTAACGGCGGTGCTGTGATAGGAATCGAACCCAGCACCTTCGGATTGTGAGCCGTGCGACTTAACCACTAGGCCACGGTATTATTTGTTTAGTTGTTCTAATGTCCTTTGTTGTTTTTGCCTCTGATGAAAGCCTTTTGATGGTATCGTAAGTTTTGTTGTTTTGTTGTGATACAGTATCTGAGACATTATTGTGTTATAATACTTAATCAGAGACCAACTGCAATGCTAACCTTATTCTTTGTGATGAGCCAAAACTGGACATGAAGAAGATGATGTACATCTTGCTACAGTGTGGTCTAGCCTCTCTAGGGTAGAAGACTCCAAAACTCATGAGATTGCACTGCCTGTCGTAGTTTTTAGTTCAGCCTGTTCTTCGCCAAGGGGTGGTCATCCTTAGCAGGTCTCAACTTAGGGTCCAATCATTTCTGTCGCAGGCGCATGTCTGCCAGTGGGATAGTAGTCTGTCTGTTGTGGGGGTTGTGTGTGTTGTGCTTTTCTAGTGAATCTCGCCATCGAGTTGGGAGCCATCCTTGTCTCTTTTTGTCGCGTGGGTACCACATGATGGTTATGGTATTCCATCTTTCGTCTTGTTGTCTAGCTATATGGCCTGCCCAGTGGTGTTTTGAATGGTTTACATGCTGTAGGACATCCTTGATGTGTGACATTCTCCAGATGTTGCTATTGTGTAGTTCGCTTTGCCACAGTTGTCTGAGAGTTATGCCATCAAGGCATCTTTCATTCACACAAGCCAAATGTCTGCTAAGTTTGAAGTAACCTTCTGGTTTTGAAAGAGAGCTCTAGAAACAATACGCTATATGCGAGACAAGAATAAAAGTTATTATTAAGTTGTTTTTTGGGGGGATATAAAGAAAGTCATTATGATACCAGTATGGGCTTCAGTTTGTTTCTATTGTGGGTAAAATAAAAACCTTTCCTACACACTGCATGATGACTGTTGGGACAAGCAGTCAGAATCCCTCAGCCCTTTAAACGAACAGGCGGCAGCAGGGCAGACTGGCTAAGGAGAAGGGATCGAAGAAGGAATGCTAACCCTGTACTAAAAAAATGCTTGCTGAAGTCGGATGTGTTGGACCGAAAGGTGCAAATATCGCACTCAAGCTGTAAACAACACAACGCATTCCGTTCTCTGGACTTCATTCAGCTACTTAAGCCCTTTCAGGGTTTGGTAGTTGGAGATTGAGAATGAATGAAGCCAAGCCCTTTAAACCTCCCCCATCAGACCTCAGTAATGACAAAAAAGCTGTAGGTGCAGGAGGGGAAGTCAGAAAGTAACCTTAATATCTTCTTATTCAAAGCATATGCCACATTAACTTCCCCATTCTCAATAATGGACGAATCTACAAATCTAAAGCGCTTTTCATAATCATTATTGTTTATAACCTGACAGGATGGAAGTGGAACTCTCTTCAATTGAAAGAGCAGTATTTTCAGCCAATTTCTACAGTGGTCCTGTTGTCTATCTATTATTAAAACACTTTGGGAAAAAATGTTGGCCATGAAACATAAATTCAGTCGGATAAAAGCGACAGACAATGCCCCGGGCAAATATTTTTGCCAATGGTTACGTAAAAGTGCAGGTGTTTTTTTTATTTTACTTCCTCATATGTTGTTACTTATAACGGGTTTTAACATACTCCATATTATAATTGTTGTACTCTACTCAGGTGGACAAGTTTGCCCAGCTCCATGATGTACACCTGCGTACTGGCTGTTTTTGTAACATCGGTGCCTGTCAGATATACCTGAACTTGTCTTCTAAGCTAATCAAGGACAACTTTGCTGTAAGTGACAAAGTGTTTTTTAGGCAGCATTTATAGATCACGTTATGGTTTATAGAAAAGTCTCATTCTAAATGTCTGTAAATGTCTTTTTTCACAATCTGTAGTACAACGCTTGATTTATTTCTTCTTCTTTTTCGTTCCTAATCTCCCGCTACCAAGCCCTGAAAAAAGCTTTGCAAGTAGCGGAATGTAGTCCACAGAACGGAATGCGATATTTGCACCTTTTGGTCCAACACTTCCGACTTCGGCAGGCATTTTTTAAATACCGGGTTGCCTTCTCTCTTCGATCCCTTCTACTTAGCCAGTCTGCTCTGTTGCAGCCTGTTATTCAGGATTACTGTATGGTGTAGAAGGGTCTTGGCAGCTCTGGTTCGCTGGCTCTGACGCTAGCAGTCAGCTATGGGTCACTGACCGCTGCAGTTCATGCGCTGCTCAGCGTCTTGATCCCACTTGATTTACATGGCAAAGGTATTGAATTTGATTGCTCTTATCGACCCAGCTGTAAATGGGTACCTGGCTTACAGTTAGGGAATGAAAGATGGTGACAGTGGAAACTAGCCAACCCACTTCATACAAAGCTGAGCCCTAGTAACACTTCATCCTCAACAGCAGTGTCTGCTATGACACATACATAAAAACATCTATAGTTATGACTCATTTACCCCACAGGACAGAAACCAAACGAAAACACCTAACAAATAAAATAAGATAATTCTCACCATGTGTACGTCGGTCACAGCACCAATTTGACACCCTAAACATACATAAGTATAGCAAATCCAGAAACATTTGTATAACACACAATAGCTCAATTGGTAGAGGGACTGTAGTGGAAAATTTAGAAATCCTTAAGTCACTGATTCAAATTTATCAAACTGCAATTTATTTTCTTATATGATAAAAATCATTTTTCAATTTACTTATTTTGTATGTGTGTGTGTGTGTGTGCACACTCGCACAGTATGTCAGTAAGTAGGTCACAACCTGATATAGCTGAAAAATGTAGTTGATAGTTTCTAAATGTCACTAGGTGGCATTGTGATTGTTTAGCAGATGCTATCTGTCGCATGCACGTGTGCAGCAGACACACAAAATAGTGTCCATGCTCACAGAGTATACAGACAAAGAGCATCATGCCATTGTGCTGTTTTTGGGGGGGGTTTTCTTTGGGTGAGGGAGAAGGTGTGTGTTTGTTCTGGGGCCATAGAATTTTCTGCAAAGGATATTCCTAAGGAAATGCTTCCTGTTTATGTTGAGAAGTGTTTGTTGTGTAAAGCTGTGCATAACTGGGTAGATAAGTTTTCTTAAGGAGGCTCAAAACTTGCTTATGAAGTCTGACATGGTTGTCCTGTTTAGAATGCCACTTACAACTCAGTTTACCCAAGAGAAAATTGACCAACTTGCTGAACATCCACCATACAGTCCTAATTTAGCCCCAAGCAATTTCAACCTATTTTTTGCACTAAAAATTCATCTTGGCCTGAAGACCTTTGCAAATTATGAAGAGGCTTGCAGGTTTTGCTGGACTGATAAAGCTGTGGGGTAAATGTTGGTGGAAACTAACGTTGAGAAATATTGGAAAATGTAAATGTTGGTGGAAACTAACGTTGAGAAATATTGGAAAATGTAAATGCAATAATAAATAGTTTTCAAGTTTGTTTGTTTTTTTAATAGCCATTTATTTCACAAAAGATGTCATCAAAGGGCTTTTAAATTGACTAAAAAAAATTATTTTCAGTATATTTTATTTTTAAAAATTTACTTTCATCATCATTTGACGAGTTATAGAGCTAACTACAAAATGAACAAAACCAACGATATCTACTAAAAATGCAATATGGCAGCCATTGACTAGAGAGTGGCTGAGAATTTGTGGATCACAGTATGCCACTTAGGACAAAGTAGGCCAAACAAGAAATGATAATATATGAACCAATAAGTATATGTGCTAACTCATATCCTTGCATGCGCATTCTCACGCTCGCGCGCACATGCACATATACATATATAAGGATACAGAAATGGATGTATCCAAATAATTGCCACTTTGTTGTAACTGAACCATACCTATATGTTGCTAGTGACATTTTACCTTTAGTACCATTGCAGCTTCCATTTATTTTGATATTGTCTGTTAATGGAGTACCTTTACCTTAGGAGCATGGGGCTACCACTACAGTTGGCCTTTCTTCAGGAGGTCTGCACCAAAACATGTATGTTCTCATTTAGTATTATTTTCTGTGTCACTTTGATTGACATTGTGAGGTTGCCAAACTCATGCACAACCTTAATTAGTTGCCATTTGCAACTTGCATTTAAGTGTGCAGTGGCCCTATTCTGCCATCCTCACACACACTCATTGGGAGTAAGAAAAAGTCAAACTATGGTAGCATTATGTTCCCTTTGTTTCATATTGTTTTTTTAATTGTTTTGTTGAATTACTTTTTACCAACTTCAAGAAACACTGCAAAGCCATGGATTGAAAATGAAATATGGCCACGCAGTTAGTTCTTCTTATATGTGCTGTCCATTGTCCCTGAGAATGACCTTTTGGCCATGTGTTTTTTTTTGGTACTTATGACCCCACGGGAGAAGCTGCTCATATTTGTCTTATATGTAATTATTTTGAAATTATTTCGGATGTTGCTATAGCTGTGAGGAAACATGCTGGCCTTTCAAGGTACCACAATTCCTACCAAATGGTGGTTGGCATGAAAACCAAATGCAAGGGTCCTCCGTCAGGCACAGGCACATCAGCTCAATCACCTGGTTGTCTGCACACAGGATTGCAAATACAAAAAAGACCTACCACCCCACAAGGATAGAAGTGAAGCAAAGACAAAATATTGCACATCAGTAACTAGAGAGTTTTTGTAAATTTATAATTTGTTCTTCAGTTTTCTGTAACAAATATAACACTCTCAGGCTGGACACGTCTGTGGAGACAATATGGATTTGATTAATGGGTTTCCAACTGGCACCATAAGAGTATCATTTGGATACATGTCCACCATCACAGATGCACGTGTTTGCCTTCGTTTCATCGCAGACAGCTTCCTGGAACAACCTGTGCCTATCCCAACATTTCCTGACCCTATCTGGTACACAAGTGCAGCTAGAAACAGTGCTAAGGTTCAGCTCGATGAGAAGAAACCTACAGACAAGACTGTCATTTTCTCTGTCAATGACGTAAACAACAAAGAAAGTAAGAGATGATTTTCAATTTTGTGCATATTTATATATTTTTGCAGCATGAGGCAAAGAAATAGTTTTTAAACTCGCATGAAAGTGACATAATTATGAAATTTGGTGACAAGGGTGAGAAAATGTTTACCTACATTTTGTCTATTTCGGTTGGTGGAGAAAATGCAGTTGCCAGCTGCAATACAGGTGCAGGAAATAGGGTAGGTCACTTTCTGACACGTCAATTGTGTACTCATCCCATACCTGATTTTTTTCCGCTCTGTTAATTCATTCATGTAGTCAATTTTCTTTCAGTAGATATTCTTTTTGCAAAACGCTCCAAATCGCATTGTTCACAGGATTAAGATCTGGACTATTTAGTGGCCACAAATTTGGTTAGATAGATTTAGGTGCCTCCAGAGTGAACATCACAGTTGTTTCCATAGCATAAGTAGGTAGGCATTCTTGCTAGAAGATGAAGAGTTCTGACATTACACACATTTTAGGAAGAAGACACCTCATCGACAAACATAGCATAAGTAGGTAGGCATTCTTGCTAGAAGATGAAGAGTTCTGACATTACACACATTTTAGGAAGAAGACACCTCATCGACAAACATAGCATAAGTAGGTAGGCATTCTTGCTAGAAGATGAAGAGTTCTGACATTACACACATTTTAGGAAGAAGACACCTCATTGACAAACAGTTTGTTGCTGTAGCAACTGCCATCTATCTTGATACCAGGTTGAACCAAATTAATTCCAGTGTTGCCCAGTGATGAGAGACCAGCAGAAACCATCACTGGTTTTATTCAACCAGTTAGCAGATATTTTTCTTTTTCTTATGACAACTGATACTCACACCCGATCGTTCTGACTATTGGTAGGTTGGGCCCTGATCATTCTGACTATTGGTAGGTTGGGCCCTGATCATTCTGACTATTGGTAGGTTGGGCCTGATCATTCTGACTATTGGTAGGTTGGGCCCGATCATTCTGACTATTGGTAGGTTGGGCCCGATCATTCTGACTATTGGTAGGTTGGGCCTGATCATTCTGACTATTGGCAGGTTGGGCCTGATCATTCTGACTATTTGTAGGTTGGGCCTGATCATTCTGACTATTGGTAGGTTGGGCCCGATCATTCTGACTATTGGTAGGTTGGGCCTGATCGTTCTGACTATTGGTAGGTTGGGCCTGATCATTCTGACTATTGGTAGGTTGGGCCTGATCATTCTGACTATTGGTAGGTTGGACCCAATTGTTTGGCTATTGATAGACCCAGTAAAAAAATTTAGTCCTTGTAAAATATGAAACCAGCTTAATGTTCTGGGAAGCGACGCTTTGATGTTTGCACCATTAGACGAGTTTCCGTGATAAACAGAACGAAACCATTTTTTGGAGCTCTTCTTTAACTCTGTTAAGTTTTGATTTTAGTGTTGAATCGTTAGGCCAGTGTATATTTTTAACTGGCAATATAGAGAAGAGTGCCGCAGTAAATGCTGAGCAGTTCGTTTGATCCGCATGTGCTCGGGTGAAGTGCACATTCAAAGCTGTATACATGTGTTCATTTGGTCTGTAGTGCCCTGTCCTGATCAGAAGAAGTGATCTGTCCCTGCTGGTCTAAGATGCAGTAGTCATGATTGGGTAGGTTCTGTCCTCTTGTGATAGTTTGGATAGCTCTTTTTCTTTAATATCTGATTTCAATGCTTTCTTTCTCATGATTCCCTCCCCTTTTTACAAGCCTATCTGCCTTCACATTCCACAGTGGGATGGTAGCCAATGAAGTATAGTTGGCTTTCTCATATCTAACTTGTTTAGTTTATTTATCAATGAAGGACATAAGTTACATAATTTTATCAGACACCACAAAAATGGGGTCATTATTAACCTAGCCTATCTTCTTCTTCTTCATCGCACGCAGTCAGACAGTAACCATTGTTTTTTCGAAAAAAGCGGTGGTCATCCTGAGGCTGTCGACACTGCCATAGAGCTTGTCTTGTGTTGCCACTGGTGATGGCCACATCTGCTCTCTCTGATCCTCGTATGTCGGGCAGTTCTGCAGCAGATGCTCAGCGGTCATTTTCTCGGTACCACACGGGCATTCGTCAGTACCACCTATCTTCAATTTGTTGAATAGGTGGTACCTCAGTCTATTGTGGCCAGTGCGAAGTCTGAAGACAACGACCTGCTCTGTTCTGTTCAACTGGTAATAGGCATCGTTTTGGTGTAGCCGGTATGTTCAGTTTCCCATTTGGTCATGTATCTGGCTTTAATAAGCCGTTTTGACTCTTCGTACGTCATACTAGTATCTGTTTGTGGTAGTCTTACACCTTCTTTTGCCAGTCTGTCTGCCTCCTCGTTGCCTTGGATGTTGCAGTGTGATGGGACCCACTGTACCACTACCCTTTTTGGTGCGGACTGCTGGCATAGTTGACAGAGTGCTGCTCTTAAGTCATTAAGCTCAGTGTTTTTCTGGCTTTTTAGCGCTGTGACTACGGCCAGAGCATCTGTAAGCAGGACTATTTTGGCTTTAATTTTCTTTATGTGTCACCATTTCTTCCATTGCCGCCCTCAGTGCCTCTGCCTCCGCTCTGAAATTGCTTGTGTACTTACCAGTAGCGAATGACAGTGTTATTTTTCTGCCATTTGGTAGGTTCAGGAGTGCTCCTGCCCCTCCGTTCTGTGTAGTGTTTGTTACAGAACCGTCGGTGTATGCATGGGTCCAGTCCATGCTTGGGTAGTTTTTCGATATAAAGCTTAGGGTAGTATCTCTCCTTTCTTTTTCAGTCTGGCAGTTTTTGTTTGCAATACCTGGTATATTGTCTACCACCTCTGGAAATATATCCTGCCTCCAGGTAGGTTTTCGTACAGTAGTGATGGGCTTTGGTGTTGTTAGTGCGTTTATGGGATCTTTGTGCATCTTTGCTTTGGCTATTTCTGCAAAGTTTCTCTGCTTTAGTTTCCCATTTCCCAAATTGTTTAGTCTCTGGTGCATTGGGTGGTCAGTCAGTCTTCGGAGTTTCTCTGACTGCAGCTGGGCTCTGCAGTCTCTTCTATCGGTCATGGGTTGCAGCTTTGTAATCTTTTTAAGTTCTACAATTGGCGTTGACTTCATGCCACCTGTTATAACTCTCATGGCTTGGTTTTGAAGTTTGTTAACTTTATCGAAGTTCGCCTTTGCTGCTGTTGTCCATGCCACAATGCCATACTCGAGAACTGTTCTCACTCTTCCAGTGTACAGTTTCTTTAGTATACTTTCGTCTGCTCCCCAGCTTGTGCCAGCAAGTTTCCTCATGATTGCCATTCTTTCTCTGGCTCTCATTCGGTTTCTCTCGATCTGACTTTTCCATGTCATGCGCCGATCAAATGTGACTCCCAGATAGTTTGGGTTGTCATTTGGCTGCAGGAATTTGCCATTTAGACTTAATTTGGTGTTTTGGGGTTTGATTGAAAGCGAGAATATTGTACATGTGGTTTTCCTAGCCTATCTGATCCCTGTGAGGCAGCGTGACTTAGGGGTCAAACATCCGTTTCACAATGCCAACGACCTTGTTCGATTTCCGCCGTGTCCAGTTTGAAAGACACTGGGTTCTTTCTTGGTGTGGTCACTTTTATACGTACATAAACTAATGGCAACTTACTGTACTGCACACCTGCCAAATACTTACAGCCAAATAGGTTAGCAGTTGTAAAAAAACCATTCTACAAAAAACATGCTACTTTCATATATTTTTTTCCTATGATCTATGTTCTAGCTGTCTCAAATCAACATCATCATGTAGCATGTCCTTTGTAGAACGTCGCTCCCATCACAGTCTGTCTGAAAGAAACTCGTTCCCTTGCCAAAACTCCAGCTTCCGCCACTGTCATACTCAGGCACTCCTGGATATCTTGGTGCCATCGTCTTCTTGGTCTACCCCTTCCTCTTTTGCCTGGCACCATACCTTCCATCACCGTCCTCTCAAGACCGTTGTGTCTCTTGATGTGACCAAAGTATTTGCATTTTCTAGCCAAAATGGAATTGATAAACCAGTTCTCCTCTATGCTCAAGTCTTGCCGAATGTCTACATTTGTTCTTTTCTCTGTCCAGGGTATTCTGAGGATCTTTCTGTAACATTTTGACTCGAAGGATTCGATTCTTTGTCTAGAAGTTTTGGTAATCGTCCATGCTTCACAGCCATAAGCTGCCACAGGAAAAACACAGGCTCTCAAGACTTTTACTTTTATCATTTTGTTGGTGCTCTGCCATAATTTCTTCAGGCTGTTCAGTCTCTGCATTGCCATAGCTAGTCTTCTTCTGATTTCTTTCGAGCAGTCACCATTTTTGTCGATTCTGGAGCCCAGATATTCAAAATGTGAAACCTGATCTATTTCCTCACCACCCACTGTAAATGTATGCTGACATTGTGTTTTATCGGTGGTCATTATCTTTGTTTTGTTTATGAACAGATTTTTATCTTTACTATGTCCATTAACGGCTGAAAGTAGCTGCTCTAGCCCTTCCGCACTTCTTGATAGTATCACTGTATCGTCTGCATATCGTAACTCTGGAATCTCGTACCCCCCAATCGTAAATGGGTCGAAACTTTCAATGTTCTCATCTTCTCGCACATTTCTCATTATACATTCCGTATATATGTTGTACAGATAAGGTGAGAGTATACATCCCTGTTGGACTCCCTTTTGAACTGCAAACCAATCTGATGTTTGCCCAGATACTCGGACAGCGGCTTGTTGATCTTGGTATAATGTTTCAATGAGATGGACTATATGCAAAGGAAACCCCATTTCCTTCATGATTCTCCACAGATTTTGATGTTTTACCGTGTCGAAGGCCTTAGTGTAATCAATGAAACATGTGTACAGGTCTACATTAAACTCTCTACATTTTTCATAGATATTCCTTAAATTGAATATGTGGTCCCGGGTCCCTCTGTCTTTCCTAAAACCTGCCTGGACTACGTGAATTTCAGATTCAAACCTTTTCTCTATCCTTCTTAATAGGATTCGCAGGAGTATCTTGCTAGCATGGCTGATCAGTGCGATAGTTCGGTAGTTCGTTCACAGCTTCAGGTTGCCTTTTTTGGGGAGGGGAATATAAATTGATTTCTTCCATGCTTCTGGCCACTCTGCACTGTGCCATATCTGTTTACACAGCTTGTGGTAGACAAGTGGCACATGCCTCTCCTCCTGCTTGTATTAGCTCTGCTGGGATATCATCGCATCCTGGGGACTTTCCCTTTTTCAGGCTTTTAATTGCAGAGCGTACTTCTTCCAATGTTGGTTCAGGTTCTTTCTCATCCTTTGGTAGGATTGTAACTGAGCGCTTTGTGCTGTCTCCATACATGGTTCTGCAGTACTCTCTCCATCTATTCAGTATGTCTTTGGTTTCTGTTAGTGTGTTATCCTCTTCGTCATTTATGACATGTGGAACCGGACGGAATTCCCTTGTCAGTGTTCTCATTGCTTTGAATGCATCTCTTTCCTTGCCTTGTTGTTGTAGGTTTTCTATATCCTTACATGTTTCTACTATGTATCTTCTTTTATCTTTTCTTATTTCTCTTCTAACTTTTCTTGCGCAGTTTTTATATGCTGTGTTGGTCCCCTTACTTCCCATTTGTTTTAATTGTTGCCTTTCTGCAATGAGTTTCTGTGTTTCGTCTGTTATATAGCTCTCAAATCATACAAAAAATAAAACGTTAATTACGCCGTTATATTATTATTGGACATAATTAACCTTTTATTAGACTTAAACTTTAGTTGCCGTTATAAAAATAATTATTTTACTGTTCTTATATTTATATTATTATTTGATATAATAGCTGTCCATCGTTGTCGATGAGGACCGCCGACATCATCCTTGTCACAGATTTCCCTGTTGGGTGTGGGTGCGCATGTGGCTGAACAGGCCAATGCGAGCACGAAAATATCTGCTACATATCGGGCACACGAGGTTTGTAGAAGGGGATGGTGTTCCCGCTGCTCGGGATTTCCGCGTCTCTCGTCTGTTCTGGGCTTTCACAACACGGTCATCTTCACCGGCAGCTACACCCGATTTGACTGCGCTTCTCCAGTCAGATCTGTTTTGCGCAAGACATTCCCATGTGTCGATGTCTATCTGGCAACTTTTTAGTGAGTCCTTCAGACCGTCTTTAAAACGTTTCTTTGGGCGCCCTCTCTCGCGCCATCCCTCTCTCAGCTCGCCGTAGAGAAGCTTCTTTGGGAGCCGCTCGTCTGACATACGGACGAGGTGTCCGGCCCATCCTAGTCGTGCTTTTTCTAGCAGTGCATGGATGCTGGGCATGTTAGCCCTCTAGAGAACCTCGATGTCAGTGACACGATCTTGCCATCGGATGTGGAATATTCGCCTCAGGCAACCTGTGTGGAAGTGGTTTAACCTCCTTGCATGTCCAGAGTATACAGTCCAGCTTTCGCAAGCGTATAGTAGGGTTGGAGTTTGGTCTTGACGCTGATGCCACGACGTGCCCAGACCATCGAGCGCATTCTACCAAAGGCTGTGCTGGCCTTTGCTATTCTGCTTGCCACCTCATCGTCTAGGCTGACAGATCTCGACAGCGTGCTGCCCAGATATGTGAATTTGTCTACGGCATTCGTCTGCCCGCTGACTATAGTCTCTGGTTTTGTGTACGGCATGCCTGGTGCTGGTTGGTACATGACCTCTGTTTTTTTGGCATTTATGGTCAGGCCAAAATTTTTGCATGCGGCAGAGAACTGGTCCATTCCAACCTGCATGTTCAGTTCTGAGTTGCTCATTAGAGTGCAGTCGTCAGCAAATACAAGTTCCCTGATTATATCGCCAGCCACTTTGGTTTTGGCCTTCATTCTTCTGGAATTGAGTAACTTGCCATCTGTGCGGTACTTTATGGGTATTCCAAGCTCCAATGATCTGAAGGCGTCTGTCATCGTGGCCGCGAACATCATGCTGAACAAAGTCGGGGCGAGTACACATCCTTGTTTTACTCCGTTTGATACTATATTTGATATAATTTACCTTTAATTAGACTTAAACTTTAGTTGCCGTTATAAAAATAATTATTTAACTATTCTTATATTTATATTATTATTTGATATAATTTACCTTTAATTAGACTTAAACTTTAGTTGCCGTTATAAAAATAATTATTTAACTATTCTTATATTTATATTATTATTTGATATAATTTACCTTTAATTAGACTTAAACTTCAGTTGCCGTTGCAATAATAATTGTGATTGTACCATTTTGATGACTATTCATAAAGATATGAGTGACGGGGATATCACTGCAGCAAGTGTTTCAAAGACGTGCTCAGAGTCTGTCAGAAAAGTCACAGACATTTATTTATATCCAGTCAAGTCTTGTGGTGCTTTTCGGGTATGTTACCTTTTACTCAGTTCTGTTTATTTTGTTTTTAGTTTTTATTCATATCTTTCTGTTTTGTCTTAATTTTGCTAGTTGCTTGCCCCCTCTTTGTTGTTCATCTCTCTACCTTTTACTTAGTTTTGCTCCTACAATCTGTATCTTTACCTTATAATCCAGTATTTAACCTCATTATGGCTTTGTTGCCGTTCGTTTTCTTGCCCACAGATGCAGCTGTTTAGTTTATATTTTTCAGACTTCTCACCGTTCGTTATATGGCATCAATTAATTTATGATTGAGAAAACATGCCTGCCTTTACATTCTGATCTTGTTGTGAAATGTCAGTCCAGTTTAGGTGTCATCTCCTCAAAAGATGTTGCCTGCAATGGAACTCAAAACATCCTCTGTCTCTTGCCTTCATGGTGCAATCTGCCAGCCTTTTTCCTGTCCATCTTTTGATGTTATCCATAAATAGGTGAAGTTTCCTAGTGAACCGTTTGTGATTTGTTGACTGTTTGTAAGTTTATCTTGTTATAAGGTTACCTTTCTATCATCCAGTCATCTGGTTTGTAGACTGTTACTTGTCCTGTAACCACATCCACTGTTACAGGTTCAAAGTCCTAGTTCATTGGGTTCCATTCTAATGTTATGTCTCAGCAACATTATGTTTTGTCTTTAGTATAGGAAGTATGTGCCACAAAATTTCTAATGTCATTGTTTGTCTTTGCTTGGTGACATTTTGGACTTTTCTCAGTCATTTTATTTCACTCATAATTTTCCTCAATAGGAAACATGTCTAATACTATGCAGTGAAACTATAACAATATTAGAATAATAGATAAGGAAAGGTAACTAGGGCTATAATAGATAATACAGGTAAAGTGAGCAAGTCCAGAAATCAGTGAAAAAGGCATATTCAATGTTAAGTATGAATAAAAGAAATATTAAACATAGGAGCAAGGAAGTGATTGTCAAACTGTATAAAGCATTAGTTATACCTAGATTGTAGTACTGTGTGCAGGTGTGGAGTCCTTATTGTAGAAGATTATAATCATGCTGGACAGTGTACAAGAAAGGGCGACAAAGCTTATAGTGGAATTTACAGTTATCAGGAAAGGGAAAAACCGGCCTACAGTGTTAGAAAAGACAATTCAAGGTGACTTAGTACAGGTTTATCAGATAAACAAAGGAAAGGATAAATTAGACTATAAGAAGTTTTTTTCAAAATACAACCACCTACAAGAACAAGAGGACATAGCTACACATTAACTAAAGAAAGATCTAGGTTAGATATTAGGAAATATTGTTTTAATCAGAGAGTGGTTAATGCTTGCAATGCATTACCAAAGGAAGTAGTTGAGGCAGAGACAATTAATGCATTCAAAAATATATTGGAAACACAAAGTTTTTAGAGTAAGGAAATGTCAATGTAACTGGTTGTATACAGACTCTGCAGTCTTTTAAACCAGTTTAAAGATAAGTTAGGTATTTCTTTATTTGTTGTTCTATTTGCAAGCTTAACGTACACACCATTTTAGAGTTGTACTATGATAACTGCACATTTGCTTTTGTGAAGCCTTTTTGATTTAGGTTAGCTCTCCCTATCCTTAGGCTCACCAGACTGATTGCTTGCAAGGCAGCTGGTGGTTTGAAACCATTTTGGTTTCTCCTAAATATTACCATCTATGGCTTTTAGAATATCATCTACTAAAGCATTATGGTTGTGGTGCCCCTGCTAGGTTGCACATTCCCAAGCAAGAAGTCCATGAGCTTTCAAAGACTATATGATGTGCATACTTTGGTAGGATTTACTGAGGATTGGGGGCTCATCCTCAAATCCATTCCTCGCTGTGGCAACATTTGGGACCATCCCTGACACTGGTAATAAAAATGTATTATTTATCTTGAAAATAAAGTTAATGTTCTGACAGAAACACTATAATATAAAATAATTCATTCATTACTAGGGATAATCACACCACCATACCACCAACATGATCAACAAACACTCTGATATAGCCATGACTAGAGATAATCACACCATATCACCAACATGATCAACAAACACACTCTGATATAGCCATGACTAGAGATAATCACATCATATCACCAACATGATCAACAAACACACTCTGATATAGTCATGACTAGAGATAATCACATCATACCACCAACAGGATCAACAAACACACTATGATATAGCCATGACTAGAGATAATCACATCATATCACCAACATGATCAACAAACACACTCTGATATAGTCATGACTAGAGATAATCACATCATACCACCAACAGGATCAACAAACACACTCTGATATAGCCACGACTAGAGATAATCACATCATATCACCAACATGATCAACAAACACACTCTGATATAGCCATGACTAGAGATAATCACATCATATCACCAACATGATCAACAAACACACTCTGATATAGCCATGACTAGAGATAATTACATCATATCACCAACATGATCAACAAACACACTCTGATATAGTCATGACTAGAGATAATCACATCATACCACCAACAGGATCAACAAACACACTCTGATATAGCCATGACTAGAGATAATCACATCATATCACCAACATGATCAACAAACACACTCTGATATAGCCATGACTAGAGATAATCATATCATATCACCAACATGACCAACAAACACACTCTGATATAGCCATGACTAGAGATAATCACATCATATCACCAACATGATCAACAAACACACTCTGATATAGCCATGACTAGAGATAATCACACCATATCACCAACATGATCAACAAACACACTCTGATATAGCCATGACTAGAGATAATCACACCATATCACCAACATGATCAACAAACACACTCTGATATAGTCAAAAGTAAATGATATGTGGCTGAACGAGGTCAAACCTTTCAGCTCCCTCTGAAGCACAGGTCTACATCAAGTACACGCCATGTCCTGGGCTATCCATTCTACATCAGTCTACATCATCACTGTTTCCTTACATCTTGTCTCATACTCTTTTCTCTGTCTCTTTTGCCTGCCTCTACTTCTGTTGCCTTGGGGATTCCAACACAGATACTGTCTTGTAAAGCTATCAGCTGGTTTTGTGAATGTGAGTCCCACCCAGGTCCAGGGCTTTCTCTTCACCTCATGTTCTACTGGTATCTAACCAGTTCTTTCCAACAGTTCCACATTTGTGATCTTATTATACCATTTCAAACAAAGTATGTAGCTTTTTCATTGTTGTTGTCCTTGTTTCAGAGCCACACAATGACTTTGCATTGAAGTTGAAGATTTTTATTTTTGTGTTGGGCTAAATTTCTTTTGATTTTCATTGGTTCACCAGTGCAATAAAAGCTCCTCTCACCATTTATATTATTATTTTGATATCTTTTCTGCACCTTCTACTTTGTCCATGTTGCTGCCAAGATACAGAAATAATTCCACATCTTGTAAGAGCATGACTCCCAGTACAATCTGATTGTTGTTGGTTGCATTTATTCCCATAATCTGTTTTTTTATCTTAACTTAACGTCTTTATACTGGTTTAGAAGACCCTGTAGAGTCTGTATACAACCAGTTACATTTACATCACCTTGCTCTAAAAGCTATGCGCATCCAGTTTATTCTTAAATGCATTAACTGTCCCTGCCTCCACTACCTCCCCTGGCAATGCATTCCAAGCAGACACCACTCTGTGACTAAAAAAATATTTCCTAATATCTAACCTGGACCTCTCTTTAGTCAGCTTGTAGCTATGCCCTCGTGTTATTGTAGGTGACTGTATTTTAAAAAACTTGTTATAGTCTAATTTATCCATTCCTCTGATCATCTTATAAACCTGTATTAAGTCACCACGAATCTGTGTATACTCAATCCCAATTTCTGTGACCTCTCATCAAGTGTACTTATTTTATTGTGCATCTGATTACGGTTATGGGACAAGTCCATATCATCAAGTTGTTTTGTTGATTGCAAGCGGTGGGCCTCACCAAAATGAACCAAAAATACGCAGCCAACAAGAATGGCCCCTTTATCAGTGAACAAACCAGCATCTCTTTTCATTCTTCTTCTTCTTCTTCTTCTGCGTACACAGTCAGACAGTAACCATTATTTTCTCGAAAAAAGCGGCGGTCATCCTGAGACTCTCGCCACTACCATAGAGCTTGTCTTGCAGTTCCACTGGCAATGGCCACATCTGCTCTCTCTGATCCTCGTATGTCGGGCAGTTCTGCAGCAGATGTTCAGTGGTCATTTTACCAGTACCGCACGGGCATTCGTCGGTACACCCTATCTTCAATTTGTTGAATAGGTGGTACCTCAGTCTGTTGTGGCCAGTGCGAAGTCTGAAGACAACGACCTGCTCTCTTCGGTTCAACTGGTAATAGGCATCGTTTTTGGTGTAACCAGTATGTTCGGTTTCCCATTTGGACATGTATCTGGCTTTGATAAGCCGTTTTGACTCTTCGTACGTCATACTGGTATCTGTTTGTGGTAGCCTTGCACCTTCTTTTGCCAGTCTGTCTGCCTCCTCGTTGCCTTGGATGTTGCAGTGTGACGGAACCCACTGTACCACTACCCTTTTTGGTGCGGACTGCTGGCACAGTTTGCAGAGTGCTGCTCTTAAGTCATTAAGCTCAGTGTTTTTCTGGCTTTTTAGCGCTGTGACTACTTCGAGAGCATCTGTCAGCAGGACTATATGGCTCTCATTTTCACTGTGTGTTACCATTTCTTCCACTGCCGCCCTCAGTGCCTCTGCCTCTGCTCTGAAATTGCTTGTGTACTTACCAGTAGCGAATGACAGTGTTATTTTTCTGCCATTTGGTAGGTTCAGGAATGCTCCTGCCCCTCCGTTCTGTGTAGTGTTTGTTACAGAACCGTCGGTGTATGCATGGGTCCAGTCCATGCTTGGGTAGCTTTTCGTTATGAAGCTTAGGGTAGTGTCTCTCCTTTCTTTTTCACTCTGGCAGTTTTTGTTTGCAATACCTGGTATATTTTCTACCACCTCTGGAAATATATCCTGCCTCCAAGTAGGTTTTCGTACAGTAGTGATGGGTTTTGGTGTTGTTAGTGCGTTTGTGGGATCTTCGTGCATCTTTGCTTTGGCTATTTCTGCAAAGTTTCTCCGCTTTAGTTTCCCATTTCCCAAATTGTTTAGTCTCTGGTACATTGGATGGTCCGTCAGTCTTCTGAGTTTCTCTGACTGCAGCTGGGCTCTGCAGTCTCTTCTATCGGTCATGGATTGCAGTTTTGTAATCTTTTCAAGTTCTACAATTGGCGTTGACTTCATGCCACCTGTTATAATTCTCATGGCTTGGTTTTGAAGTTTGTTAACTTTATCGAAGTTCGCCTTCGCTGCGGTTGTCCATGCCGCAATGCCATACTCGAGAACTGGTCTCACTCTTCCAGTGTACAGTTTCTTTAGTATGCCTTCGTCTGCTCCCCAGCTTGTGCCAGCAAGTTTCCTCATGATCGCCATTCTTTCTCTGGCTTTCATTCGGTTTCTCTCAATCTGACTTTTCCATGTCATGCGCCGATCAAATGTGACTCCCAGATAGGTTGGGTTGTCGTTTGGCTGCAGGATTTTGCCATTTAGCCTTAATTTGGTACTTTGGGGTTTTAATGAGAGCGAGAATATTGTGCACGTGGTTTTCTCCTCGTTTATTTTGACCAGCCATGAGTTCGCCCATTCTTCCAGCGATGTTAGGGCCGTCTGCATCCGATTTCTTGCTATGGTGAGATTCTTTTCAGAGGTCCACATAGCCAGATCGTCTGCAAACATTGAGCTATGGACTCTTCTTGGTATATTCTCTGTAATATCGTTTATATATACCAGGAAGAGTGTGGGTGACAATACTCCCCCTTGGGGTACTCCCTGCTCGAGTGTCACCTTTTTGCTCATCTGCCCTTGTACTTGGACTCTGGCCGTTCTTTGTTTGAGGTAGTGGTTGATCCACTTGTACATCTTCCCACAGACATCACTTCTTCTTAGCTTGACTCTAAGTCCATCCTTCCAGACTTTGTCAAATGCCTTTTCCAGATCCACCCAAACAGCTACTGTGTGTTTCTGTGCCTGGTAGGCATCTTCTATCTCCTGGGCTATGAGGATGACCTGGTCCTCAGTGGATCTGTGCTGTCTAAAGCCGGCTTGCTGTGGAATTAGTATTCGTTTTTCTTCCAGATGCCACATCAGTCTGGTGTTTATCATCCGTTCCATCAGCTTGCCAACACAGCTCAGTAGGCTTATGGGCCTGTATCCATTTGGATCTGTTTTGTCCTTCCCTGTTTTTGGTACTGGTACCAGTATTGCATCTTTCCATGCCTGGGGTACAATACCCCTTTTCCAGCTTTGGTTCAGGACTGATAGTAGTTTCTTCTTCGCTGTTTGGCCCAGCCCCATCAGCATTTCGTTTGTTATCCCGTCTTTTCCGGGAGATTTCCTTTTCTTTAGTGTACTCATAGCCTCTTCCATTTCGCGCATTGTTAGTTTGGCCATCATGTGCTCTTCAGGAGCCGTATTTATGTTTTCGTGTCCCTTTAGCTCTTCGCTAATGTCTGTATGCTTATCTGCAGGGACCTCGATGTGGTTTGCTCTGGCATAGTGATCGACAAAGGCGTTTGCGGCTTTCTTACCTGTGATCAAGTTCTCGCCCTGCTTGATAGTAATTTGTTTATTTGACGGGGTTTCGTCGTTCATGGCTCTGACTAGCTTCCATAGCTTGTTCCCGTCTTTGTCCAGGTTCAGACTTTCCGTTTTATTTTTCCAACTTTCTCTTGCTGTTTGCTTGAGAGTGTGTTTGTACTTCGCCGCGGCGGCTTTGAGGGCGATGTTTGCCTCCATGGATTTTTCTCGTTCTGCCATGTTCCTAGCATTTGTTACTGCATCTTCCACTTTCTGTAACTCATCATTCCAGTAGGGCTTATAGTTTTTCCTAGCTCCTCTTGGGATGGTTTCAGTGGCGGCTTGCATTATTGCCTTGCTTAGGCTCTCCACCATGGGCTTCATTTTGGTGTTTCGTGTGTTGATGGTTTCACACAGCCCATCTGTCAGGATTGCAAATCTGTCCCAGTCGGCTCGTTTGTAATTCCAACGTGGGAGCGGTTTTGTTTCCTGTGGGCTTACTTCCATGTCAATGGTTAGCCTGATCGGCCTGTGTATGTCCTGTGTGGAGAAGGCCAAATCTGGAGTCGAGGTGGTATGCCATGTTCTTGAATAGAAGCTAGGTCTATCCTCCGGCCTATTGATTAGGGAGAGATTTGCATCTATCTCCCAATCTTCCACTTCGTCACCTCTACTGTCTGTGTCAGAGTATCCCCATCTCTCCGAGTGGCTGTTGAAATCTCCAACTACTATGCAGTTGGAGTCTCTGACCTCCATACTCGAGAGCGATAGGTCTCTGTTTGGTGGTCCGTACAGATTGAAAATGCGGAGTTTCGTCTCTTGAGCCATTATGTCAACTCCTACAATTTCTGCTTGTCCGGTGTGATTGACAGGTACCGCGCTACTCGGTATGCTGTTTCTGGTCAGTATCAGGACCCCTCCTTTGTGGCCTTCTCTATCTAGACGGAAGGTCTGGTATCCTCTGATTGAGAATTTATGGTTATTGTTGAGGTGCGTTTCCTGGATACATGCCACGTCAATCTTACCTTCATGCAGGTGGTGTGTTAGGGAAAGTTTTTTGTTAATGACTCCCTCCGCATTCCACTGTAGTATTTTGAGGGTCTTGAGGTTTTGGCCAATAGACGTTACCCCATAGCCATGTGCCTTGACTCCACGACACATGGGTGGGTGACCACCAGTAGTCAAGGGTGGGCCCCTTCGAGGCGTGAGGCCCGGCGCTATCGCTGCCTGGCGGGTCTCCTCAGGATGAGCGCCATACGTTTTTCGAATAGGTTGTGCTGCCATCATACTGTGATTTACGTTGCACTGTTTTGTTAGGCTTGCGGCCCCGTGCATCCGATTTCAACAGGCGTTTCTGTAGGGATGCCCTCCTTAGCCTTTGGCTGTCCCCAGCCTATCTGCAAGGCAGCAGTTGTTTACGATCAGAGTTTTCTCTCCTATGGAAGTTGTCTTACCAGACTTTCGAGTCTTCACTACTCGTGTCTATAGGGTGCAATGATGATATGATATATGAGATGGATTGGTTTACCCGGAAGAGAGGCAGTCCAGTGTGTCTGTATCCCAGGATCGTCACGTCCTGCCAGAAACGTAGCATTTGCATGTGAGTGGGGTATCTCTTTTTCCCTTTGTTTTTTTGGCTTCTATGCAGGGATGGTACGCCTAGCATTCCCCGCCACCTGGGGTGTTGACACAGTGGGGCAGGTGTGCAATGTCCGCTGGTCTGCATCTCTTCTGCGTCCAGCATGATAGTTATGGCTGATAACGTACAGAGGTAGATATCGTAGCCGGAGTGCATTTCGCCAGAGGACAAGCCTGGTAATGTCACAGAGATGTTGATCGCCTGGTGTGCGGACAACTCTCATGGTCAGTGGTTGAGTCTTGACAGTTCACAGTGAGGTGGCTGCTCTACTGTTTTCGACACCCCGACCAGGTTCTAAGTCTTTGGTTGGTTTTTTTTCGCACCCCATCGCCGTATAGGGTGAGTATCAAGCAGTTGTCCGCCCGCTTTGATTGGCGGGCGGCAAGAACCTCTTACTGTGGCTCTACCTGATAGGGCTGGGGCGCAAGCCCCAGGTCCCGAGCATGTAGGAGCCTCCCATTGCAGTGGTGCTGAGATTTTGGGCGGGATTGCGGCTTACAAGGGTTCGGCCGTAATCCCCCACATGGTAGCCTCGCGCCCTTGGCTTATCAGCCTGGTACGTGAACCAAAGTGTCTGCGGCTCCTCTCGATTTGAGCTGGTTTTCCGTAGCAACGCCCTGTCATTTGTAGGGTAAAACTGACCTGTCTTCAGATGATCTATTTCCAGCACCCGTTCACTATTTGGTCAGACGAATTTATTGAGGGCTTTTGTTTGTCAATGACCAGGTATTTGAGATCTGCGGTTTCTGCGGAGTTAAACACGATTTCCGTAGCGTTCTTTCATTTGAGTGTTTGAGAGCTGACTTGTCATCCGTGAGTCTAATACCAGCGTACGTTCATTATTAGACCCAAACGGCAGTGCTCTCGATTTGTCAGTTGTTCTACAGTATTTGCGTGTTCAGTCAAATTAAGCCGCAGGTTCCACACCTGGTGGTGCCCTTCCGTCAATTCCCTTAGCGAGACAATCAAGAGGGTAGCCCCAAAATTTTCGAGGGTCTAATTCCAGCACATGTTCTCTATTAGACCCCACGAAGGTGTACTTTTTGATAGTTTTTCTGCATTATTGGCGTGGTAAGTTAACTTAGGTCTCAGGCTCCACTCCTGATAGTGCTCTTCCGTCAATTCCTTTATCAAACACTGGATGCAGACAAAACCGAGCCACAGGGGGCATAACCCCAGATTTCTGGGGGTCTAAGTCCAGCACCAGTTCCATATTAGGCCCCAGAAGAGTGGTCTCGGCATGTCAATCATTTCAGTGTTGGCCGTGTTGAGTCAAATTAAGCCGCAGGCTCCACTCCTGGTGGTGCCCTTCCGTCAATTCCTTTAAGTTTCAGCTTTGCAACCATACTTCCCCCGGAACCCAAACACTTTGGTTTCCCGGAAGCTGCCCGCAGAGTCATCGAAGCAACTCCTGCGGATCGCTAGTCGGCATCGTTTATGGTCAGAACTACGACGGTATCTGATCGTCTTCGCGCCTCTGACTTTCGTTCTTGATTAATGAAAACATTCTTGACAAATGCTTTCGCAGTAGCTCGTCTTGCGGCGATCCAAGAATTTCACCTCTAACGCCGCAATACGAATGCCCCCGTTTGTCCCTGTTAATCATTACCTCCAGTTCCGAAAACCAACAAAATAGAACCGAGGTCCTATTCCATTATTCCATGCACCATTATTCAGGCAGCCGAGGCCTGCTTTGAACACTCTAATTTTTTCAAAGTAAACGCGCCGGCCACCCAGGACGCTCAGCGAAGAGCACCCGTGGGAGAGAGCCGGCAGACGGTAGGGCAGGAGACAACGGGCAGTGAACCGGCGCGAGCCGGACCGCCCGCCTGCGCCTGAGATCCAACTACGAGCTTTTTAACTGCAACAACTTTAATATACGCTATTGGAGCTGGAATTACCGCGGCTGCTGGCACCAGACTTGCCCTCCAATAGATCCTCGTTAAAGGGTTTAAAGTGTACTCATTCCAATTACGGGGCCTCGAAAGAGTCCCGTATTGTTATTTTTCGTCACTACCTCCCCGTGCCGGGAGTGGGTAAGTTGCGCGCCTGCTGCCTTCCTTGGATGTGGTAGCCGTTTCTCATGCTCCCTCTCCGGAATCGAACCCTGATTCCCCGTTACCCGTTACAAACATGGTAGGCATGTCACGTACCATCGACATTTGATAGGGCAGACATTTGAAAGATGCGTCGCCGGCACATGAGGCCATGCGATCAGCACAAAGTTATCCAGAGTCACCAGTGGGGACGCCGCAACCCCGCGAGGGGAAACGACGATTGGTTTTGAACTAATAAAAGCGCTCTTTCCGCGAGGGTCGGAGCTTGGTAAGCATGTATTAGCTCTAGAATTGCCACAGTTATCCAAGTAGGATCGTGTCATCTAAGGAACCTCGACTGATTTAATGAGCCATTCGCGGTTTCACCGTGAGACAGTGTGAACTTAGACATGCATGGCTTAATCTTTGAGACAAGCATATGACTACTGGCAGGATCAACCAGATATCTGTCGGAGACGTACGTACAGCACACACCGGTCGGCGGAGGAAGGGTGTGTAGAAAGCCTCACTGGGACGGCCGCAGGGACCGACTGACGGGACGGACGGACGGTTGTTCCACCCGTCCCTCACTCCGTCGACCTAGGACCGCCTGACAGGGGCCTCCCACACGCACCAGGCGACCGACCGACCGGGCTCGCTCGAGGAGGGATGGCAGCGCTCTGTGCAGAACGGATCCCAACGACCTCGGCGATGAATTTCACTGGGACTAGAGACAATTTGGCCTGCCGGCCTGCCCTTCTCCGTTGGGAGAACGCAGGGCCTCGAGGCAACGATTCCTGCTTTCCATTTGCCGGTCACAAGCTCTTTGCGAGAGTCGGACCACCAGCGAGACGTACTGTCGAGCTCTGCTATAAGCCTTAGATAAATCACCACGGACGGACCACGTTTCCTGATACGGACCAGACTAGCGCACCTCGGTGGAGGAGCCACTACCACAAACCGCACCCAATTCGCACTACGGGGAAAGGCAGGCGAGCGTTTTCCGCAAGCCCGCGCTATCGCTCCGCCTGGCGGGACTGAGATCGCTTTACGAACACTGGTTGAAATTGAGTCGCCGCGGCGAGACAACTACCCCAGATCTCTTTTCATTCATGTTATTTGAATACCCCCAGGTGAGTGAGTGGGAAATGTGCAGTAAGGGACTGTTGTACGACCGTGAGTGGGTGCTGGTCAGTGACACAGGTGTGGTTATTGGCCAGAAGAGAGAGCCAAGGATTTGCTTGCTTAGTCCTTACATTGACCTGGCCACCAGGAAGCTGATTTTATCTTTTCCAGGTAACTTGAATCATTTTCCTTCTCATGATTACAGACAAAACAAATGTAGACATTCTGCAGGAGTTGAGCATAGAGGAGAACTGGTTTATCAATTCCATTTTAGCTAGAAAATGCAAATACTTTGGTCACATCAAGAGACACAATGGTCTTGAGAGAACGGTGATGGAAGGTGTGGTCCCAGGCAAAAAAGGAAGGGGTAGACCAAGAAGACGATGGCACCAAGATATCCAGGAATGACTGTGGTAGAGGCTGGAGTTCTGGCAAGAGAACAAGTTTCTTCCAGACAGACTGTGATGGGAAGCGACATTCTATAAAGGACATGCTACATGATGATGATTACAGACATCATTTTGATTATAACTAAAGAAAGCAGTGCTAAGCCTGAGATTATTTACATCTACTTAGAACTTGTTCGGGAATGTACTGGCGATGGCCAAATGTGCTTTCTGTCTCTCATATGTTGGGCACTTAAGATAAAGAAATGAAGACTTCTACACCTGATGGTAGAAGATATACTAAGGAAGATTGGATATGGGGCCAGCTACCCCATTAGACCACTACACCCGTCCAGTACAAGAGGACCGAGTAAGTCAAGTAGGTTAGTCTCTTTCTTTAGTTTGTTGAATACATGACATCTCAATCTATTGTAGGTTATGTGCAGATTGAAGATTACCACTTGCTTCCTTCTTTTGAGCTGGTAATATGATTCAAATGAAGATTTTATTGAGCATAGTCTCTTCTCAATGAAAAGTATTTGTACATTTATCTTCATATGCAGTCCTTATGTGATGGTAGTACGATACTAGTTGTGGAACAACGGTAGTGGATATTAGCATGTAGGGAAGTTTAAATGTCGTTAAGTGTTCCATAATGTCCATTTGGGTAACATCCGACCGCATATGTGTGCAGTACCTTGGCTATTAGTCAATACAGGTACACTACAGTATCACAAAAAACTGAGCCAAATATATACTATGGTGTTCACATCAGGGCATGACAATCCATGACATCTAGAAATGTTGCCTGACATTTCAGAACCAATGTGACATTTACTAACACAGTTTCCCCCCTTCACATAGATCCCCCCTCAGTGTCAACTCATTGACTCCAGAATATTTCAGACTTCTGGACTAATTTATTTTTGTAGTATCAAATATCCAGTAAGAAGTCGAGATAGATTTGTCAATTCAGTTGTTACAGAGAAACTCTTGAATATAACAGGCAACTGTTCAGGCCAATTTATTGGCTCTGTAGGATTGTTAGAAAGTTTACAAACCCATATATTGGCTCTGTAGGATTGTTAGAAAGTTTGCAAACCCCTATATTTGCTCTGTAGGATTGTTAGAAAGTTTATAAACCCATATATTGGCTCTGTAGGATTGTTAGAAAGTTTACAAACCCATATATTGGCTCTGTAGGATTGTTAGAAAGTTTATAAACCCATATATTGGCACTGTAGGATTGTTAGAAAGTTTAAAAACCCATATATTGGCTATGTAGGATTGTTAGAAAGTTTATAAACCCATATATTGGCACTGTAGGATTGTTAGAAAGTTTATAAACCCATATATTGGCTATGTAGGATTGTTAGAAAGTTTATAAACCCATATATTGGCTCTGTAGGATTGTTAGAAAGTTTATAAACCCATATATTGGCTCTGGAGTGAATCAGTTAAGGGACACCAATAATTGTCCCCTCATAATTTTCTCTCCTTCCATCGCTAGTTAGGCATAAAATAAATAGGGAATGGCTGAAATAAGAAAGTGTTACACTTGAAACCAAACTTCAATTTACACATTCAGAATTCATATTTTCAAGACCAATTCACCCATATCCTCCATATTTTACACAACCCTATGAGATACTTGTCATCTAGCACTATACCTGTCTCATAGACCCTATACTAATTTGTCAGCCGCTTGACATCACATGATGTTCTATTAAACAGAACATATCTATACATGTAAAGTATTAGTTGTATTATAGCCTCAAACTGACTGGGGTACAACCGTAATGGCCAATGGAATGTAGGGAAGTTATAAATACTTGTCAATTTCTAGTTTTATCATGACCTCAAGCTGGCTGATTTGATCAAATAACATTAATTTAACGTAACTTAACATTTTTTTATACTGGTTTAGAAGGCTCTACAGAGTCTGTATACAACCAGTTTATTTCACTGCACGGAAAATTACCGAAAATACTGTGAGCATCCAATCTATTTTTTAATGCATTAACTGACTCTGCTTCCACTACATCCTGCGGCAATGAATTCCAAGAATTCACCACACTCTGACTAAAAAAATATTTCCTATTATCTCATCTGGACTTGTTTTTAAACAATTTGTTGCTGTGCCCTCTTGATCCAACACCCAAAATGTTGAGAAACCAAGGGGAAACTAGGCCTATCCAACACTAAAACAAGCATACTTTAGTTGTTTCCCTTAGCATGGATTACTTTTGCTTGGCTGTACAGGTCTTCATGTGACACCAAGCTAATAGTAAAATGTATGTATTTGTGTTGTCTACCAGGGGCAACATCTTTTGAGCTCCCACTTGATCAGGAAGGAGATTTGGATGCAATGTCAAGCCTTTGTACAAACAAAGTTTGTGGAGACCGGTGAGGACTTGTCTTGTTGAGCTGCATGCAGATTATTCGACGATTGTCGTCATATATATTTGCTTCTCTGTAACATGTTCCTGTTTACTCAGCTGTAGATGGTTATCTTAATTACTGTCGGGAAAGGCAGAAGTAGATAAAAACATGACGCAGTTGCCACATGAACACAAACAAAATTAAATCAGGGACAAAAACACCTAAAAAACACAAATTTAACAAAGTGTACTCAACCAAAAACACCTAACAAACACAATTACACAGGGTACTTGACAACCAAAAACACCTAACAGACACAAATTAAACAGTGTACTTGACAACCTAAATACAATACATAGGATACAGCAGCCATATGAACCAGAGAATGGCAGAGTTTGATCTACTGTCCTACGTGGCATACCATGATTTACCCTCCTTCTCTGCCATATATATATATATATATATATATATATATATATATATATATGTGTGTGTGTGTGTGTGTGTATATGTATATATATGTGTGTGTATATTTATATATATGTGTATATATGTATGTATATATGTATATATATGTGTATGTATAATATATATATAATGTATATGTGTGTATATAATTAAAAACAAGTTTTGTTTATCAAGCAAAATAATTTGATTTTAAAGTGTTTTGGAAAATGTGAGAATATAATTGAGGTGCAGAGAGGATTGAGGACAGAATTTAATATTATACCACCGTCATGTGTAGCAGCTGTGTGTGATGCGACGGCTTGGCAGGAAGAGAACGAAAATGGACGAAAGAAGTGTGGAGACGATGTTGCAGATTTTCACAAGATCCCATGAAAGTCCATACGGAAAGCTTTCGTGTAAGTCAAGTGTAAGCAAATGAAGTGTCCATTGCATTTAAGTGCAATCAAAGTGGAAGCCCTACATTCACAGGTTGCTTCATGCTATGAATGAAAAAGGGGAACTGAAACACTAGTCTGGTCAGGCACAACATATTGACCAGGGCATCGTGTCAGTCAGGCACAATATACTGGACAAGGAAACGGGTTACCGCCATATTGCAAAAAGTTGAGAACTAGCACAATGAAATCTGTAATGCTTCATCCCTGACTGCAGTGTCTGCTATAAGACTACCAATAATTTCTTTTATCAGGGTTAACACTTTTGACTGCGGTGATGCAGTGTCGGACTGGCTAAGTGAGAACTTTGAGACGTCAGGCTTACGTGTGTTACGTCAACAGAGTGAGGACACTAGAAAAAGCAAACTCAAAGATAAGGAAAACATCAACTCTGAAGGTAAACTCATTTCTTACCTTTCACATACCAGATTTTAATGGTTACTGTCTGACTGCGTACGAAGAAGAAGAAGAAGACATACCAGATTTTAATGGTTACTGTCTGACTGCGTACGAAGAAGAAGAAGAAGAAGACATACCAGATTTAAATGGTTACTGTCTGACTGCGTACGAAGAAGAAGAAGACATACCAGATTTTAATGGTTACTGTCTGACTGCGTACGAAGAAGAAGAAGAAGAAGACATACCAGATTTTAATGGTTACTGTCTGACTGCGTACGAAGAAGAAGAAGAAGAAGACATACCAGATTTTAATGGTTACTGTCTGACTGCGTACGAAGAAGAAGAAGACATACCAGATTTTAATGGTTACTGTCTGACTGCGTACGAAGAAGAAGAAGAAGAAGACATACCAGATTTTAATGGTTACTGTCTGACTGCGTACGAAGAAGAAGAAGAAGAAGACATACCAGATTTTAATGGTTACTGTCTGACTGCGTACGAAGAAGAAGAAGACATACCAGATTTTAATGGTTACTGTCTGACTGCGTACGAAGAAGAAGAAGAAGAAGACATACCAGATTTTAATGGTTACTGTCTGACTGCGTACGAAGAAGAAGAAGAAGAAGACATACCAGATTTTAATGGTTACTGTCTGACTGCGTACGAAGAAGAAGAAGACATACCAGATTTTAATGGTTACTGTCTGACTGCGTACGAAGAAGAAGAAGAAGAAGACATACCAGATTTTAATGGTTACTGTCTGACTGCGTACGAAGAAGAAGAAGAAGAAGACATACCAGATTTTAATGGTTACTGTCTGACTGCGTACGAAGAAGAAGAAGAAGAAGACATACCAGATTTTAATGGTTACTGTCTGACTGCGTACGAAGAAGAAGAAGACATACCAGATTTTAATGGTTACTGTCTGACTGCGTACGAAGAAGAAGAAGAAGACATACCAGATTTTAATGGTTACTGTCTGACTGCGTACGAAGACGAAGAAGAAGAAGACATACCAGATTTTAATGGTTACTGTCTGACTGCGTACGAAGAAGAAGAAGAAGACATACCAGATTTTAATGGTTACTGTCTGACTGCGTACGAAGAAGAAGAAGAAGAAGACATACCAGATTTTAATGGTTACTGTCTGACTGCGTACGAAGAAGAAGAAGAAGAAGACATACCAGATTTTAATGGTTACTGTCTGACTGCGTACGAAGAAGAAGAAGACATACCAGATTTTAATGGTTACTGTCTGACTGCGTACGAAGAAGAAGAAGAAGACATACCAGATTTTAATGGTTACTGTCTGACTGCGTACGAAGAAGAAGAAGAAGAAGACATACCAGATTTTAATGGTTACTGTCTGACTGCGTACGAAGAAGAAGAAGAAGAAGACATACCAGATTTTAATGGTTACTGTCTGACTGCGTACGAAGAAGAAGAAGAAGAAGACATACCAGATTTTAATGGTTACTGTCTGACTGCGTACGAAGAAGAAGAAGAAGAAGACATACCAGATTTTAATGGTTACTGTCTGACTGCGTACGAAGAAGAAGAAGACATACCAGATTTTAATGGTTACTGTCTGACTGCGTACGAAGAAGAAGAAGACATACCAGATTTTAATGGTTACTGTCTGACTGCGTACGAAGAAGAAGAAGAAGAAGACATACCAGATTTTAATGGTTACTGTCTGACTGCGTACGAAGAAGAAGAAGAAGAAGACATACCACATTTTAATGGTTACTGTCTGACTGCGTACGAAGAAGAAGAAGAAGAAGACATACCAGATTTTAATGGTTACTCTCTGACTGCGTACGAAGAAGAAGAAGAAGAAGACATACCAGATTTTAATGGTTACTGTCTGACTGCGTACGAAGAAGAAGGAGAAGACATACCAGATTTTAATGGTTACTGTCTGACTGTGTACGAAGAAGAAGAAGACATACCAGATTTTAATAGTTACTGTCTGACTGCGTACAAAGAAGAAGAAGAAGACATACCAGATTTTAATGGTTACTGTCTGACTGCGTAAGAAGAAGAAGACATACCAGATTTTAATGGTTACTGTCTGACTGCGTACGAAGAAGAAGACATACCAGATTTTAATGGTTACTGTCTGACTGCGTACGAAGAAGAAGAAGAAGAAGACATACCAGATTTTAATGGTTACTGTCTGACTGCGTACGAAGAAGAAGAAGAAGACATACCAGATTTTAATGGTTACTGTCTGACTGCGTACGAAGAAGAAGACATACCAGATTTTAATGGTTACTGTCTGACTGCGTACGAAGAAGAAGAAGAAGAAGACATACCAGATTTTAATGGTTACTGTCTGACTGCGTACGAAGAAGAAGAAGAAGAAGACATACCAGATTTTAATGGTTACTGTCTGACTGCGTACGAAGAAGAAGAAGACATACCAGATTTTAATGGTTACTGTCTGACTGCGTACGAAGAAGAAGAAGACATACCAGATTTTAATGGTTACTGTCTGACTGCGTACGAAGAAGAAGAAGAAGAAGACATACCAGATTTTAATGGTTACTGTCTGACTGCGTACGAAGAAGAAGAAGAAGAAGACATACCAGATTTTAATGGTTACTGTCTGACTGCGTACGAAGAAGAAGAAGACATACCAGATTTTAATGGTTACTGTCTGACTGCGTACGAAGAAGAAGAAGAAGAAGACATACCAGATTTTAATGGTTACTGTCTGACTGCGTACGAAGAAGAAGAAGAAGAAGACATACCAGATTTTAATGGTTACTGTCTGACTGCGTACGAAGAAGAAGAAGAAGAAGACATACCAGATTTTAATGGTTACTGTCTGACTGCGTACGAAGAAGAAGAAGACATACCAGATTTTAATGGTTACTGTCTGACTGCGTACGAAGAAGAAGAAGAAGAAGACATACCAGATTTTAATGGTTACTGTCTGACTGCGTACGAAGAAGAAGAAGAAGAAGACATACCAGATTTTAATGGTTACTGTCTGACTGCGTACGAAGAAGAAGAAGAAGAAGACATACCAGATTTTAATGGTTACTCTCTGACTGCGTACGAAGAAGAAGAAGAAGAAGACATACCAGATTTTAATGGTTACTGTCTGACTGCGTACGAAGAAGAAGGAGAAGAAGACATACCAGATTTTAATGGTTACTGTCTGACTGCGTACGAAGAAGAAGAAGACATACCAGATTTTAATAGTTACTGTCTGACTGCGTACAAAGAAGAAGAAGAAGACATACCAGATTTTAATGGTTACTGTCTGACTGCGTAAGAAGAAGAAGACATACCAGATTTTAATGGTTACTGTCTGACTGCGTACGAAGAAGAAGACATACCAGATTTTAATGGTTACTGTCTGACTGCGTACGAAGAAGAAGAAGAAGAAGACATACCAGATTTTAATGGTTACTGTCTGACTGCGTACGAAGAAGAAGAAGAAGAAGACATACCAGATTTTAATGGTTACTGTCTGACTGCGTACGAAGAAGAAGAAGAAGAAGACATACCAGATTTTAATGGTTACTGTCTGACTGCGTACGAAGAAGAAGAAGAAGAAGACATACCAGATTTTAATGGTTACTGTCTGACTGCGTACGAAGAAGAAGAAGACATACCAGATTTTAATGGTTACTGTCTGACTGCGTACGAAGAAGAAGAAGAAGAAGACATACCAGATTTTAATGGTTACTGTCTGACTGCGTACGAAGAAGAAGAAGACATACCAGATTTTAATGGTTACTGTCTGACTGCGTACGAAGAAGAAGAAGAAGACATACCAGATTTTAATGGTTACTGTCTGACTGCGTACAAAGAAGAAGAAGACATACCAGATTTTAATGGTTACTGTCTGACTGCGTACGAAGAAGAAGAAGAAGACATACCAGATTTCAATGGTTACTGTCTGACTGCGTACGAAGAAGAAGACATACCAGATTTTAATGGTTACTGTCTGACTGCGTACGAAGAAGAAGAAGAAGACATACCAGATTTTAATGGTTACTGTCTGACTGCGTACGAAGAAGAAGAAGAAGAAGACATACCAGATTTTAATGGTTACTGTCTGACTGCGTACGAAGAAGAAGAAGAAGAAGACATACCAGATTTTAATGGTTACTGTCTGACTGCGTACGAAGAAGAAGAAGAAGAAGACATACCAGATTTTAATGGTTACTGTCTGACTGCGTAAGAAGAAGAAGAAGAAGAAGACATACCAGATTTTAATGGTTACTGTCTGACTGCGTACGAAGAAGAAGAAGAAGACATACCAGATTTTAATGGTTACTGTCTGACTGCGTACGAAGAAGAAGAAGAAGACATACCAGATTTTAATGGTTACTGTCTAACTGCGTACAAAGAAGAAGAAGAAGAAGACATACCAGATTTTAATGGTTACTGTCTGAATGCGTACGAAGAAGAAGAAGAAGAAGACATACCAGATTTTAATGGTTACTGTCTGACTGCGTACGAAGAAGAAGAAGAAGAAGACATACCAGATTTTAATGGTTACTGTCTGACTGCGTACGAAGAAGAAGAAGAAGAAGACATACCAGATTTTAATAGTTACTGTCTGACTGCGTACGAAGAAGAAGAAGAAGAAGACATACCAGATTTTAATGGTTACTGTCTGACTGCGTACGAAGAAGAAGAAGAAGAAGACATACCAGATTTTAATGGTTACTGTCTGACTGCGTACGAAGAAGAAGAAGAAGAAGACATACCAGATTTTAATGGTTACTGTCTGACTGCGTACGAAGAAGAAGAAGAAGACATACCAGATTTTAATGGTTACTGTCTGACTGCGTACGAAGAAGAAGAAGAAGAAGACATACCAGATTTTAATGGTTACTGTCTGACTGCGTACGAAGAAGAAGAAGAAGAAGACATACCAGATTTTAATGGTTACTCTCTGACTGCGTACGAAGAAGAAGAAGAAGAAAAAGACATACCAGATTTTAATGGTTACTGTCTGACTGCGTACGAAGAAGAAGGAGAAGAAGACATACCAGATTTTAATGGTTACTGTCTGACTGCGTACGAAGAAGAAGAAGAAGAAGACATACCAGATTTTAATAGTTACTGTCTGACTGCGTACAAAGAAGAAGAAGAAGACATACCAGATTTTAATGGTTACTGTCTGACTGCGTAAGAAGAAGAAGACATACCAGATTTTAATGGTTACTGTCTGACTGCGTACGAAGAAGAAGACATACCAGATTTTAATGGTTACTGTCTGACTGCGTACGAAGAAGAAGAAGAAGAAGACATACCAGATTTTAATGGTTACTGTCTGACTGCGTACGAAGAAGAAGAAGAAGAAGACATACCAGATTTTAATGGTTACTGTCTGACTGCGTACGAAGAAGAAGAAGACATACCAGATTTTAATGGTTACTGTCTGACTGCGTACGAAGAAGAAGAAGAAGAAGACATACCAGATTTTAATGGTTACTGTCTGACTGCGTACGAAGAAGAAGAAGAAGAAGACATACCAGATTTTAATGGTTACTGTCTGACTGCGTACGAAGAAGAAGAAGAAGAAGACATACCAGATTTTAATGGTTACTGTCTGACTGCGTACGAAGAAGAAGAAGAAGAAGACATACCAGATTTTAATGGTTACTGTCTGACTGCGTACGAAGAAGAAGAAGACATACCAGATTTTAATGGTTACTGTCTGACTGCGTACGAAGAAGAAGAAGACATACCAGATTTTAATGGTTACTGTCTGACTGCGTACGAAGAAGAAGAAGAAGAAGACATACCAGATTTTAATGGTTACTGTCTGACTGCGTACGAAGAAGAAGAAGAAGAAGACATACCAGATTTTAATGGTTACTGTCTGACTGCGTACGAAGAAGAAGAAGACATACCAGATTTTAATGGTTACTGTCTGACTGCGTACGAAGAAGAAGAAGAAGAAGACATACCAGATTTTAATGGTTACTGTCTGACTGCGTACGAAGAAGAAGAAGAAGAAGACATACCAGATTTTAATGGTTACTGTCTGACTGCGTACGAAGAAGAAGAAGAAGAAGACATACCAGATTTTAATGGTTACTGTCTGACTGCGTACGAAGAAGAAGAAGACATACCAGATTTTAATGGTTACTGTCTGACTGCGTACGAAGAAGAAGAAGAAGAAGACATACCAGATTTTAATGGTTACTGTCTGACTGCGTACGAAGAAGAAGAAGAAGAAGACATACCAGATTTTAATGGTTACTGTCTGACTGCGTACGAAGAAGAAGAAGAAGAAGACATACCAGATTTTAATGGTTACTCTCTGACTGCGTACGAAGAAGAAGAAGAAGAAGACATACCAGATTTTAATGGTTACTGTCTGACTGCGTACGAAGAAGAAGGAGAAGAAGACATACCAGATTTTAATGGTTACTGTCTGACTGCGTACGAAGAAGAAGAAGACATACCAGATTTTAATAGTTACTGTCTGACTGCGTACAAAGAAGAAGAAGAAGACATACCAGATTTTAATGGTTACTGTCTGACTGCGTAAGAAGAAGAAGACATACCAGATTTTAATGGTTACTGTCTGACTGCGTACGAAGAAGAAGACATACCAGATTTTAATGGTTACTGTCTGACTGCGTACGAAGAAGAAGAAGAAGAAGACATACCAGATTTTAATGGTTACTGTCTGACTGCGTACGAAGAAGAAGAAGAAGACATACCAGATTTTAATGGTTACTGTCTGACTGCGTACGAAGAAGAAGACATACCAGATTTTAATGGTTACTGTCTGACTGCGTACGAAGAAGAAGAAGACATACCAGATTTTAATGGTTACTGTCTGACTGCGTACGAAGAAGAAGAAGAAGAAGACATACCAGATTTTAATGGTTACTGTCTGACTGCGTACGAAGAAGAAGAAGACATACCAGATTTTAATGGTTACTGTCTGACTGCGTACGAAGAAGAAGAAGAAGAAGACATACCAGATTTTAATGGTTACTGTCTGACTGCGTACGAAGAAGAAGAAGAAGAAGACATACCAGATTTTAATGGTTACTGTCTGACTGCGTACGAAGAAGAAGAAGAAGAAGACATACCAGATTTTAATGGTTACTGTCTGACTGCGTACGAAGAAGAAGAAGACATACCAGATTTTAATGGTTACTGTCTGACTGCGTACGAAGAAGAAGAAGAAGAAGACATACCAGATTTTAATGGTTACTGTCTGACTGCGTACGAAGAAGAAGAAGACATACCAGATTTTAATGGTTACTGTCTGACTGCGTACGAAGAAGAAGAAGAAGACATACCAGATTTTAATGGTTACTGTCTGACTGCGTACAAAGAAGAAGAAGACATACCAGATTTTAATGGTTACTGTCTGACTGCGTACGAAGAAGAAGAAGAAGACATACCAGATTTCAATGGTTACTGTCTGACTGCGTACGAAGAAGAAGACATACCAGATTTTAATGGTTACTGTCTGACTGCGTACGAAGAAGAAGAAGAAGACATACCAGATTTTAATGGTTACTGTCTGACTGCGTACGAAGAAGAAGAAGAAGAAGACATACCAGATTTTAATGGTTACTGTCTGACTGCGTACGAAGAAGAAGAAGAAGAAGACATACCAGATTTTAATGGTTACTGTCTGACTGCGTACGAAGAAGAAGAAGAAGAAGACATACCAGATTTTAATGGTTACTGTCTGACTGCGTAAGAAGAAGAAGAAGAAGAAGACATACCAGATTTTAATGGTTACTGTCTGACTGCGTACGAAGAAGAAGAAGAAGACATACCAGATTTTAATGGTTACTGTCTGACTGCGTACGAAGAAGAAGAAGAAGACATACCAGATTTTAATGGTTACTGTCTAACTGCGTACAAAGAAGAAGAAGAAGAAGACATACCAGATTTTAATGGTTACTGTCTGAATGCGTACGAAGAAGAAGAAGAAGAAGACATACCAGATTTTAATGGTTACTGTCTGACTGCGTACGAAGAAGAAGAAGAAGAAGACATACCAGATTTTAATGGTTACTGTCTGACTGCGTACGAAGAAGAAGAAGAAGAAGACATACCAGATTTTAATAGTTACTGTCTGACTGCGTACGAAGAAGAAGAAGAAGAAGACATACCAGATTTTAATGGTTACTGTCTGACTGCGTACGAAGAAGAAGAAGAAGAAGACATACCAGATTTTAATGGTTACTGTCTGACTGCGTACGAAGAAGAAGAAGAAGAAGACATACCAGATTTTAATGGTTACTGTCTGACTGCGTACGAAGAAGAAGAAGAAGACATACCAGATTTTAATGGTTACTGTCTGACTGCGTACGAAGAAGAAGAAGAAGAAGACATACCAGATTTTAATGGTTACTGTCTGACTGCGTACGAAGAAGAAGAAGAAGAAGACATACCAGATTTTAATGGTTACTCTCTGACTGCGTACGAAGAAGAAGAAGAAGAAAAAGACATACCAGATTTTAATGGTTACTGTCTGACTGCGTACGAAGAAGAAGGAGAAGAAGACATACCAGATTTTAATGGTTACTGTCTGACTGCGTACGAAGAAGAAGAAGAAGAAGACATACCAGATTTTAATAGTTACTGTCTGACTGCGTACAAAGAAGAAGAAGAAGACATACCAGATTTTAATGGTTACTGTCTGACTGCGTAAGAAGAAGAAGACATACCAGATTTTAATGGTTACTGTCTGACTGCGTACGAAGAAGAAGACATACCAGATTTTAATGGTTACTGTCTGACTGCGTACGAAGAAGAAGAAGAAGAAGACATACCAGATTTTAATGGTTACTGTCTGACTGCGTACGAAGAAGAAGAAGAAGAAGACATACCAGATTTTAATGGTTACTGTCTGACTGCGTACGAAGAAGAAGAAGACATACCAGATTTTAATGGTTACTGTCTGACTGCGTACGAAGAAGAAGAAGAAGAAGACATACCAGATTTTAATGGTTACTGTCTGACTGCGTACGAAGAAGAAGAAGAAGAAGACATACCAGATTTTAATGGTTACTGTCTGACTGCGTACGAAGAAGAAGAAGAAGAAGACATACCAGATTTTAATGGTTACTGTCTGACTGCATACGAAGAAGAAGAAGACATACCAGATTTTAATGGTTACTGTCTGACTGCGTACGAAGAAGAAGAAGAAGAAGACATACCAGATTTTAATGGTTACTGTCTGACTGCGTACGAAGAAGAAGGAGAAGAAGACATACCAGATTTTAATGGTTACTGTCTGACTGCGTACGAAGAAGAAGAAGAAGACATACCAGATTTTAATGGTTACTGTCTGACTGCGTACGAAGAAGAAGAAGAAGACATACCAGATTTTAATGGTTACTGTCTAACTGCGTACAAAGAAGAAGAAGAAGAAGACATACCAGATTTTAATGGTTACTGTCTGACTGCGTACGAAGAAGAAGAAGAAGAAGACATACCAGATGTTAATGGTTACTGTCTGACTGCGTACGAAGAAGAAGAAGAAGACATACCAGATTTTAAAATTAGTCTTTCCCCTGCAACTGCTTTATTTTTCAGAACATCACATTGTTGATTTTCAGAAACTCTAACCTGTTGTGGGGGTAGAGACATATATTAATAAATAAGTTGTTGTTTCTGATATACAAGAAGATGAAGATAATAGGGGTGAAAAATAGTACAAACATTTAGACTATCGGCGTGCGTTGGTTAGAGAAAAAAAACATTGGCTGAAAACGTACTATTACTACTATTGATGTTTACTGTAATGGATATATGTCACTTTGACTATAAATGTAATAATTGTATCCACATAAACAAACTAAATAGATCTACTTCAGAAAAATCAGTTGCAGAAACTTGACTTTCCCATTCTCAATAATTTGTGAATCTTCAAGAGCAAAATTGCTCAGTAGCTATAGGGTAGCAGCAGCAACAACATTATTCCTGCCAGATCTACATCCTCTTCTTGTCCTTCATTTTCTCCTTTTAAACTCCTCATGACTGTGTGGTAGTCTAGGTTAAGATGAGTAGTTTACTATCTTTAGAGTTACACCATGTATATTAGGAAATATTTTTTTTAGTCCGAGAGGGGTGAATGCTTAGAATGTAAATAGTGGAGGCAGGGACAATAATGCATTTAAGAATAAATTTGATGCGCATATCTTTTAGAGCAAGGCAATGCAAATAAAACTGGTTGTATACACTCTGCAGAGTCTTCTAAACCAGTATAAAGGCATTATGTCAAATCCAGATTGAATCTGGGATTTCTATTTGATATCTGCATCCTGAAATCACCTATAACCTAAAAAGTAAGAAGCATGTTCTTTGCAGAATGTGGCTTCTTACAATCGCCAACCTATTTGGCTGTTAAAAGTTTCTTGGCAGGTGGCAAGTACGGGAGGTTGCCATTACTTTTGGTACATGGAGGAGCAATCGCAGATAAAACTGGACACTGTGGGATTCTAACTGGATGCTTTGGGACACGCTGCCTCACTTGTGACTTCTAGCTTAATCTTTAGTCTTTATCTTGGTGAGAGCTGAAACTTTTGTTTTGAAAAAACATTCAGCGACCCTGAATAACCCATCAGAACCCCAATTGAGGTCTTGACCCCAGAGTTGTACAAGTTGTACATTACTCGTTTTTTAAGTTGGTGAAACATTTTAAAGTAGATTTATGATACGCATCCTTGAATCTTGTCTCCAGACCTAGATAAACCCAAACTGTCAATGGCCAATGAGTCCCAGCTACTGCTACTGAGTCGTGCTAGTGTGAGAGAGCTGCAGACCAAGATGGTGGAGATTAAAGATGTGGATGATGCGGATGACACTAGGGTGCCCACTGCTCCGGCTGATATCAGTGAGTCGAGGAGTGGTTGTTTGAGATGTTGCTGTGTTTATTGCTGTTAGTGGTTGCTGGAATTATTGTTGATGAATGCGGTGAGACTTGTTGCTACTGGTGATGGTGAAAAAGCAGTATGAAGTCAAGATGGTGAATAAAGGGCTACAAGCATTCATGATAATGGGCCACAAGAGACAGTATTCACAAGTCAAGTTAATGAATAGAGGGCCACATGAAGTTCAGATAATTGGCCAAGGGCCACTTGAAGTTAAATTTTATTTTTTTATTTTTATTTTTTTTTGCGTTCGCCTTATTTATCTTATCCCCAAGGTGATGTGCGTTGCACTGTGGTTTTTTTTATTTTTGCGCCTGTCGACCCAGTGCATCCGACTTCAGCATGCATTTTATGTAAGGGTCTGCTTCCTCCTGCATTTTCTAAGGGTTTGCTTCCCCGGGGTAACGGCCGGTGCTGTGATGGGGATCGAACCCAGCACCTTCGGTTTGTGAGCCGTGCCACTTAACCACTAGGCCACGCCGTTCCCTGAAGTTAAAGTTAATGTACCAAGAATCACATGAACTTTAATTAATGAACCAAGAGTGAAATGACTTCAAATTAATGAATACAGGGCCACATGATGTCAAGATAATCAACAAAAGGCCACTTGAAGTCAAGTTAATTGAAAGAAGTAAAAATAATAGACCAGGGGCCACATCAAGTCAAAATAATTGATCAAAGGCCACATCAAGTCAAAATAATTGATCATGGTAGCGAAACTTGGGCAACTTATACCAAATAAGAGCACAGGCTTAACACCTTCCATCCATGTTGTCTGCAATTCATTCTTAGAATTACATGGAGGGACAGATGAAGAATGGTCTACTGACCATGAGGTTCAGAGATGTGTGTAAGATGTCTTCTTCTTCTTCGTTCGTTCTCAATCTCCCGCTACTAAACCCTGAAAGGGCTTAAGTAGCAGAATGTAGTCCAGAGAACAGAATGCGTTGTGTCGTAGTTTACAGCTTGGCTGCGATATTTGCACCTTTCGGTCCAACACATCCGACTTCAGCAAGCATTTTTTGAATACCGGGTTAGCTTTCCCTCTTCGATCCCTTCTCCTTAGCCAGTCTGCCCTGCTGCAGCCTGTTATCCAGGATCACCGCGTGGAGGTGTAGAAGGCTCTTGGCAGCTATGGTTCGCTGGCCCTGATGCTAGCAGTCAGCTATGGGTCACTGACTACTGCAGCTCATGTGCTGCTCAGTATCTTGATCAATAAGAGGTCTCACATCCTTGGAAGACGAAGCTGCAGATGGATCCAAGTGTAGATGTAGCCTAAAGAGCCACATCATGCTGCATAAAAAGTTTTTGCTGCAAGGTGCCAAACCATCGTCATTGACATCATTAAGAAAATGCAGATAGACTGGGCATGTAATGCACATGTCTGACAGCAGATGGACATGAAAAATGATGTCCTGTTGGCCCTACAACATTAAGCATCCACACGGACATCCACCAATGAGATGGGGAGATGGCTTGGGTGAAGCCCTTGATCCAGGATGGTACACCAAGTTAAAAGACCAAAATCCATTTCAACATTTGGCTACCTGGCATCACACACTTGTTATGTGCCTAATTGACTACCAGGATTACAGATAGATACCTCCATTGTTTGAACTTGAGAAACATTTGGAGTTTGTCATTTAAAGTAAAATCCTCCCAATCTATAGCATAATCCTCCCCATCTATAGCATAATCATCCCCATCTATAGTATAATCCTCCCAATCTATAGCATAATCCTCCCCATCTATAGCATAATCCTCCCCATCTATAGTATAATCCCCCCCATCTATAGTATAATCCTTCCTATGTATAGTATAATCCTCCCCATCTATAGTATAATCCTCCCCATCTATAGTATAATCCTCCCCATCTATAGTATAATCTTCCCCATCTATAGTATAATCCTCCCTATGTATAGCATGTTTTCCATCTATAGCATAATATTTTCCATCTATAGCATAATATTTTCCATCTATAGCATAATATTTTCCATCTATAGCATAATGTTTCCCATCTATAGCATAATGTTTCCCATCTATAGCTTAATGTTTCCCATCTATAGCATAATGCTCCCCATCTATAGCATAATGCTCCCCATTTATAGCATAATGCTCTTCATTTATAGCATAATGCTCCCCATTTATAGCATAATGCTCCTCATCTATAGCATAATGCTCCTCATCTATAGCATAATGCTCCCCATTTATAGAATAATGCTCCCCATTTATAGCATAATGCTCCCCATTTATAGCATAATGCTCCCCATTTATAGAATAATATTCCCCAATCTTTTCCATGCTTTTCAAGGGTTCCGATGGTTGGGACACACTCGGGAGATGGATGATGGCAGAATACCAAAACATCTTCTCTATGGGGAATTAAAGTTGGGGAAAAGGTCTCGGGGCCAGCCACTACTTTGGTACAAGAATGTATTCAAGCGGGATATGAATGATGCAGGCATCGATTTTGAATTATGGGAACAGGATGCATGGATCGTGTTACATGGAAGGGCATAAGCACGGAATACAGACAAAGGAGAAACTGATTGCTGATAGGCTAAAGACTCAGCACGTTTGAAAAGACATGTCACACCACGCAAACGGTCCTGAATTTTCTTGCACACGCTGTGGAAGATGCTTCTCTGCTTACGAGTCACATTCGTTACCGTTATGGACTGTAGTTACATACATTTTTTTCAAAGCACAATTACTATCATCTGACAAGACACTTGCTACATTAGAAAGAACTGTTAAATCAGATGACTGGTTTGAAGCAAAAGTGGAGGATATGATACCCGTCATTGAGGCCAAGCATGCTGCTCTGATTAAATATAAGCAGTTTCCAAATACAGGTCTTCTGCACAACATCAAGTGCACCAGAAGCCAGGTGCAACAAACAGCTCGTTGGTGTGCAAATGAGTATTGGCTACAGCTTAGTGGAAACTTCCAGACTGCACCACAAACAGGGAACATCAGACAAATGTATGATGGTATGAAGAAAGCTATTGGCCCTGTGAGTAGGGGTGTGAAGAAAGCTATTGGCCCTGTGAGTAGGAAAACAGCACCACTCAAATCCATTACTGGTGAGAGAATAACAGATAAAGGAAAGTAGATGGAGCGATGGGTCGAGCACTGTTCTGAGCTCTACTCATGTGTCAATATAGTCATTCCTACAGCCCTTGAAGCTGTCAAAAGTTATCTTAGTATAGACGAGCTTGACATCAAACCATCTATAGATCTGAATAAAGCTATTGACAGCTTGGCCCTGGGCAAAGGATCAGACAGCGACGGGATCCCACCTGATCTGATCAGACTCTGTAAAGATACACTTTTGCAACCACTGTATATATGTCAGTGCTGGAAAGAGGTCACAATACCTCAAGATATGAGAGATGCACAGATTGTAACATTATACAAAAACAAAGGTGATAGAAGTGACTGACTGTAATAGCTATCGAAGGAATCTGCCTTCACATTAGGTTGGATGGTAGGCTGTTTATCCTTGCAAGGGTCAAGGCCAAAACGAAGATAAGGGAGATCACCATCAGGGACTTGCTTTTTGCTGATGATGCTGCAATTGTCACCCACAGTCAGCAGGAACTTCAGAGATTGATAGATCACCTCTCCCAGACGTGCAAAGATTTTGGGCTCACAATGCGTCTCAACAAAACAAATGTTCTGGGACAGGAAGTAGATGCCACGCCAAGTCTTAGCATCAATAATTATGAACTGACAACTGTGCATCAATTCACAGACCTGGGATCCCTAATCAACAACAAGCTCTCTCTAGACCCAGAAATAGACAGTCGCATTGGCAAGGCTGCTGCTACATTTGCTCGCCTCACAACACCTTTGGAAAAACCAGAAGCTGACAATTAAAACCAAGGCCATGGTATAAAATGTATGTGTTGTAAGCACACTTCTATATGGCAGCGAGACTAGGACAACTTATGCCAAACAAGAGCACAGGCTTAACGCCTTCCACCTACGGTGCCTGCAATCCATTCTTAGGATCACATGGAGGGACAGAGTGACAAATGCAGAGGTGTACTCTCGCACTGGTCTTCCAAGAATGTACACTCTACTTAGGCAGCGAAGACTATGATGGCTTGGTCATGTTCGTCGCATGGAAGATGGCCGCATTCCCAAAGATATCCTCTATGGACAGTTGGCACAAGGCACGAGAACAGTCGGCCGACCACAGTTGAGGTTCAAAGATGTGTGCAAGCAAGATATGAAGGCCCTGGACATGAATCTGACATCCTGGGAAGACGAATCTGCAGACCGATCCAGGTGGAGATGTATCCTGAATGGCCATCTCGCGCTTGGTGAAGCGAAGCTCTTGCAACACAGAGAAGTGAAAAGACAGCCACAAGGAGAAATACAACAAAAACTAAGTATACATTTTATTGTTGTTGCTATTGTTTGTTTGTTTTGTATTTTTTCCCACTCCAAGTCATATCATTCTATAGTCAGTCATGACTGAAAGGGGCTACTAACTAACTAATAGTATAATGATCCACAATTTGTAATATAATGCTTCGCTTCTGTTAGTTCTGTCAGTAGAAATAAAGATTGTTGAAATTCTCCAGCTGAAGACAACTTAGTGCTGCGTTTCCGGGGCAACCTGGTGATAGATGGTGGCATACCTTTTGAGGAGGAAGAGTGGGCATCTTTGAGAGTCGGGAACAACTCGGTAGTGGTGAGTTTATTTCTTGTGTATAGTAGATATCAGTCAGTCTTGCAACTTCTTTGTTGACACTTAACCCTTAAGTCCTGACAAATTTGGTAGATGTGTGTCTGACAGTCCAAGGCATGTGCTGCATCAATTAAAAATGAAATAAATGAACATTAAACAAATTCAGCTAATATTATCTAAGGTTCTAAATAAAATTCATTAATATTAAACAAATTGGACATAAATTATGATTTAAAGACATATCAATAAATTATCTGAAACGTATTCATATTAAAAGCATACATTAGTATAAATCATTCATTGGCATTAATATGAAATACTGCTCACATTAGAAAAGACTTGCCACATGTATTTGTGTTTCTGCATTATTTGATTCACTTTCTTGTGTATCCCAATGAGAGCTTTAATCAGACTTGTATTGAATATCCACATGTAATCAAGGAATGAGATCATTGACCTGTTAAAATAATAAATCATTTCTTTAGCATTGAAGCCCCAATTCCATGACATGAAAAACACATCTTTAACACTTTCAACACACAAGTTAACACAGGAATTTATCAGTTGTTGAGAACTCTACATTAAACGATGAATGCACATATGTCGGGGTTTCCATCATCTTAATGCTAAATCCGGATGTTATAGCTAAGCGACACAGCGAATCATCAGTGTCACATATGGAATTTGACCAAATCAGACAGTAACTGATGTCTTGTGGACAACTGATTTCCACCAATTAGGACTTAAAAAAGAGTTCTAAGAACTTTGCATCAAAGCACTTTTTGTACACTTGCAGTGAAGTTTATACAAGAGACAACATTGCAGATATGGACAATATTTTAAAGCGAACGAAAGAAGTACACTTGCAGTAATTGTTTTACAGGATAAAGTTGCTTGCTGTATGCACAGCTCTCTTTAATCACCTTTTATGATATGCTATTATGCCCTCTCTTATAAGGGGTTATAGGATCATCTCTGTGACTTGGTATTTCTGATTCCAGTGTCAAGGTCCTTGCTCTAGATGTCAGATGATCTGCATGGACCAGGAGACTGGACAAAAGAGCCGGGAACCTTTAAGAACTCTGGGAGTCTGGCGAGGCAAAAAGGTTTGTAGCTTAGTTGATTCTGGAATTGCGCTGGTTATGTTAGTGCTGGTGCTGTGGGAGGCTTGTGGTTGATGGTGATGATAATTCAGAGAAAAGGGCCATTAGTCTCTTTCTTGTCATTTGAAACTTAAAAAACAATTAATATCTTTATAATCTTGAAAACATAGATCCTAGACGTTTTAAAATATTCACGTGTCTATATTAACAAATGTTATCATACTTCTGTGCTGTAGGTTCCATTTGGTGTACATGCACGAATGTTACCCCCAGCAGATGGATGCAGACAGTTTCTCAGCGTTGGAGACATTGTGCTTGTCAAATAAAAGAATTCAGAAAGATGCAATTAAAGAGTCAAATAGCAATCTAGATAATGGGGAGAAAATACATATTTTTGAATGCACAAATATATAAATTCATGTTGTTACGTACCTGTCATCTTGACCAGATCAAATTTATAAACCAGAAACCCAGAAAAGGAAGAGAACACAACAGACATGACAATAATGCCTTACCGTAAGAAATTGTTTAGGTAACATTGGAAAGACAAAACATTGGAAAGACGAAACAAAGGCCAGGCCAGGTAATTGTCTTATCAATTATGTCTTATAGCTATAATTATAGTTATAAAGCATGCACATTTCTAAAGCTATCATCTGTGTGTATCATGGGAGCAAAGATCAAGTCCACTGCAACATTGGAGGACTCGGTGGTCTCGGGTTCTAATCACGGTGAAGACTGAGATTTTTTTCACGTGGATCTTCTTGTAAAAATGTCCTTGATCTCTGGGTAGTGAGATTGGACTCCCGTGTTCAGTGTCGAGCACGTTGACAATTTCTTTGCAGTTGGAAATCTAAAATAACGGACAAAATTTAAGTTCAAAATCTACCCAAGTTATTTGTACCTGTTCCCAGGTGGTTTTATTAAGAGCAGCTATAGATGGCGCTTAACTGGCTGCAGGTCTACTTAGCTCTAGTGTTTTGAGTCTATTAAGATGGACTTGCACTTTGGTTAAACCACCTTCCAAGAAACTGGTTGTATACAAACACTGTAGAGTCTTCTGAACTAGTATAAATACTTCAGTTATTCCAATCATGTTGTAGAATGGGACTGAAACGGGTAAGCTCATCATGTAAACAAATGACTACAAAAACTAGCAATGTCAGAGGACACTTTGAGAAACTAACTGCTGCTAGAGCATAGTGGCTGCAACATTAATAATTCATAAATAACTTAATATTCAATAGCAGAACGGTCATCAGCATTGTTTTGATCCACTGGTGTACTTTTCTAGGCTAGACATATCTGATTGGTTCACGCTTCACTAATGTTCACTGATAGTCTAGGGGTCTGTGTGGCCTAGGGATTGAGAGCTTGGTTTACAATTTCAACACTGTGTTCAGTTTGACATGTCGAGGGTTGTGTTAAAGGTGTGATCACTTCTGCCACTCAGGAAAATTGGCGTACAGCCGCACATTGGCAGAACTGAGAGAAACAATATGTACAAGTTGATAGGTATGTTGTTTTGATAATGTAATGTTGTCATGGCTGTCCTAACAAAACTTTGGTGTGCTTCACATACTTTTGTTATCTTACTTTATGCCAAAATTGTGTGAACAATATTATCATAAAATACCATTATTATAGTCAGGGGTGGAATGACTTTGTACCCAATATCTTAAACTGCTGTATATGTTGGCAGCCACCCAATCTCACCCCTTCTGATAATGTTATAGTGAAAGGATGTTAATTACAGAGTAAGTGTACACTCATTTGATGCCCATGTGCTTGAGGTACTGAAAGGAGATAAAAGAATAGTAACACTGTAACCTACCAGGTACGTAGTCAAAGCTGACAATAGAGTATTGGTCATGACTACCACGTCCTGTAGAAACAAAAAGCCACAATAAAAAAGGATAGGATAACCACTACATCACAGAATGGTGTGAGAGAGACTAAGTCAAGTCATTCAAGGAATTTATTTGTTTGTAGTTAATACTTTCTACACCCAGTTCATTGTTATATCACAATTAGTCTGTCTAATTATGGTTAATTAGTTGAATGTCTGTATATGATTTTCTTCATGTTTTTTTTTTTTTTTTTGTGAAAGTGCTGGCACGGTCACGTGGTCAGTGCACGATTTGTTTCCTCTTATGAAAGGACAAAGTTTTGGCTCTATGTAAGTAAACCCATTTTTTTTTAATGTGTGCTGGAGTCCGATGCACTGGGTTGTTAAGGCACAAAACACAGCACAGTGTCTTAGAAATGAAGGTGAACAAGAGAAAGAAATAACATGTTCGTTGACTATTTTTTGTTGTTAAGCATAATGTACTTTGTGCTGCATTCTACAGTTGAACTGTAGTATTTGTGTCTACAGACTGGTACATCCATTGCTCATAGTTTGATTTTATTCAAGTCAAATCTCCCACAAAGATGAGTATAGCTTCAACTAACGACAGTCAGATTGTGTTGGTAGACACACTCATAGGAATCATTCATATTTCTCAGTAAACATGTGGACAAAGTAGGAGGTACAGATGGAGATATCACCAAAATATTACAGAAGATGAAGAGATAAGAAGAAAAGTCCAACACAAAAGTTCAAATCTTCAACTCCAGTATAAAGTGTGTTCTATTATGAGATATTGAGAGAAACAAAAGCTAAATGAACAGACTTTAATAAAGGACTGCATCTGCACAATAGAGAGATAGAAATGGTATGATAAGATCACTGATGTGGAACTGTTGGACAGAACCAGACAGAATAGAGAGATTGAAATGGTACGATAAGATCCCTAATGTGGAACTGTTGGACAGAACCAGACAGAATAGAGAGATTGAAATGGTACGATAAGATCCCTAATGTGGAACTGTTGGACAGAACCAGACAGAATAGAGAGATTGAAATGGTACGATAAGATCACTAATGTGAGACTGTTGGACAGAACCAGACAGAATAGAGAGATTGAAATGGTATAAGATCAATGTGGAACTGTTGGACCGAACCAGACAGATATCAGTGAACACAACGTGAGAAGGCAAGGGCTCAATAACCAGCTACCATTACAAGACAGTCTCTGTTCTGTAATCCCCAAGGCAAGAGAAGTAGAGGTTGCCCAAAACACATATGGAGAAGAGAGCTTGAGACAAACACGAATGAAACAGAAAAGACATGCACAAAGCTGGAACACATGGCACAGGACAGGAGCATTTTGCTTGTATTTCTTGAAGACCTGTGTACCTCAGGGAGCTGAAAGGTTTTGATCAACAAATCTCACTTCGTTTGCTGTCACACACCTGCCAGGCAGCAGGTAACATGAAGATAAATTGTTCTTCTGCTAGGTGATTGAACATATGGTTTACAGCTTCAACTACCAGAGGTTTTAGAGTGCCACAGAGACTTGCATGTTAAGACCCCTTAGTGGGGTAGAAAGAACAGGCCCACTGTACCCTACTGTGAGCAGTTTATAAGGCTACTTTATGATATACAAGAGCACACCAATGTTCAGATGCGAGTTTTATTCATGAAGGCCAGGTGGTTAAAGTGACACCTTGCCCCTCTCTCCTTAGGCAGGGATGATTACAATGGCTTGGTACATGTTTGTCACATGAAAGATGTAGCATTCTCAAAGATATTCTATAGGGACAGTTGTGGATAGCATAAGAGCAGTTGATCAACTACAGCGGAGGTTCAAGACATGTATAAACAGGACATAAAGGAATTGAATATGTCTGACATCCTGGGAGAGCAAAGGTGTAGACGGGTTCAAGTGGAGGTGTGCTTTGAAGAACCAGCTTCGAGTTGGTGAAAAGAAGCTTCTACAACACAGTGAATACAATCCCACAAGCAAAAGTGAAAATCAGATATACAATAGAGAATTGCTACTCAAGGTCACATCCTATAGTCAGTCATAACTGAAACGGCTACTTAACATCCATGCTCCTAGGGAGTGTCAAAGGTTGATGATATGTGGCTGTTCTCAACCTGTAGTCTTCATGCTGCTTGTAATTATGGCAATTTATGTTTTTCTGTATGTTTGTATGTATGTTTATCTATATGTATGTCTAAATGGTTATCTATATGTTCGTTTGTATGTCTTTATATTTGTTTATCTATATGTTTATCTTTATATTTATATGTTAGTCTGTATGTCTTTATATATGTTTATCGGTTTCTATATTTATATATATGTTAGTCTGTATGTCTTTATTTATGTTTATCTATATGTCTGTCTGTTTATCTATATGTCTGTCTGTTTATATATGTCTGTCTATGTTTATCTATACGTCTATCTGTATGTTTATCTAAATGTCTGTATATTTATCTATACGTATGTCTGTGTGTTTATCTAAATGTCTGTTTGTATGGTCTGTCTGTATGTTTATATGTCTTTCTGATGGATGTCATGTTTATGGAAATAAACACTATTGTGGTAGTTTTAAGTTGTATGTGTATTTTGATATTCTATACAAACATGCACATTGAGTTATATTGAAAAATATTTTGTTCAAATCATTTTTCTCTTCCATGTCCATCATTGTCATGATAAATTAACAGAACATCGTACAGCTAATATTTTAGTTTATTAAACCTTTACCACACCACATTAACAATTACAATATTTTTCAGGGCCACACGTTTTTCTATGGTTGTTAACTTTGAGAGCCTGTAACATTTTTTATTTTTTGTTCATAGATATGCTTTTTTGTGTATTTAAATTAATAAAGAACTTGTTATTGTTTTTGTTGTGTGTGTGTTAATGTCTGAGATACAAGATGAGGAATGTGAAAATGTTGAAAAAAGCACAAATATTTACCTTCTTCTGCGTTTGTTCTTAATCTCCTGCTACCAAGCACTGAACAGGGTTTTGCAAGTGGCAGAATGTAGTCCGGAGAATGGAATGCATTGTGTCGCTAGTTTACAGCTTGACTGCAATATTCGCACCTTTCGGTCTGACACATCCGTCTTTGGCAGGTTAGACTCACCTATTTTTAAGTGTGTCAATCTGTAGAAAATTTGTGAACTTGCCACAGAGAACAGATAGTGTTTTTTTTTCAGATTGGCATATCTGTTAGTTACCACTACAAACACATTTATTACATCTACACAAATAAACTAAACACATCTATCTCAGAAAAATCAGTTGCAACAACTTAACTTCATCTTTAATAATGGGCGAATCTTCAAATCCGAGTGGAATACAAGCCATTTCCCCCAGTTCAAATCAAAGAAAACAGAAGTGGCGTCTATTTTAAATTCAAATACCCGTATATTCAGCTGTTTCTATGCCATTAACCCGGTTGTTTATACACAATAAACCAGTGACTATCCATCCAGCGTCGTACTTCAGTTTTTGTCAGTTGTGGAACAGCGACGCTGGTGCGATAAAGATTTAAAATTTTATAAAGATTTATTCATATAAATTATTTTGTTTCAAGTTGCACATTTTGTAATGTTTTGTCTATTTCAAATTGCATACGCTTATGTTGTGATAATGTGGTAGTCACATGGCAGGGGGTGGAAGTGGGAGAGACTGTTAGTAATTGTACATTCCTGAAGCCAAAATCCTTTTCTGTGACTATGAGCCCTTTGGATCCAAACAGGGCAAGTGTTGTCAGGATCTTTACAAGTATGTTTGTTGTGATTGTTATAAAGTTTTTATGAAGACCCACATAGATTTGTTGTAATTTTGCAGAGTTGTGTTGTCATGGGAAGGCTGTAATTAAATTTGGGTGCCAACATTTGGAATCATGTTATTTAAGTGTCAGCTAAAGAGGGTTGTGTTTAAAGCCAGCAAACTAATCATGTAAACAAACTAGTACATAAACAGTCACTGTAAGATTATCTTCTTTCTTCATGCTCTTTTACTCCAGGTGTTGAAGCATAGGTCCAGCACTGTATTTGGCTCCCCTTACCAACTTAAGGAAAGTCTGATTCTAGTCATGTGCAGTGCAGTTTTGAAGCAACGGAATTTACATGGTGAGGTTGCGAGCCTCATGCACAACCCTGTTTTAGTTACCTCTTATGACATGCATGGAAGGAAATGGTTACCCTATTGTTTTCCTCTAGAACCAACCTCTGGGACACTAAGTAGTAAGTAAGAGTACTGCAGTGGTGGCTTCCTATGAGGGAGTCAAGAGTGGTGTACTCTTGGTACAGAAAGAACTCAATGATAAGAGATAGTCATATGAGCTGAGTAATTTGGATATTGAGATTTTGTCTTCTGACTAGAATAGGGCTTGGCTTGGTTCATTCTCAATCTCCCGCTAACAAGCCCTGAACGTTCTCAATCTCCCGCCAACAAGCCCCGAAAAGGGCATTGCAAGTAGCAGAATGTAATCCAGAGAACGGAATGTGTTGTGTCATAGTTTACAGCTTGACTGCGATATTTTTGGTCCTACACATCCGACTTCAGCAGCCATTTTTTAGTACCAGGCTAGCCTTCCCTCTTTGATCCCTTCTCCTTAGCCAGTCTGCTCTGTCGGCCTGTTATCCAGGATCACCGCATGAAGGTGTATAAGTGTCTTGGCAGTTCTGGTTCGCTGGCCCTGACGCTAGCAGTCGGCTATGGGTCGCTGACTGCTGCAGCTCATGCGCTGCTCGGCGTCGTCATCCGTGACTAGAATATTATGTCAACAGTTGATTATGTCAACACTAATTCTGTTTGTTTATTATTATGTTGTTGTTGGTGTGTAATATGTTGTTGGTGTGTAAGATGTTGTTGGTGTGTAAGATGTTGTTGGTGTGTAAGATGTTGTTGGTGTGTAAGATGTTGTTGGTGTGTAAGATGCTATGTAAGATGTATTTGATGTGCCATTTGTTGTTGTCAGTTATGTAAAATAATACATGATCTATTTATCTGCATACTCGATTGCAAGTTTAACGTCATCTACACTCCCACAGGGGTAAAATAGAAGTGACTAAATTGAAATGAATAATTCTGCTACCGACGACAGCATTTGGGACCCTTGCAACAGATTCCTTGTCACAAATATTTTGTCACCACCGCACAACAGGTGTCCTGACATCAGAAATTTTTTTTTTTTTCTAGTATTTTTTTAGTTTAAATTTTTGTAAGTCTTTGTTCTAGAAATCATGTAATTGTCAGTAGTTACAAACTATTGTGTAAGTGGATTACTCTCATGTTTTGTTATTTTTCTGTTACATTTTCTGAAATAAACCTTTACAGTTTTGTGTCTTTTTCTTAGTTTTTGTGGGAGCGACTTCGTAAGTCTTAGACATTTAGAATGTGTCTTTTGGCCTGACGCATCCACTTTCAGTACGACACATATTTTGGGCCAAGTTTTCCTTTCCTACTCAATCTATAGTCTCTCAATCAAGTAGCATCTGGATGCAGCTTGTTTACAGGACCACCACTTGAATACTAGAATAGGGGTACTCAGTGATCTCAAGGTAAGGTGTCCGCTCGGATGCCGGAAGTCACGGGTTCAAATCACGATGAAGATTGGGATTTTTTTCATGTGTATCAACTGGTAAAACTTCCCCTGTTCTCTGGGTAGTGAAATTTGATGCCCGTGTTCAGTGTCAAGCAAATTAAAAATCCCTTGCCAGTTGAAAATCAAAAAGAGTAGGCTTACCTGCCGCTGCATGGACAAAATCCAAATTAAAAACCTACCCAAGTTTTGTACCTTTCCCCAGGTGGTTTAAGAGCAGCTATAGATGGCCATTAAGTGGCTGTGTGTCTACTTAGCTCTAGTGTTTGAGTCTATTAAGATGGACTTGCACATTGGTTAAACCACCCTCCAAGAAACTGGTTGTATACAACAGATATTGTAGAGTCTTATAAACCAGCATAAAGACGTGAAGTTAGGATAGGTTCTTGAACAACTCTGGTTCTCTGACCCTGACGAAAGCAGTTAATATGAGTTACTGACTGCTGTCATCTCGTTACGTCATCTTCTACCCCAGTTGAACATGGCAAGAATTTCCATGAAAAATATCGGCTGTGAGATGGTACTGACAGTTCTCATTGCTTGCTGGTTGTATACACTTCACCTTCATACTCTCAGATATCGTCCTGCTCCACCCATGCTTAAACTCCAGCAAGCTGTTGACTACCAATTCATCTATTGCAAAGTCATCACCTAACAGCTAGCCCATTTTTCAGCAGGTGTATTTTACAGCTCAAGCAGTACCGGGACTTGAAGGGTGAGCAAATCATAGTAGCAACCCATAGAGGGGTAAGACACTCGCCTCTTAAGTGGGCCAATATAGCAGTGAAATAAGACACTCGCCTCTCAAGTGGGCCAATATAGCAGAGAAGTAAGACACTCACCTCTCAAGTGGGCCGATATAGCAGAGAGGTAAGACACTCACCTCTCAAGTGGGCTGATATAGCAGAGAGGTAAGACACTCGCCTCAAGTGGGCTGATATAGCAGAGAAGTAAGACACTCACCTCTCAAGTGGGCCGATATAGCAGAGAGGTAAGACACTCACCTCTCAAGTGGGCCGATATAGCAGAGTGGTAAGATACTTGCCTCTCAAGTGGGCCGATATAGCAGAGTGGTAAGATACTTGCCTCTCAAGTGGGCCGATATAGCAGAGAGGTAAGACACTCGCCTCTCAAGTGGGCCGATATAGCAGAGTGGTAAGATACTTGCCTCTCAAGTGGGCCGATATAGCAGAGAGGTAAGAAAACTTGCCTTTTAAGTGGGCCGATATAGCAGAGAAGTAAGACACTTGCTTCTCAAGTGGGCCGATATAGCAGAGTGGTAAGATACTTGCCTCTTAAGTGGGCCGATATAGCAGAGAGGTAAGAAAACTTGCCTTTTAAGTGGGCCGATATAGCAGAGAAGTAAGACACTTGCCTCTCAAGTGGGCCGATATAGCAGAGTGGTAAGATACTTGCCTCTCAAGTGGGCTGATATAGCAGAGAGGTAAGAAAACTTGCCTTTTAAGTGGGCCGATATAGCAGAGAAGTAAGACACTCACCTCTCAAGTGGGCCGATATAGCAGAGTGGTAAGATACTTGCCTCTCAAGTGGGCCGATATAGCAGAGAGGTAAGAAAACTTGCCTTTTAAGTGGGCCGATATAGCAGAGAAGTAAGACACTCACCTCTCAAGAGACAAATAAATGCCTAAAACGACATGTACTCGAGCCCCACAAGTTACCGCTGGTGTCAAGGGAGGTGAGATTGTGCACATAGTCCTAACGGAGACAAACAATAAACTCTGAGGTCCCGTGTACATGAAGTGCATATAGAACAACTCTTCAGTGTAGAATTGAAAAGCAAGTTGCTAATTGCTGTGCGTGCAAACATTTTGTCAAATTAAGACCTACCTTCCTTCCGGGCCTAGAAAGTCGCAGCAAGTTTGTTTGTTTTTTTCTTTGCGTTTGCTTTATTTCTCCATTCTCCAAGGCAGTTTGCGTTGCACTATGTCTTCATTTTGTGCCTGTCGGCCTAGTGCATCCGACTTCAGCATGCATTTTATGTAAGGGTTCCTCCTGCATTTTCTAAGGGTTAGCTTTCCCGGGGTAATGGCCAGTGCTGTGATGGGGACTGAACCCAGCACCTTCGGATTGTGAGCCGTGAAACTTAACCACTAGGCTACGCCGTCCCCCTGATCACAGCAAGTGAAAACGAAAAGCAAAAAAAAAACATATTACTGATAGCTTCAGCTACCTCATAGCAGGGAGAGAGAAGACTAACATATGGTTAGGTAAAACATACTGATCGAACAGACTTACCTGACGGTCAGGCAAAATATGCTGACCAAGACTCCCATCTCACTTCCACGAAATTCTCCATGGAAACAAGCTGTTTTATGGTAGTCTGGCTGTCGAGGTGGTGGACCAGAGTGATCCCAATTGTGAGTGATATACAAATAAAGCCAAGAATAACACAACGGCCTGCAGGACTCCGGTCCACCTTCATCGGCACGTTCGGAATGTGAGGGAAGCTACTACAATCTCTTGACGCCCCCTTCAGGACACACAAGAGTAAACTTTCTCTTTATTCCCATTAAACAACAACCACCTGGCAACAGGGATAGACCTGGTACCTGTCTGTTTGAATACAAGGATTTGGCATGTGTTTGTTGATCAATGCTTTACAGGGAGCTGATAAGGTTTTGATTGATTGCTTGGTGCATCTCTCATCTATATCTAATTTATGTGCTTGTGAAGGCCATCTTGACCAAGACAGGAGATCCAAACAAGCCTCTGAATATTTGAGGTTTGTATGTCCATGTTACACCTCAAGCCCTAACCATTTCGTGTACCGTCTGAAACAAAAATTGAGAGACACGATGGTATACCATAGGCAATGCGGTTTCACTTATCGCTCCATCAGAGCTGACGTGATCGTCTTGATCTTGCTTTGCATGCCCCGCTTCGTTTGGGGAAGACCTTACCTCCCACTAACTGAGCAGCCCCAGTCTGACTTCTCCACAAGCAGCATTGATGCGCCATCAAGCAGCATAGATGCACCATCTGCTACAGGGGCATGAATAGTATGAGACCCAATGGTCTCGAAGTAAGGTCTCCTCTTCAGATGCTGGAGGTTCAAATCACAGTGTAGACCCAGATTATTTCACGTGGATCATCTGGCAAAAATTTACCTTGATCTCTGAGTAGTGAGATTGGACACCCGTGTGCAGTGACGCGCACGTTAAAAATTTCTTGGCAGTTGGAAATCGAAAACAATAAGCTTAACGATCGCTGCTCGCGCAAAATTTAAGTTTAAAATCTACTCAAATTATTCTAGGGATTCTCGCCCCACAGAGAATATGTCGCAAAAAGGGGTCTGTGTGTCTATAACATCAGGTCCTGGTTATATGGTCAGTGACGCGGCATTGGTGGCACCTGACAGGCTGCAGGTCTACCTTGTATAATTTACGCTTCCATCACCACCAGTCCCAAAAACGCGATCATATTTTCCAGGGGCAACCAATCTAACGGTTGGTAATATATACTGGGATTGACCTGGCAAGTCGCCAGCGGACAAAAATAAATGCAACAAAGTAGGTCACACCTCCCCACGACGTCTAAAGACACAAGCCGACTGAAGATAGATAGATCACCTATCATCAGTCGTAACTTCATTTAAGCTCCACTTTCTCACTGCACCACTTTATGCATTCCCTACCACGGGTGATGAGAGCTGGGTATGAATTTATTCTTCCCCATTAAACTATATTTAGTCTCTCTACTGTGGATTGATTCAGATACGTAATCACGTTGACTATGATTATTTTGGAGCGTTTAGTCACCGTGTCTTTTGCAATGTCGCATTCGTCATTAATATGACCGTTTTATCGGTCTCATAGCAATGTGCAATAGGCTCTAGCTACACGATTAATCAACTTGACCAGTTATTTTCAGATTGTGTCCTAATGCGGGAACTAATATTTATACAGTGTATCGGGTCGGATGAGCTTGGTAGTCTGTTACTGACGGAATGCGCACAATGGGTAAATGTGGGTCCTGACTAGGACGTTTTTAGTGGCGGTGTGCTGTAGCTTTCTTCACGTCCCTAGCGTGCTGATAAAGGTGGACTGGGGTCCTCCAGACGGTTGTGCTATCCTTGGCTTCATCTGCGTGTCGCTCACTACTACTGGGATCACGTCGATCCTCACTTCGTTAGCCAGGCTGCAATGAAAACAGCCCGTCTCCAGGAAGGACTGCGGAGAAGTCGAGGTGAGGGTCTTGGCCAGTATATTTCCCTTACACCTAACAAACATGTCTGGTCAGTATATTGTGCCTGTCCAGATGTTAGCCTTCCTTCCCATTGGTAGGCCTAAAGAAATCGTTCCTATGAGAGACAACTCTGACAACAAATACAGAATGCCCCCACACGTAGGGTGGGGACAAGGGAAGCAACAACAACCAAACCCAAACATGACGAAGACTAATACACTGGTCACCCGGATACAGAATACAATGCAACGCAATTCGCTTTATCATGTCAACGAAGGACATTTACTCGTTGGCGACATTGAGCTGGACGATTGAAAGCGAACAAAAAAGCAGAACTCCTCAAGAGACCAACAACAATAACAACTATAACAAGTTTTTTTAAAGTACAACCACCAACAAGGACAAGAGGCCACAGCTACAAGTTGACTAAGGAGAGGTCCAGATTAGATATTAGGAAGTATTTCTTTAGCCAGAGAGTTGTGAATGCTTGGAATGCATTGCCAAGTGAGGTGGTGGAGGCTAGGACGGTCAATGCATTTAAGAACAGATTGGATGCGTACAGCTTCTAGAGCAAGATGATGTAATTGGAACTGGTTGTTTACAGACTCTGCAGAGTCTTCTAAACCAGTATAAAGACGTTAAGTTAAGTTATGGGGGGATGGTTACTAACTTCCAGCTTGTTATTTTGTAGTACATGAATGTATCTTCTGCTGCCTCTTCACCGTAATATAGAAGCGTCCAGTTTATGACGTTTTGGGGTCGCTGTCAAGTAGAACTGAGGGCCGTAGTGTCTATCCTTACCTCAATTAATACAAGAATTATCACTGATGTTTGTGAGACAATAAACTATTTTTGATCAACAAATGCTCAGGTTGTGCTATAAATTTACGAACAATTATTTATTTTAATATTTGGATTGACTGATTTATTGATTGATTGCTAGGGACTATCACTTCATACTAAGCATAGGGCCACCACTACAGCTCACCCCAAACAGAAAGCCGGTATCAGAGCATTTTTAGTTTCATAGCAAACGGATTTACGGCATTAGATCAATGCAAAACCGTGTTTAACAGCCTTTTACGACATGCCTGGAAGGAAACATTAGACCAATTCTTTTCAACCCGTTCACCACTCCTGTAGCGCATACCCTTATACATTAGGAACCTCTAAATTGGAGCAATTCTACGTCTCTAACCTACTGCAGAACTTGTATTACAGAGTGTGCTTGGTTTATGATGAACCAGTATGTAATAGCAAGATGAGTCCAACAGGGCGACATGACCTCCCCAAAGCTATTTCGGCTCTCGGAGAGATTTTTTTTAATGTCTTTGTGTCAATAAAGATGGCGAGTGGCTGACCCATTTACGATTTGCAGATGGCATCGTGCTCATCAGCTATACAATTAAGAAAGTCTAACAATCATTGAATAACTTAAATGGGATCAGCAGAGTTATTAGTCTGAAGATAAATAAAAGTAAAACTGTCTCAGAAACCCTTACTACCCAAAGCAGGACATCAAGCTGTGAGGGGAAGCCATGGAGGACGTCAACTCCTACCAAGGCCAAGAGAGAGGAAACCATGGAGGACGTCAACTCCTACCTAGACCAAGAGATAAATGGTAACAACAAAATTGACCACGAAATCTCTAGACGACGAAAAGCAGCTTAGTTTTCCTCTAACTCCATTAAGCCAATACTCCAAGAGAGGAAAGACACCACGACAAGGGAGCACACTTTGAACTCCAGTCACTCCAGCAATGATTTACAGATGTGAAGTGTGGAACTTGCGTAACACAGATGCCGAGAAGGTCGAAGTCACTCGGAGAGCTGGAAGGCGCGGACTCGATTCGAGATAAGATCCAAAACGAACATAAAACTGTTTCAGGACGTGGAAGCGGTGATGTCACGCAACCATCATTAGGCTGGACACGTGATAGGCATGCATGACAATAGATGGACACGTGTTAGGCATGCCTGACAACAGATGAGCACGTGGTAGACATGTTTTACAACAGATGGACACGTGATAGGCATGCATGACAATAGATGGACACGTGTTAGGCATGCCTGACAACAGATGGACACGTGGTAGACATGTTTTACAACAGATGGACACGTGTTAGGCATGCCTGACAACAGATGGACACGTGGTAGACATGCCTGACAACAGATGGACACGTGGTAGACATGTTTTACAACAGATGGACACGTGATAGGCATGCATGACAATAGATGGACACGTGGTAGACATGTTTTACAACAGATGAGCACGTGGTATGCATGCATGACAATAGATGGACACGTGTTAGGCATGCCTGACAACAGATGGACACGTGGTAGACATGCCTGACAACAGATGGACACGTGGTAGACATGTTTTACAACAGATGGACACGTGATAGGCATGCCTGACAACAGATGGACACGTAGAACAACGTTTTGGTGGCCATACTCCTATACACGTCCACGGGGTCGCCCACATATGCGATGGCGAGATGGATTAACCAACGACCTTGGCCCACATTGGTATAGCATTGCAGAAAATCGAAAAGCATACATCATATTGTTGGCTTCTTCGGATACGACACATGTGCAGGACTGACGCCGAGAATAATGTGATGTGTATGTGATGACTGACATTAGGAATGAGAATACACAGAGAACAACACAAAGATTGTGAGAATAAATAAACTAACGATAATGCATTGGGAGACGCATTCCTATAGTTCAGTCATGACTAACTGGATCGATCTGCAGATGTCTTCCCAGGATATCAGACCCATGTCCAATGTCTTCGTGATCAGTTTATACGCGTCTTTGAACTTCAGCTGTGGTTGGTCGACTGTAATTTACCATCCGCCAACTGTCCGTAGAGGATATATTTGGGAATAAAAGACGAGGGCTCGACTTTACGTCTGCGGGTCTCCGCTCGGAATGCGACCATCTTCTATGCGACGAACACGACCACGCCATAGAAGTCTTCGCTGCCTAAGAATAGCGCACAAGCTTACGACTCCGGTGCGAGAAAAAACCTGCGCATTTGTAACCATATAATTCCGAAAATAGATCGCATCCGCCGTTTTAACTGTAAGTTTCTTGTTATTCTTCATCGAACCCAGCACCTTCGACGAACTTTATCGATGATAACAATTGGCGTGGCATCTACTTCATGTCCCAGCACATTTGTTTTGTTGTGACTTACTGTAAAACATATTTGCACATCTGGGAAAAGCGATCTACCAAACTCTAAAATTCCTGATGACTGGGAGAAACAATCGAAGTATCATCAACGAAAAGCAAGTCCCTGGTGGTGATCTCCCTTACCTTCTTTCTGGCATCAGACCTTACAAGATTAAACAGCCGACCATCCAACCTAGTGCGTCGCAGCTTTCTTCATTGACGTTACTAAATGCATGCCTCCAGTAGCAGAGCGGCAAAGATTTCGAATAGGACACAGCCTTGATTAACACCCCAGCGAATACTAAATGATTGTTATATCATCATCATCATGTAGCATGCCCTTTGCAGAACGCCGATCTCACCACAGCCCGTCTGTAGGAATCACTGTCGCCGCTAGTCTTCCCGCTTGCTCCAAGGTCAACGTGACTTCTTGTATCCATCATCGGCTTGGCTTATCGCTGCTTCGTCTTCATAGAACCACCATATACCCACCTCACCACCCCCCACCCCCCTCACCTCTCTCTCTCTCTCTCTCTCTCTCTCTCCCTCTCTCTCTCTCTAGAACTGTTTGTTCCAGTCCGTTATGACGTTTAATGTGGCTGAAAATGTAATATTTTCGAAACATAACATTGTTTTAAAGTCAGTTTTCATTTATATTTAGGTCTTGGATGGCTTTATTCTTTTCTTTCTTTGTCCATGGAATGTTCATGATTCTTCTATAGCACTGAATCTCGAAAACTCCGATTTTCTTTGTAAATGCCGGTGTGAAAGTCATTATCTCACAACCAACGGTTACCACATGACACATACATGTTCTTAGAATGTTTAACTTCAGATATGTGTTGTATTGTGCCATAAATGATGCATACCGCTTAGCTTCTGTCTGTATCGTGCCATAAATGATGCATACCGCTTAGCTTCTGTCTGTATTGTGTCATAAATGATGCATACCGCTTAGCTTCTGTCTGTATCGTGCCATAAATGATGCATACCGCTTAGCTTCTGTCTGTATTGTGTCATAAATGATGCATACCGCTTAGCTTATGTCTGTATTGTGTCATAAATGATGCATACCGCTTAGTTCTGTCTGTATTGTGTCATAAATGATGCATACCGCTTAGTTCTGTCTGTATTGTGCCATAAATGATGCATACCGCTTAGTTATGTCTGTATTGTGCCATAAATGATGCATACCGCTTAGTTCTGTCTGTATTGTGCCATAAATGATGCATACCGCTTAGTTCTGTCTGTATTGTGCCATAAATGATGCATACCGCTTAGTTCTGTCTGTATTGTGCCATAAATGATGCATACCGCTTAGTTCTGTCTGTATTGTGCCATAAATGATGCATACCGCTTAGTTCTGTCTGTATTGTGCCATAAATGATGCATACCGCTTAGTTCTGTCTGTATTGTGCCATAAATGATGCATACCGCTTAGTTCTGTCTGTATTGTGCCATAAATGATGCATACCGCTTAGTTATGTCTGTATTGTGCCATAAATGATGCATACCGCTTAGTTCTGTCTGTATTGTGCCATAAATGATGCATACCGCTTAGTTCTGTCTGTATTGCCATAGTCAGTTGCCTTCTCACTTAACTAGTCGTCGGCCTGTGACGTTCCAATCAAATCCTGTTTGCAGTCTCCGTTGTTTGGTATAGAGCCCAGGTATTCAAAGCGTGTAGTATTTTCAATGTCCTCGCCTTAGATAACAATTTTTGGTTGGAGTCATGCATTATTGGTCGACATATTCTTAATTAAGTTTTTTTTTAAATTTGTAATGTCCAGGAAAAGGTTCTGAGTTTCATTATGCTTCTGGGTCGACATAGTTCCATGTTCTAGGCCCTTCGCGTTGTTTGCCATCAAGACTGTATCGTCTGTGTATCTTATTTCAGGAATAATGTTCTAGGCCCTTTATGCTGCTTGGGATCAAGACTGTAGTGTATCGTCTGTGTATCTTATTTCATGAATACCGTTTCCTGCTATTGTAAACGCGACGAAGTCGGTATAGTTTGTATGTTTATATATTTGCCAGATGTTTTCCGCGTATATGTTAATTAGACATGGTGAAAGAATCCTGTCTTATCCCCTTGTGATTCTCGAACCAATCTTAGGTTTCACTCTGTAGTCTGGCGGCTGCTTACTGTCCACCGCAGAGCGCTTCTATTAGAGGAATCAAATGTGTTGGGAAGCAGATGTCTTTCATGATATTCTTCCCTGTCTGGTGTTGCACAATCAAAAGCCTTTATTTATATAACAGTTTTTGTATATATCAACTTTCTTATCAGTCTCATCATAATTGTACGTAATGACATCATAATGATACGTAATAAGATCTTTCTGACGTGGCTTGTCAGTGCAACAGTTTGTAAATAACTTTCAGTTCTTTCTTTGGTATAGGGATATATACATATCTTTTCCATTATATGGGTCGGTCTGTACAGCACCAAATCTTCATACAGATATCTTCCTGCGTGACATGTACGGATGCTAACATATCCTACAGCTTGTATATCCTCCATCTTGTATCTCCTCTAGCTTGTATATCTTCCAGCTTGTATCTTCTCATACGTGCATATCCTCCAGTTTGTATATCCTCCAGCTTGTATATTCTCCTACTTGTATATTCTCCTACTTGTATATCCTCCAGCTTGTATATCCCCCTACATGCATATCCTCCAGCTTGTATATTCTCCAGCTTGTATATCCTCCAGCTTGTATATCCTCCAGATTGTATATTCTCCTACTTGTATATCCCCCTGCATGCATATCCTCCAGCATGCATATTCTCCATCTGTATATCCTCCAGCGTGTATATCCTCCAGCTTGTATATCCTCCAGCTTGTATATCCTCCAGCTTGCATATCCTCCAGCTTGTATATCCTGTATCAGTTCAGCATTGTGATGTACTGCCATCAAATTGACGGTTCCTTTCATGGCCTCGCGGAGCGATATTTCTAGATGAAGTTGGCGAAGAAAAAAACAATAATTGTGATCGTTAATCGTCCAGACCTGAGTCCACACATCGACTCCGAAAACACATCCCATAAGTCAATTTGTGTAGCCCTAGTAAAATGACTCAAGCATAAATTTAGGCAACAGCACTGCCTGGGGGCGGTTTGATAGTTATTTACAAACGCTTCAATCATCTTTTGTTATATAACGTTACAATCTATACATCTATCATATCTTGAGGTATTGTGTCCTTATTGGTATATCATTCTGTGCGACAGTATCAGGATTGCACCCTCACATCGCTCGATCAAATCAGATGGAATGATGTCCCTGCCTCGATCTCTGCCCGGGCCCAAGCTGTTTATGGCTCTTTTGAAGATCTTCTAAAGATACTTCGATGTCCAGTTCGTTCATTTTCTGTTTTTGTTTTGTTTTTGTTTCTTTCGCCTTTCTATTGTCCAAGGCGGGGTGCGTTGCACTATGTTTTTATTTTATACGTGTCGGCTCAGTGTATCCGACTTCATCATGCATTTTATTTAAGGGTCTGCTTCCTCCTGCATTTTCTAAGAGTTTGCTTCCAAGGGGTAACGACCGGTGCTGTGATTGGGAAGCGAGCTTCGCACCTTCGGGATGTGAACCGTGTTACTTAACCACTAGCACACGATGTACCCTGGATAGATTCAATGCCAAGAGCTGCGAGAGAGATGATATTGTCATAATCATAGCTCTATTTGCATTCCTTTGTCCGTTAGTTTCTCGTCAGTGATGGTTTTAAGTGGTGCCATGTTCCTACTTTTAGAACCAATAGCTTTCTTCATACCATCAAACATTTGTCTGATGTTGCATGTTTGTGTTGTAGTCTGCATGTTTGTGTTGCAGTCTGCATGTTTGTGTTGCAGTCTGCATGTTTGTGTTGCAGTCTGCATGTTTGTGCTGTAGTCTGCATGTTTGTGTTGTAGTCTGCATGTTTGTGTTGCAGTCTGCATGTTTGTGTTGTAGTCTGCATGTTTGTGTTGCAGTCTGCATGTTTGTGTTGTAGTCTGCATGTTTGTGTTGTAGTCTGCATGTTTGTGTTGTAGTCTGCATGTTTGTGTTGCAGTCTGCATGTTTGTGTTGTAGTCTGCATGTTTGTGTTGCAGTCTGCATGTTTGTGTTGCAGTCTGCATGTTTGTGTTGTAGTCTGCATGTTTGTGTTGTAGTCTGCATGTCCCTCCTGTTCCAGAGTTTGAAACATTTGCATCGTCTGATCTCATCACTACCGGGAATGTCTGTGGAGATGCAAGTGGTAACCATCAGCAAGTGGTACCCATTCACTAGCTAGTGACCTCAGCCAATTGATTCAAAACCTGCAACAGGAGTTGTAAGTGATCCATTAGCACACTATCCGCGTTGTCTTACATGTCATTGACCTTCTTTATTTTATCAAGAAAGAATTAACCGGCAAAAGTTCGCATAAGTTCACTGTGTGACAAGGCATAGCACCGGCATTACACAGGTCATGGTTAAGTGGTTTGTTTAGAGCAGCATAGATGGCGCCTAACAGGCTGTGGGTCTACTTTACTCTAGTGTTTTAGCCTCTAGTGTTAAGCATGAAATTCACTTCCCGGCTACATCCAGCTCAAACCAGAGCTGGGACCTGCACAGGGGCATCTGCCACTACAGAAGTACAGGTCGACTAAGAACTAAGAAGTTCGCAGACAAGTTTGTTGTTTACATGAATCTGTACAAACTCTGATGAAGAACAATGTAGTTTCATATTACGGATTTGTCATGTTAGAAATGTTTATATGGTGAGACTTGGTAATTGGCCCTTGGATGATTTTGAGTGGTACCCGATATACTATTGTATAACGTCATCTTGTCCTTTACAGAACGTTGACTTCTTCATATCTGTCGTCTAAGACACTCGATCTGCAGTCAGTTCTCCTGTCTTCATCAGTGTCATCTTCAGTTCAGTTGAAGTGCCATCTCCGTATCGTAGGTTGGCTGCAAAGAATCTCCAGTGTACTATATGACTTCCGTAATGGTGCAATCTGACAGGATTGTTGCAGTCCATCTCCTGATGCTATCCACCCTCTTATAACGTTGTCTACCTCTGGAACGACAGCCTTCCACCCTACCCTCTAGCATGTTCTTCAAAAAGGAAGTATGTCTTGTTATATGGCCAAAATATCTTAACTTGTCTAACCTTAATTTCGTTTATTAATTCTCTTTCCACTCCTAGCGTTTGAAATACCTCCACATTTGTTATATTCCCTTTCCTAGAAATGCGACCAACATTTCAAAGATTTTGATACTCTTTTCCTTCATCTTCAGAACATCGTTGATGTTGTGTGCTCATCTTATCCTCTGTCTCTATTTGTGAATGTCCGCGCTTGACTGTGTTAGGAGAGAGTTTCTTCCTTAGAGGCCAAACAAATGGAAAACTTTGTAAAGAAACTAAACATCAGCTCACAAATACTTGCAGATACCACAATATGGCATTGGGCCAAAGAGCAGTTGAAAAACAAAATAGAGCCACTCGAAATGTGGTTAAAGAGGAAAGACATCATATTTGAATGTGGAATCCATAAAGGGCAAGCAGACTTCGAAAAAACCAGAGGCACCAGAGATCACATACTTTTTACATTTAACATTACATCTATGAAACATGCAGACAGTATAACTTAGATCTGTGCGCGTGCTTTATCGATTACACCTTGACCTTTGTTTGATGAGACTGCGGGCAAGAACAAGGGTAAACATTGAGACCACGTGTCAACTTCTCTTTGTTGATGACTGCGCTCTCAATGCCCATTCAGAGACTGAAATGCAATGTAATGTTGACATGCTTGGTCTAACCAGTGAGACTGACGTGCTGCGCCAAGCAACCCCAAGAAATGTGCACGGTGAGCCGTCTATCACTATCAATGGTCAGAAGTTGAAGTCGGTACACCTTGGCAGCACAATCTCCAGAGCAGTCCATATTGATGATGAAAAAAACTCGAGATTTGCAAAAGCATGTGTAGCATTTAGAAAACAAAGATCCTCAGTTTGTAACCGGGGAGGAATTAGATTATAACCAAATTGATTGTTTATGCCCAATCATCCTACCAACCCTGTTCGCCTGTGAAACCTGAACTGTGTACAGTCGACATGAGAAGAAACTTGACTACTTTTATCTGAACTGCCTAAGGGAACTGCTAACCATAAAATGGCAAGATAGGATCACAGATGTAGATGTTCTCTCGGGGGTTGGCATGACAAGCATCCACACAACTCTGTGCAAATCGCAGCTGAGATGGACTGGCCACGTTGTCCGCATGTCAGATGAGCGACTTCGAAATACAATATTCTTTGGCGAGCTTGAGTTAAACAAGCGAGCTCACTGTGGTCAAATAAAACGTTACAAAGACACTCTGAAAGCCTCACTGAAGAACTGCGATATTGACCCTGATAATTGGGAGACCATTGCTGCTGATCGCCCTGCCTGGCGTAACAAAATCTTTTCTGATAGACACATATGGAGCAGACAAGAATCAAGGAAGCTGTAAAGAGACGAGCGACACGAAAGGCAAGAGACGAGTTGCCTCCGTCTGACGGTCCAGACAGTGTTTATCTGCCCTCAGTGTGACAGACGCTTCCGGGCTCGAATTGGTTTGATCAGCCATCAACGAACCCACTCCGGGATTGACAGATGACAATGTGGTCCGTAAACGATGGACAGGCAATTACAACCGTCAATGCAAAGGGGCAGAGAAAATTGAAGGTCCATTGCAGCCAACCTACGTTGCGGAGACGGCACTTGAATTTATTTGAAATGGAGAAGCCCACAGGCTGTTAAATCAATTAACAACCATTCTACTTCTGCTTAGATTTTCAGATACCACACCCATCAGTATAATAAATTAATAATTTATGTATGTTTAACATTTTTTATTTATTTATGCTCCATTTGTGTAGTAATAAAATAATTAAATGGACGGATAATATCAAGAGATGGACCAGAATAAGCCTGTCAGATTACACCAACAAAGCAAGAGTCCAAAAAGACTGGAGATCCGTCGCAGCCGGTCACCTACGTTGTGGAGATGGTATCTTATCTGAGCTGGTCCTGATAACCTCTTATCATTAGGGCATTGTTATATTTCCGGCAGTTTGCGACATCAATACCTTCATTTCCGCTAGTCACGTGATTTGTTCGTCTCGGTTTGTCATCACAACAAAAGATCAATTTATATCAAACCCTTCTTGGATTAGTTCAGTCGAACGGCTAACACTCACAAATGTTTATTTCAAGACCACAGATTATTCACGGGGAGAACTTAATAGCCTCAAACATCATTATGGATTCTGTAGGTTTCGTTTTTAATTGCTATGCTTGTACTTGTAGTTTGTTATTGTTTTGATCTCTCTCTGCGTTGAGCAGGACTGACACTGACAGTGACACTCAACGACAACGGTGACTTCATTAACTTAAATAAGTCACTTAACTGTTTCAAATTTTGTTAGTGTTATTTAATACTAATACAAAAGTGTTGTTATTGTCAGTGTTATTTGAAATGACTAATGTTGTCAGTATTAAGGCCAGTGCTTTGTCATGTACTAATTACTACTACTAATACTAGTAGTACTAGTACTATATCAGTATCAAGTATCAATGATTGAAATAATGCAAGAGGATCTGGCACAGCGCAGACAGAGTGACCACAAGCGTAGAGTAGAAGTAGAAGAGATCAATATATATAAAATATATATAGATAATAATATATTATAATATTCCTTTACAAAATGAAGGACTACAACTACAAAAGCTGTGCACAAATTATTACGCTAATAAGCCACAGTAGCAAATACTTTTATGATTATGGAACGACAGCCTTCCACCCTACCTCTGGCTCTAGCATGTTCTTCAACAAATTACAAAGGAAGTATGTCTTGTTATATTGTCAAAATATCTTAACTTGTCTAACCTTAATTTCGTTTATTAATTCTCTTTCCACTCCTAGCGTTTGAAATACCTCCACATTTGTTATCTTCCCTTTCCTAGAAATGCGACCCAATCTTCTGTATACCCACATTTCGAAAACTTTGATACTCTTTTCCTTCATCTTCAGAACATCATTGACGTTGTGTGCTCATCTTATCCTCTGTCTCTTTTTGTGAATATCCACGCTTGCCGGTGTTAGGAGAGAGTTTCTTCCTAAGAGGCCAAACAAATGGAAAACTTTGTAAAGAAACTAAACATCAGCTCACAAATACTTGCAGATACCACAATATGGCATTGGGCCAAAGAGCAGTTGAAAAACAAAATAGAGCCCCTCGAAATGTGGTTAAAGAAGAAAGACATCAAATTTGAATGTGGAATTCATAAAGTGCAAGCAGGATTGAAAAAAACAGAGGCACCAGAGATGACATACTTTTTACATTAACATAAGCAACATCTATGAAAAACGCAGACAGTATAACTTAGATCTGTATGCATTCTTTATCGATTACACCTAGGCCTTTGTTTGCTTTAAGTAATTATGGGGTTTCCAGTACATCTAATCCATCTGATGGGTGTTGGTTGGTTGGTTGATAATGCCCACAATGGGTTTTGGTAACCCTTTTGTGCGCCCTGAAAAGAACGGAACTTGTGGCAGAATATAGTAGCTTTCCTGACATCCCAAACGTGCTGATGAAGTGGACCGGGGTCCTCTTAGTGGTGGTGCAATACTTGGCTTCATCTGCATGTCACTCACTACTACGGGTATCACATCGAACCTCACCTTGTTAGCCAGACTGTTGTCCTCAACAACAACCCGTTTCCAGGACGACCAACGAGGAGATCAGGTGAGGGTCTTGGCCAGTATATTTTTCCTGACCCTGGCTTACATTGTTTGATCAGTGTGTTTTGCATTATCAGACGTTAGCCTCATTGTCCCAATCCATCTGATCAAATCATTATATCAAGAACAGCAAGCTGCATCAGAGTATCTGGTGAAACATCAAAATGGTTGAAGTACAAAGAGAGGTAAAGTAGAAATTTACCCTCTCTACATATGTATTTAACATCTACACAGAATGCATAATGAGGAACATTACAGAGGATGAGAATATAGAAAGTTTTGATGTCTTTACAATTGGCGAATACAAGATCCCAGAGCTAAGATATGCAGACGACACAGTGATACTATCAAACAGTGCATAGTGGCTAGAGCAGATATTTGCAGCCATAAACAGATGCAGAACTGTACAACCTGGGGAAACTATGGCAGAATAATACCAGCAAAACAGCTAAAGTTAACATTTTGAGAACCTATGTTTTTTTGCACGTATGGCTGCGAAACGTGGGCAGTTACCCAAATCTCAAAGAAGAGAATCAAGTCCTTCAAGTCAAAATGTTATCAAAAGGTCCTCAGAATACCAAGAATTGGAAAAAGGAAGAACACAGACAACCTCAACACCTCAAGGTAGAAGAGGAGCAACTAAGTAAGTAAGTAAGTAAGAACACAGACAACCTCTACACCTCAAGGTAGAAGAGGAGCAACTAAGTAAGTAAGAACACAGACAACCTCTACACCTCAAGGTAGAAGAGGAGTAAGTAAGTAAGTAAGTAAGAACACAGACAACCTCTACACCTCAAGGTAGAAGAGGAGCAACTAAGTAAGTAAGTAAGAAAGAACACAGACATTCAACAAGAATTGGACATAGAGGACAACTGGTTCATAAATACCATCATGAACAGAAAATTGAAATACTTTGGCCACATCAAAAGACACAACGGTCTTGAGATAACGGTAGTGTAAGGTTTGGTGTCAGGCAAAAGAGGGAGAGCCAGACCAAGAGGTTGATGGCACCAAGATGTCAAGGAATGCTTGGACATGACTGGGGCAGGCTGGAGATTTGTCAAGAGAGGGAGAGCCAGACCAAGAAGTTGATGGCATCAAGATATCAAGGAATACTTGGACATGACTGGGGCAGGCTGGAGATTGGTCGAGATCGAATTTCTGTCATTCGTTCTGTAAAGGATATGCTACATGAGGATGTTAGTGTTAAACTGAAAGTGTTCTTCTTACAAACTTGCTATTGTTGACAGACTTTCTGATATGCCTTCATTCTACATCAGAGTGTTCCTACATTTATCTCATTGTTCTTCTTGGTCATCCTCTAGACTATATTTTGATGTAGTACGTCTGCCCTGGACAACTTTTCACTTCAGTAAAACAGCTCCAATGTAGGTATACGCACATGTATACTTCATATACAATGACGAGACCTCTGCATCATTTAAGGTCAATAACAGCATGAAACAGGGATATGTGAACTTGCCCCGATCCAGTTCAGCATGATATCTTCAGCTATCATAACGGACTCCTTCAAGGACACAGAATATGTTATACCAATAAAGTTCAGCCTGGATCGCGATCTATTCAGTATTATTTGATAAATTTAATTAGAGTTTGGGATCATTATTCACACCATGAATGGTGTTAACAAAACTCAGAGACATTGGCATTTCAAACTGCTATGAAGGTAATACATTTACTATTGTTGTCTGAAGCGACTCATCTTGATCTTGATGACCTGTTCTTCAACGTAGTTGTGTGTCCCAACTTCGTCTTCAGTGGACCCTGTCTTGGGCCACAGAAGTCCAGTGCGTGGTAAGTGCTCCTCTAGAGGCATCTCTGATGTTGCAGCATGCAGCAAGGGAGTCTGACCATCGCATTGGAGGTCTTCCCCACGGTCTCTTCTTACCTCATACTAGATTTTATTTGGTACTGGGCAGCAGGTCGCAGGGGTCTTGTTATATCTAGGAAACACAACTCGAGCAACTTGGCACTTCATTAAATGTGATATGTATATCAACTATATGCTCACTAGAAGTTTTACAGCAATCACCATTTGTATGCCAGCTTGCTTAATAGGCAGTGCTCTGCACTGCTGGGAAACTGCCAGCACTAATTAGTAATTGCTCTGCAATTGATGTGTGTAGTTGCTACCAGCTGTGACACTGGACGAATGATAAATGGAAGGAAAGTATTAATAAAATAGGGGAAACTTAAGTTGTGTAAGATCGTCACATATGTGCATAATGGTGAATCATGAATGGAAATTGATGTGGGTATTAATTCTCAGAATTTGGTCTGTCATTATTTTCATTGAAGTGGCTGAGGGTTTGGATATCGGTATCATGACCGAGGAGGCTGTCTGTGACTATCAGGTTATCCTCACTGCATTTATTTGCGTTGCTGAGGTACATGGGAGAATTTATAGGGCTAAGAAATAAAGGTCACTTGACGCTGCAGTCAATGAAAAGGCCACATGTAGAATAATCTACCAAGGCAAATTGTCAGAACTATTTATAGTTCAAACTGGAGGTCTACTATCTCCACCTATCTTTCTCACGGTCATGTACTTGGTAATACGGCATGCAATACAGGGCAGACAAACAGTAATACAATGGATATTTGATAAGCTGCTGGAAGACGTCCATTTTGCCGATGGTATATGTATACTGTCACATAGACAGCAGAATATAGAAAGATTGGCAGACTAACATATGAAGCAGCAAAGGTGGGATGTCAGATTAATGTGAACAAAAAAAGGAAATAAGAATAAATAACAAACAAAGATACCCCATACAAATTAATTAACATCTGTTGCAGTCCTATGTTCCAAGGGGAACCAGACAGATACATGATGATGGTGATGGTGCCCCTACATTCACCACACACTGTTGTATAGGCTAGGTTTCAGATAGATTTTTAAAAACTGTGCTTTACTGAGGTTTTGATCGCATGTTCTTGTGGTTAGGTGGCTAACATCCAAACCACTTGACCAGCAATTCCTACATAATGAGTGCAGAGACAAGCAACATTTATTTCTCAGTTCTATAAATCTCACATCGGATCTCAACAAGGGAAACACTGCTGCACAGACAGACTTATTCATCCATACAATGGTCAATATGTGCTGATATAATCTAAAAGACTCTTAGTTTGAAAGGGACAAACTTTGAATAAACAACAGGTTGAAAGGAACAAACCTTTAACAAATAACAGATTGAAAGGGACAAACCTTGAACAAACAACAGTTTGAAAGGGACAAACCTTTAACAAATAACAGATAGATTGAAAGGGACAAACAACAGGTTGAAAGGGACAAACCTTTAACAAATAACAGGTCAAAATGGACAAACCTTGAACAAACAACAGGTTGAAAGGGACAAAGTTTGAACAAACAACAGTTTGAAAGGGACAAATAACAGGTTGTAAGGGACAAACCTTGAACAAACAACAGGTCAAAAGGGACAAATAACAGGTTGTAAGGGACAAACCTTTAACAAACAACAGGTCAAAAGGGACAAACCTTGAACAAACAACAGAAAGTTCATAGAGGAACAGAGTGACAAATGCAGAGATGCGCAGGTGTCCCAAGCATGTTACATCCTTAGGCAGCAAAGACTGCAATGGTTGGTCATGTTCTTTTACTTGGACGATGGTGACTTCCCCAATTTTATATGGACAATTTTCGGTTGATAAAAAACAGTTGGCCGACCACAGGAGAGGTTCAAAGATGTGTGCAAGCAGGACATGAAGCCACTAGACATAACTCTAATATCCGGGGAAAAGAAGCTGCAGATCGATCCGTGGAGATGTACACATGTACCCTTTAGAGCCACTTCCGACTGAGCAAACAGATCCTCTTGCAACACAGAGAAATTAAACAACGGTGCAGGGGAAAGGAAAATCAAAAACTCATTACAGATTTACCACTCTACGGTCTTCTTTGTTGTTTCGTTCTCAAACTCCCGCTGCCAAGCCCTGAAAAGGGCATTGCAAGTAGCTTGAAGTTTTCCGGAAACGGAGTGCGTTATGTTATAGTTTACAGCTCAGTTGCGATATTTACACCTTTCGGCCCCACGCATCCGGATGCAAAGCAAGATGAAGCAAAGCCAATTTTAATACACGAACTGCTCTTTGCTGATGATCAGTGCCTGATATACGAGGATGAAAGGAAACTGCAAATTAGCGATACAGAAACAGATTAGCAGAATACTTGGTCCACTCAACATCAATGTCAATGATATTGTTCTTTATACAGGCACATGAGTTTAGGGATCAAGGTAGTATATTTGTCAGTCGACAAGTAGGCTTGACAGGGAAATTTAAATTCAGAGTCAGAAGTTATTTGCTGTTGCCACTGCCTTGAGGTGTTAACATACGTTTGGCAACAAAACAGCAGTTGATGATGGCCAGTATGCCAACTCTATGTTGCCAGTGCCAGACATGGAGTCTTTGTTCAAGACATGCGAGAATAGAATTCCAACTTGTAAAATTAGGTATTTGAGAGAGGTCATTGATGGCATCCAGAGAAATAGGTTACGGAATGAAGAGATTCGAGGTTTGGTCGAAACTATTATGACAGGTCCTAACGTTATTGTATCACTTTATTACTAACTTCCTTCCTGACCTCTATCACTCCTTAACTCACACTTTAATTAAACCACTAACAATTCATTTAACAAAAGCAAAACAAAGAATGGTTATTTCACAAACATCATACACATCATATCAATAAACTAGGCTCGTAAATTGAATTATATTGTTCATCAATTATTAACTAATTTTAATGTCTCTCAAGTTTTTGTTATCAGCACTTCTCTAACTAACTATAACATCTTTCAAGAGGTGTGTGCAATTAGCACAGTTATTTCTCTTGGACTACTCAGGGTTCTAATCATGTGGTTGGAATCTAGCAATTGTTCTATTCACCATCTATATCTTTGTGTGTTCATATAACGCTGTCTAGCTACTTGTTCTCAGTCCTAAACTCTCTGTCTTCGCCCGTCTGATGGCCTTATGTTCCACCTCTCAGCTAACACAACGTGGATGTCTTCCGAGCCTTTTGTCTCGTCTCACCATCAGGAAGACGGCGACTGCAGCTGTGCTCGGGCTTATAACAGACGACAGTGGTTCTGTTACTGTGGTTGTCAGGCTGAGGTAACACATGAGTCACAACGTGTTGTCCAGGACGACAGCTTTGTGTTGAAGCAACACGTCTCCCTCTGACGAGAATGAAGTGGGGGTCACGAGAGACAGGTGTTATCAACGACTCGAACAGAACATCACATACAGACTGATTCTTACACATGTGTGGTCTCTCGTTGCCTTTCAGTGTTGGTCTGCTTTGGTGGCTTCTAATTCTATCTCTCTATTCTTGTCACTTACTGGCTAAGTCTTGTAGTTTATCTAGCTACTTGTCCTTGTCTATCTGCTACCTACTGAACTACACGGTAGAATTCTCTTCTCTGCTCCTTCTGATCTGTCCCTCCTGATGTCTCCCCCAGCTTATATGCTAAACTCCCTGCTTTGGTCAATGACTTCTACTTTCTTGAGTTCAATTTCCTCAAACTTTATTTGAACTGGTGTGTCCCAGAGAAAGGCTACCTTGTTTGTCAACCTACTAGGTGACCTAGAGGTCGTGGAATTCCCAGTAGAAATCATGGGAAGGTAACAATTTTAGCTGGACAGTCTTAAACTGTTTTGTTTGAGAATTAAGAACAATGCTTCGTTGATGAACTGAACCTCTCGGGCAGGGTTCTCAAGTTATGTGTGGGTACCATGAACGGTATTTTCAGGGCTTACCTGACATTGGCTCATTGGACCATTGTAACTCTGTTACACTATGTCTTGTGCTGAGTTATTTTCCATGAAACAATGTATGTAAAATATTAATTTAATGCATATAGTAGATGATTCTTTAATGATCTTGTCGATAGCATCATATTTTTAATGTATGTATTCTCAAAATATAGGCAAGCGCTCATCGAGAAGACAGAGAAAACAATAAAAAGGCTTTCTGAAAGTGTCTCTCAACAGTTTTCTACTTGATGTTGTCTCCTGGGAGCTGGTGCACCGCACGACTCAATTTGGCACATTGCCACCACACATGGTTTCGTGTTGCAGAGAAAAGATTCGTCGCTATAGCACAGTAAAATCGAGCTGTGCGAAAGGACAGGATGCAGGATGGTCCAATTACTAACACTTATCCACATATGCCCTACATGTGGTAGAGTTTGTCAGACTCGGATTGGACTATACGGCCATATGGGGTCATATCTGAATGCACGTCTGATGCTGTCCCCATCTTTGCTTACGATGGGCAACTATTATTAATTGTTTATGGAAATGAGGTAAACTTGATTGATTTGATATGGGCCGGGGACATGCAGCAGTGAATGAACTGACGGTTGCCAGCGACTTATAGATGGCTGTTTGCATCAAGGTCAATTAATTTTTTTTGGTGTTCGCCTTATTTTTCTAATCCCCAAGGCGGTGTGCGTTGCACTGTGGTTTTTATTTTTGCCCCTGTCAGCCCAGTGCATCCGACGTCAGCGTGCATTTTATGTAAGGTTCTTCTTCCTCCTGCATTTTCTAAGGGTTTGCTTCCCCGGTGCTGTGATGGGGATCGAACCCAGCACTTTAGGATTGTGTGCCATGCCACTTAACCACTAGCCCACGCCGTCCCCGGTCAATGAATAAGAACGGACCAAGACCATAATCCAAGGGACAGTTCTGGAAACAAACTGCACCCATGCAGTCTGGCTGATAAAATATGGAGTGAAAAAAGAAGTCAGAAAATGCTGTGCTGAAACCGGATGTGTCTAGCAGAAAGGCGCAGATATCACAGCTTCACTGCAAATTACCACACAACGTAACAAAACATTCTTTTCAGGGTGAACAAAGAAGAATAAGATTGATCTGACACAATCATTTAACACATTTTATCTTTGTTATGCTGGATGTTATTTTAATTGTTTGTGATGGTTGTTGCAATTATGTGTTGTTTTTTTTAAATAATTTTCTTAGCGAGTGCGTGGAACGGCCAACATCATTGCTAGCAACATATGCACTTTGAAAGCACACACATCAGATGTGTTGAGTGTTGCCTTTTCTAGTACAGTTTTAGCAACGTGTTCTTCTGATAAAACGGTTCGACTATGGGAGACACAAGAATTCACAGAACTGCCTCACTCACCTTTGACTGGACATCAGTACATGGTAGGTTCTACATTAATTCAAACAACTTTTAATAAGTATAGGACTACTGCATCTTAAAGATGGCTAAGTAGAGCTGTACAACCTCATCATGTAAAGCAAAGTGCTACAGAAACCATATAGATTTTTTGATATAGGCTTCCTGCAAAAAAGCTAACTGTAATAGTGGTCCTAAGCTTCTTCTGGAATGAAACAGTAAATATAACGATCGTTTAAACTGGATACATGAAATATTTCATCTAAGTGACACATAGTGATGGTTTGAAGCATCCCTGGTCTCAGCAGATGTTAGATCATCATCTAGTTCTGTTGGAAACGGACTATAAACTGGGAGGTCTCATGTACACACTGTGCATGTAATAGAACCCGTGACGGCTTAAAATTGACAAGAGCAGTCCAAGCAAAAATTCTAAAGTAAATTCATACCAAATAGTGGTCTACTTGAAGGGCAAAAGGAGGCAACTCATGTATTCATTCAGTATTCTCAATGTCTTTGAAAAGTGGTTATTGCTCTTGAATAATGTAAGTATCTTTATGTCATTGTGTTGGCAGCCGGTCAGAGGCACTCGTGAATACTACAATTTCAGTACAATGAAAATACCCTGAATTCCTGCACACTGTAAGAAACATGTAAATGAGGAGACATATAGACTGACCAAAGCAGAAGAAAGCAAAACCCAAACTGAAGACAGAGCTATATATGGAGAAACAAAGATAATTAAATAAATCAACTTCAAATTCAAATAGCACAGAGAACACTCAGAATCTCATTTAGCATCAAATAGCACAGAGAACACTCAGAATCTCATTTAGCATCAAATAGCACAGAGAACACTCAGAATCTCATTTAGCATCAAATAGCGCAGAGAACACTCAGAATCTCATTTAGCATCAAATAGCACAGAGAACACTCAGAATCTCATTTAGCATCAAATAGCACAGAGAACACTCAGAATCTCATTTAGCATCAAATAGCGCAGAGAACACTCAGAATCTCATTTAGCATCAAATAGCACAGAGAACACTCAGAATCTCATTTAGCATCAAATAGCACAGAGAACACTCAGAATCTCATTTAGCATCAAATAGCACAGAGAACACTCAGAATCTCATTTAGCATCAAATAGCACAGAGAACACTCAGAATCTCATTTAGCATCAAATAGCACAGAGAACACTCAGAATCTCATTTAGCATCAAATAGCACAGAGAACACTCAGAATCTCATTTAGCATCAAATAGCACAGAGAACACTCAGAATCTCATTTAGCATCAAATAGCACAGAGAACACTCAGAATCTCATTTAGCATCAAATAGCACAGAGAACACTCAGAATCTCATTTAGCATCAAATAGCACAGAGAACACTCAGAATCTCATTTAGCATCAAATAGCACAGAGAACACTCAGAATCTCATTTAGCATCAAATAGCACAGAGAACACTCAGAATCTCATTTAGCATCAAATAGCACAGAGAACACTCAGAATCTCATTTAGCATCAAATAGCACAGAGAACACTCAGAATCTCATTTAGCATCAAATAGCACAGAGAACACTCAGAATCTCATTTAGCATCAAATAGCACAGAGAACACTCAGAATCTCATTTAGCATCAAATAGCACAGAGAACACTCAGAATCTCATTTAGCATCAAATAGCACAGAGAACACTCAGAATCTCATTTAGCATCAAATAGCACAGAGAACACTCAGAATCTCATTTAGCATCAAATAGCACAGAGAACACTCAGAATCTCATTTAGCATCAAATAGCACAGAGAACACTCAGAATCTCATTTAGCATCAAATAGCACAGAGAACACTCAGAATCTCATTTAGCATCAAATAGCACAGAGAACACTCAGAATCTCATTTAGCATCAAATAGCACAGAGAACACTCAGAATCTCATTTAGCATCAAATAGCACAGAGAACACTCAGAATCTCATTTAGCATCAAATAGCACAGAGAACACTCAGAATCTCATTTAGCATCAAATAGCACAGAGAACACTCAGAATCTCATTTAGCATCAAATAGCACAGAGAACACTCAGAATCTCATTTAGCATCAAATAGCACAGAGAACACTCAGAATCTCATTTAGCATCAAATAGCACAGAGAACACTCAGAATCTCATTTAGCATCAAATAGCACAGAGAACACTCAGAATCTCATTTAGCATCAAATAGCACAGAGAACACTCAGAATCTCATTTAGCATCAAATAGCACAGAGAACACTCAGAATCTCATTTAGCATCAAATAGCACAGAGAACACTCAGAATCTCATTTAGCATCAAATAGCACAGAGAACACTCAGAATCTCATTTAGCATCAAATAGCACAGAGAACACTCAGAATCTCATTTAGCATCAAATAGCACAGAGAACACTCAGAATCTCATTTAGCATCAAATAGCACAGAGAACACTCAGAATCTCATTTAGCATCAAATAGCACAGAGAACACTCAGAATCTCATTTAGCATCAAATAGCACAGAGAACACTCAGAATCTCATTTAGCATCAAATAGCACAGAGAACACTCAGAATCTCATTTAGCATCAAATAGCACAGAGAACACTCAGAATCTCATTTAGCATCAAATAGCACAGAGAACACTCAGAATCTCATTTAGCATCAAATAGCACAGAGAACACTCAGAATCTCATTTAGCATCAAATAGCACAGAGAACACTCAGAATCTCATTTAGCATCAAATAGCACAGAGAACACTCAGAATCTCATTTAGCATCAAATAGCACAGAGAACACTCAGAATCTCATTTAGCATCAAATAGCACAGAGAACACTCAGAATCTCATTTAGCATCAAATAGCACAGAGAACACTCAGAATCTCATTTAGCATCAAATAGCGCAGAGAACACTCAGAATCTCATTTAGCATCAAATAGCACAGAGAACACTCAGAATCTCATTTAGCATCAAATAGCACAGAGAACACTCAGAATCTCATTTAGCATCAAATAGCAGCAGAGAACACTCAGAATCTCATTTAGCATCAAATAGCACAGAGAACACTCAGAATCTCATTTAGCATCAAATAGCACAGAGAACACTCAGAATCTCATTTAGCATCAAATAGCACAGAGAACACTCAGAATCTCATTTAGCATCAAATAGCACAGAGAACACTCAGAATCTCATTTAGCATCAAATAGCACAGAGAACACTCAGAATCTCATTTAGCATCAAATAGCACAGAGAACACTCAGAATCTCATTTAGCATCAAATAGCACAGAGAACACTCAGAATCTCATTTAGCATCAAATAGCACAGAGAACACTCAGAATCTCATTTAGCATCAAATAGCACAGAGAACACTCAGAATCTCATTTAGCATCAAATAGCACAGAGAACACTCAGAATCTCATTTAGCATCAAATAGCACAGAGAACACTCAGAATCTCATTTAGCATCAAATAGCACAGAGAACACTCAGAATCTCATTTAGCATCAAATAGCACAGAGAACACTCAGAATCTCATTTAGCATCAAATAGCACAGAGAACACTCAGAATCTCATTTAGCATCAAATAGCACAGAGAACACTCAGAATCTCATTTAGCATCAAATAGCACAGAGAACACTCAGAATCTCATTTAGCATCAAATAGCACAGAGAACACTCAGAATCTCATTTAGCATCAAATAGCACAGAGAACACTCAGAATCTCATTTAGCATCAAATAGCACAGAGAACACTCAGAATCTCATTTAGCATCAAATAGCACAGAGAACACTCAGAATCTCATTTAGCATCAAATAGCACAGAGAACACTCAGAATCTCATTTAGCATCAAATAGCACAGAGAACACTCAGAATCTCATTTAGCATCAAATAGCACAGAGAACACTCAGAATCTCATTTAGCATCAAATAGCACAGAGAACACTCAGAATCTCATTTAGCATCAAATAGCACAGAGAACACTCAGAATCTCATTTAGCATCAAATAGCACAGAGAACACTCAGAATCTCATTTAGCATCAAATAGCACAGAGAACACTCAGAATCTCATTTAGCATCAAATAGCACAGAGAACACTCAGAATCTCATTTAGCATCAAATAGCACAGAGAACACTCAGAATCTCATTTAGCATCAAATAGCACAGAGAACACTCAGAATCTCATTTAGCATCAAATAGCACAGAGAACACTCAGAATCTCATTTAGCATCAAATAGCACAGAGAACACTCAGAATCTCATTTAGCATCAAATAGCACAGAGAACACTCAGAATCTCATTTAGCATCAAATAGCACAGAGAACACTCAGAATCTCATTTAGCATCAAATAGCACAGAGAACACTCAGAATCTCATTTAGCATCAAATAGCACAGAGAACACTCAGAATCTCATTTAGCATCAAATAGCACAGAGAACACTCAGAATCTCATTTAGCATCAAATAGCACAGAGAACACTCAGAATCTCATTTAGCATCAAATAGCACAGAGAACACTCAGAATCTCATTTAGCATCAAATAGCACAGAGAACACTCAGAATCTCATTTAGCATCAAATAGCACAGAGAACACTCAGAATCTCATTTAGCATCAAATAGCACAGAGAACACTCAGAATCTCATTTAGCATCAAATAGCACAGAGAACACTCAGAATCTCATTTAGCATCAAATAGCACAGAGAACACTCAGAATCTCATTTAGCATCAAATAGCACAGAGAACACTCAGAATCTCATTTAGCATCAAATAGCACAGAGAACACTCAGAATCTCATTTAGCATCAAATAGCACAGAGAACACTCAGAATCTCATTTAGCATCAAATAGCACAGAGAACACTCAGAATCTCATTTAGCATCAAATAGCACAGAGAACACTCAGAATCTCATTTAGCAGAAGTATGCAACTTCCCCCCCCCCCCCCCCCCCCCCCCCCCCCCCCCCCCCTAAAAAGACAAGAGTTACAATATTCAGATTGCGAATATGCTACTGCAGACTGAAAAATATGTTTACAAATTAGGTACACAGACATATACCCATGTGGGGACACCAAACAGATCATGGATCATGTTATCTAGGTCTGATAGCTCCATGAGAGAAGCAGAGTGACAACATGGCCCTTCTCAAATTAATTACAAAATAAATGGTATGGCGATGAAAGAAGCATGAGGCGGGCCGCTAAGTTTATTAGGGAGATTAGTCAATTTGAGAGGGCTTGAGGAAGGAGAAGGAAAACATAATTACGTCAAGAACATAGAGTAAGTATGTTAGAGTTCTTGGTCATTTAAGTGGGAGGAGGAGTGTGTGACAGTGGGAGGAGGAGTGTGTGACTGAGTAGGAGAAGGAGTGGGTGACTGAGTAGGAGAAGGAGTGTGTGACTGTGTGGGAGGAGGAGTGTGTGACTGAGTAGGAGAAGGAGTGTGTGACTGTGGGAGCAATAGTGTGTGACTGTGGGAGGAGGAGTGTGTGACTGTGTGGGAGGAGGAGTGTGTGACTGAGTAGGAGAAGGAGTGTGTGACTGTGGGAGCAATAGTGTGTGACTGTGGGAGGAGGAGTGTGTGACTGTGGGAGGAGGAGTGTGTGACAGTGGGAGGAGGAGTGTGTGACTGAGTAGGAGAAGGAGTGGGTGACTGAGTAGGAGAAGGAGTGTGTGACTGTGGGAGGAGGAGTGTGTGACAGTGGGAGGAGGAGTGTGTGACTGAGTAGGAGAAGGAGCGTATGACTGAGCAGTTTTGAGTGGATGGAGAAGTGAATGACGAGTAGTTTTGAGTGGATGGAGGAGTGTATGACTTTTTATTCTGATGTGAAATAAAATCTAGCCTGTACACCGCATGGCAACTACAGGAGCTATCAGCCTTTATTCCTCAGCACTGTAATCCTTCTGGCAGAACCCAGCAATTGGAATAAATGTGCATAATGGCAGTTTAAACAAAAATTTAAGTTGAAACATGCGAGGATATCAACCTTCATTATGTCACATGAGGCTCTACAGAAACCACCACCACGGCAGTAGTGTGTCAATGGTGCAGACTATATTGGCTGCAAACGTGTGCTCTACAAGCAAGGAGTTGAAAGGTTTTGGCTCGTCATTTCATTTCTGCAAAAGGATCATTTTTAGTGCTGGTTCCTAAGTGAGGAAGAAGAAATGGAAAGTTTCAACATCTGACCATTTATTTATATTCATTTTTTTTTTAAATTTGCCATAACTGAACATTTTCCCAAGTAGATCACTGGACCCTTAATGAGGTGAAAAGAATAGGACCATTGATTTCACCTTCATGCAATAAAGCATTAGTTACACCTGAACTGTGTACAGGTGTGGAGTCCTTATCATAGAGGAGATATAAACTTGCTGGAAGGGATACAAAGAAGAGCAACAAAGCTGATACTGGGATTGCAGTTATGAAAAAAGACTCAGAAAAACTGGCCTACAGTGTCTAGAAAAGAGAACAATTTGAGGTGACTTAACACAGGTTTATAAGATAATCAAAGGAAGGGATAAATTAGACTATAACAAGTTTTTCAAAATACAAACACCTACAAGAACAAGAGGATATAGATACAGATTAACTGAAAAAAAGGTCCAGATTAGATATTAGGAAATATTATTTTAGTCATAGAGTGGTGAATGTTTGGAATGCATTGCCACAGGAAGTAGTGGAGGCAGAGACAATTAATGCATTCAGGAATAGATTCAATTTTGGAGCAAGGAAATATAAATGAAACTGGTTGTGTACAGATTATGTAGAGTCTTCTAAACCAGTATAAAGACGTTACGTTAATCTGTAAAATGTGAGACTAAAGAGAGTTGTACATGGGACTAGCAACTTTATCATGTAAAACAAACTGCTACAGAAACCACCACTGCAAGAGCATACAGGCTTACTCAAGGGGGGCCAGCTTGTTTGGTGGCCGTATGCTCTGACTGTAGAGAATAAAGTGCAAGATAGAACATTCCATGTCAGTGTATAAATGTGCTGATCTCATTTTCCGTGTCTTCTTTCAAAGATCAATTGCTGTGCCTTTTCTCCACTGGGTTCCACTCTGGCTACCTGCTCAACTGATGGCACTCTTCGACTGTGGGACACACAGTCCGGGGAAAACCTGGCTGTGTTGTCACACCCCACAAAATGTGCCATAAGAGTATGTTGCTTCTCTAGAGATGACTCGATGATCGTCACAGGAGGAGATGATGACTGTACGTGTTTGTGGAATGTACCGGAAAGGCAGCTGATAAAGTAAATGTTGGATTTATTTCTTATTTTATTTATTTTTGTTATCTTTATATGTTTTATTGCCCGAGTGGTCTGCCGTGGTCTTTGTTTATGACAAGGACAAGAATAGCACCACTGCCCCAATGAGAGCATGTTGCAAGAGATGACACCAGCCATGGTTAAATGGTTTGTTAAGAACAGCATTGATGGCGCCTAACAGGTTGTGAGTCTACTTTGCTTTAGTGTTTGAGTCTATTAAGATGGACTAGAACATCAGTTAACCACCCTCCGCAGCACTTGTCCCAACGTAGCGGAGTAATAAGTTGCTTGAGTCTAGCTCGCTAAGCAGGAAATCCTCCTCCTGGATCCATTCAGTTCACGTCAAAGCTGGGACCTGCACAGGTGCATCTGCCCCTGTAGAAGTGAAAGGTCAGTCCTATGGCAACAATTGCTGTCGGGGATGAAGATATTCTTCATTTATTAAGCCGCAGCCTATGTGAAGTGCAGTGGTCAGTTTCCTTCTTTCCTGTTTTTACCTTCCATAAGTCGTACATCAGGTACCCATGTACAGCTGGATCGACTGGAGGAGCGGTCGTACCAGGTACAAACCAAGGCCCAGATTTTTTTCTGTCCGTCCATGAATTCTAACCCTGGCACGCTGTAATTCCAGTCTAGCAAACCAGCACACTGTTGACTAATCTACACTGCCCACACATTGTAGAAGTACAGATCCACTAAGACTAACTGTTTTATACATTTGTTGTGCAAAAGTGTTCTTGTGTATTCTTCTTTGCTTGCCCTGAAAAGAACATTGTGTTACTTAACTTAACTTAACGTCTTTATACTGGTTTAGAAGACTCTGCAAAGTCTGTATACAACCAGTTACATTTACATCACCTTGCTCTACAAGCTATACGCATCCAATTTATTCTGAAATGCATTAACAATGTCTCATAGTTTACAGCAAAGCTGTAATACATGCTTCTATTGGCCCGACATGTCTGGTTTCAGCATGGCATATTTTGATGATGCTGGTTTGTGTCTTTTCTCTTCAACTCATATACTCTGCCCCAGGCAGCACTGGTGCAGCATGTTTCCAGGGCTGCCACTTGGAAGGGGAGTAGGCTCTTGGACAGCTTTGCTTCCCTGACTGACTTCTGTCATGTTATTTACTGCATCTTTAGCCTCTACCAGCAACTTGTTGTGTGTGTCCCTGCCTGCATGTACATACGTGTGTTGGACTGCAGAAGTGGAGCATGTGTGTTGATGAGATCCAAAAGGGGAACAATGAATAGTTACACTGTAAACTGACAGGCATGTTGTAAGAGAAGGGATGGACATAAAGCTGGCTACCTTACCTGTAGAAGTGTTGGACATAAAGCTGGCTGCCCCACCTGTAGAAGGGTTGGATATAAAGCTGGCTACCCCACCTGTAGAAGGGTTGGATATAAAGCTGGCTACCCCACCTGTAGAAGGGTTGGACATAAAGCTGGCTACCCCACCTGTAGAAGGGTTGGACATAAAGCTGGCTGCCCCACCTGTAGAAGGGTTGGATATAAAGCTGACTGCCCCACCTGTAGAAGGGTTGGATATAAAGCTGGCTGCCCCACCTGTAGAAGAGTTGGACATAAAACTGGCTATCCCACCTGTAGAAGGGTTGGACATAAAGCTGGCTGTCCCACCTGTAGAAGGGTTGGACATAAAGCTGGCTACCCCACCTGTAGAAGGGTTGGATATAAAGCTGGCTGCCCCACCTGTAGAAGAGTTGGACATAAAACTGGCTACCCCACCTGTAGAAGTGTTGGACATAAAGCTGGCTGTCCCACCTGTAGAAGGGTTGGACATAAAGCTGGCTACCCCACCTGTAGAAGGGTTGGACATAAAACTGGCTACCCCACCTGTAGAAGGGTTGGACATAAAGCTGGCTACCCCACCTGTAGAAGTGTTGGACATAAAGCTGGCTACCCCACCTGTAGAAGGGTTGGACATAAAGCTGGCTACCCCACCTGTAGAAGGGTTGGACATAAAGCTGGCTACCCCACCTGTAGAAGTGTTGGACATAAAGCTGGCTACCCCACCTGTAGAAGGGTTGGACATAAAGCTGGCTACCCCACCTGTAGAAGGGTTGGACATAAAGCTGGCTACCCCACCTGTAGAAGTATTGGACATAAAGCTGACTACCCCACCTGTAGAAGGGTTGGATATAAAGCTGGCTACCCCACCTGTAGAAGGGTTGGAGATAAAGCTGGCTACCCCACCTGTAGAAGCCAAAAGTGAGGGCGTGACAATTCCCAGATGCCTAGAAATGCTGTTGTAAGTAAAGATCCCGTCACACCATGTGGCGTATAGAAAATATGGTGTTAGGCCCATATTATTTTGTGACCCACGGCACATAGTGGATGATGTGGTCAGCATCACGCCAGCCGCTTTTACTCCCCAGATTTTCTCTGGTACCAAAGTAAAGTTCTGTGGCTGGGTTGACCACAAGAGCTGGTTTGGCATTGGGATAAAATTCTGCACCAACTAGGAATTGAACCCTGATCACTTAAATGGGAAGCCAGTGCACTAACCACTGCGCTACCATGGCCCCCCTCTAAGTGTTGCTGTGGTGCTTACATATTTAAGGACAAGTGTCGTATTTACTCGCACAATTTCCCCCATCATGGTATATCCTTTTCATCCAGCACAATGCTTGGCTTCTAGATCCTAAACAAATTTGTCACACTCTGCTATAAGCCACAAGAAAAAGAAAAGAAGACCTTGTACATAGAATAAGAGGAGCAACTAAGTCAGGAGCAAGGAAGTGATCGTCAAACTGTATAAAGCTTTAGTTAGACCTAGATTGGAGTACTGTGTACAGGTGTGGAGTCCTTATCATAGAGGGGACATAAATATGCTAGAAAGAATACAAAAAAGAGCGACAAAGATGATAGTGGGATTCCAGAATTACAGTTATGAGGAACGACTCAGAAAAACCGGCCTACAGTGTCTCGAAGAGAGAAGAATTCGTGGTGACTTAATACAGGTTTATAAGATGATCAGAGGAATCGATAAATTAGACTATAACAAGTTTTTTAAAATACAGCCACCTACAATAACACGAGGGCATAGCTACAAGCTGATTAAAGAGAGGTCCAGGTTAGATATTAGGAAATATTTTTTTAGTCAGAGAGTGGTGTCTGCTTGGAATGCATTGCCAGGGGAGGTGGTGGAGGCAGGGACAGTTAATGCATTTAAGAATAAACTGGATGCGCATAGATTTTAGAGCAAGGTGATGTAAATGTAACTGGTTGTATACAGACTCTGCAGGGTCTTCTAAACCAGTATAAAGATGTTAAGTTAAGTTAAGGAGAAAAGTGCAGTCAACAAATATTTAGCTTGACTTAGTCATTCCTCTTCTACCACATGGTGGAGAAAGCTTTTCTTGTTCTTGTGGCTTACAGTTTCTACAGTATGGGCTAACTGACTTTATGACCAATCTTCCGTAGTTGCATCTTAGAACATGCCTGTCAGGTTACAGTGTAACTATTCTTTGCTGCCCTTAAGGGGCCAGGTAGTCCATGGGTAAAACAATGATGTCAATCACTCAAAACTTAAGGGCCCAGGTACTTATTGACTCTTTCTGTCTTGTCAGTCGATAGTAATTGTGCTTTGAAACAAAGGTATGTAACTACTGTCCATGACGGTAACGAATATGCCTCGTAAGACCAATTCGAGCATAGAAGCGTCTTCCACAGTGATTCAATGATTATTCTTGCTCCAGGGTTTAAATCCCAGATTAGTCCTAAAATATTTTCCTTCCCATTCATTGTTTCAGATCTGATTTTGTTACATTCCATTTATTGTGGCGTCATTTGCAGATAATCTCAGCACAAAATACAAATAGTTGAGATCTTGGAACAGCTGATGTTTGTTTATTTCTCAGCATATTTCTTCATTACTAATTTTTTAAAGTATAATCAATACATCCCATTTTTATTATGATGTCATTTTCGGATAACATCAGCAAACAATAAATATATAGTTGAGATAAAAAAAAACAGTTGTGGGGGGGGGGGGGGGGGTTTGATATTTTACAGCCCTAATCGCCAGTGAATTTACATGGTTTTTGACAACGACAAAGCAAGCTCATTTTTTAAAAATCAATATAGCGAGATCACTTTTGTGCAAAACAAACCAACACGGGACACTTCCTTCACTAAACCTTATTTTCAATCAGCTCATTGGTCTAGGGATGTGATCCTTGCCGAAAGTGTAAGAGGTTTTTGGTTCAAATCCTGGACGTCTCCTAAGATTTTTGTCTTCTTATCTTCTGTTTAAAATCTGATTTAAACTTTAAACAATGCATTCCGTTTTATTATGATATCATTTTTGTTATAACCTTAGTAAAAAAAAAAGCTCAATAGAAAAATAAATTGTGCGCAAAATGCACTCTTCTGGTGGAAGATGAAGGGGCGTGTTGGTTGGGGACGAGATGTGTAGGTTGGTTGGGGGAAACAGTTAGTACTCACTTTCCATGTCCAAGCATCACATTGTACAGCATGCATTCAGTATTCAGCAACATGGATTGCCTTGCCATTTGCCTCCAGCATGTCGCCCCTATTACATGTTTCCTGGAGGTTGGGCCAGGTCATCAGGTGGTCTGGGTCCTGTATTGCGCCACAGTCACACGTGTCATCACCTGTGTATCCCCATTGTTTCATATTCCTCTTGCACCGTGATACACCGGTTCGGAGTCTGTTTAGCGACTTCCATGATGTGTATGGTAGATATGTCTGGGGGCAGGTTCCTCCCGAAGTTCCATTTCTGGGGCCTGCATCAGGTCATGCCATCTCTCGATACAGCAGCTCTCAATTGGCTAGGGGGAAGAAATGGAAGAGGTGAAGAGATGAGCAGGTTGTGGAAAGAGATGGGTGGGTTGAAGGACACGGAAAGAGTGCAATGGGAATATGAGGCAGGGGACGGGTGTTGGATTGGTGAATTTTCCATTGTTAATCTGCTGTTGTTTCTTTCATATTGTACAAACAATTTGGCTGATGTTCTGCATGTGTCTACTAGTTTATGTCTGAATCTATTACTTTGTCTATATTGCTACCAAGATGTATGAATGATTATATGATGCCCTTGAAGTTGATACTTGTACATTGATTCACACATTAGCTGCTGTACTGGATAACATGCAGCAGCAAATAATTGCTTGTTCACTTTTTTCACTCTAACATGAGTGTACAAATTAAGCTGTAAACAATTAAAATCTTTGACAGGTTCAGAATTTATTTTAGCAAATTTAAAAGTTACTGTTATTGTTTTGTTGTTGCTAATGCCACTTGTACTTGAGTTGGGTACTCTTGACAACTTTCTTTACCAACGGGTTACAGTGGTTCTCCTAACATCTCAAGATGGACTTGAGTAGGTCGACAGGGGTCCTCCTGGTTGTAGTGCAATATGAGGCTCCTAGGTAAACTCACCATTATAGGGATCGCACTGTCAACCCCCACCACGTTAGCCAGACTGCCATGAAACAGCCTCTTTCCAGTGAGAACTGCATGAAAATGTGGTTGGCTCTTGATCAGAATATTTCACCTGACACTGACTAACATAGCCTGATCAGTATGTTTAACCTGACCCTGACTAACATAGTCTGATCAATATGTTTTACCTGACCCTGACTAATATAGCCTGATCAGTATATTTTACCTGATCCTGACTAACATAGTCTGATCAGTATATTTTACCTGACCCTGACTAACATAGCCTGATAAGTATGTTTAACCTGACCCTAACTAATATAGCCTGATCAGTATGTTTAACCTGACCCTAACTAATATAGCCTGATCAGTATGTTTAACCTGACCCTGACTAATATAGCCTGATCAGTATGTTTAACCTGTAAAGTAAAGTAAAGTATCCCATAGCATTACTGCCGTAGGGGTGTGAGGTGTTAGCGATCTCACATTTCAAAGGCTCGGCTATATGAGGGCATCTCCTCTCCCTCGCCGCTTTTACTTTCCGGACTGAACCGGTACCTATTTTAGGCTGGGTCAACTCGGGAGCCATTGCAGTCTGAAAAAAACATTACCGCCTCAACTGGGGAATGAACCCAGGATCACTCAGATGCGAAGCCAGCGTGTTAACCACTGTGCTACGCGGCTCCACTTGTTTAACCTGACCCTGACTAATATAGCCTGATCAGTATGTTTTACCTAAGCCTGACTAATATAGCCTGATCAGTATGTTTTACCTAAGCCTGACTAATATAGCCTGATCAGTATGTTTTACCTGACCCTGACTAATATAGCCTGATCAGTATGTTTTACCTAAGCCTGACTAATATAGCCTGATCAGTATGTTTTACCTAAGCCTGACTAATATAGCCTGATCAGTATGTTTTACCTGACCCTGACTAATATAGCCTGATCAGTATGTTTTACCTAAGCTTGACTAATATAGCCTGATCAGTATGTTTTACCTAAGCCTGACTAATATAGCCTGATCAGTATGTTTTACCTGACCCTGACTAATATAGCTGATCAATATGTTTTACCTGACCCAGACTAATATATCCTGATCAATATGTTTTACCTGACCCTGACTAATATAGCCTGATCAGTATGTTTTACCTGACCCTGACTAATATAGCCTGATTAGTATGTTTTACCTGACCCTGACTAATATAGCGTGATCAATATGTTTTACCTGATTCTACCTAACTAGATGTTAGTTTCCTGCCCCTAAACAATTTTTGTATTGCAAACTTGTTGCGGGGAGTTTTTCTGTGCCACAGTGAATACAATTTGTTGATGCTCTCAGTTGTATATAATGTGTTGAGAAATCCATGGCTTTATACTTTTGCTTTTGTTGTAGATGCTTCAAAGGCCATGACGAGAGTGTCACAGCCGTAGCGTTTTCCCCCCATGGTAATTATATCATTAGTGGCAGTTCTGGTGGTGATCTCTGTGGGGAACTGCTGGTATGGGATGCTCGGTTTGGACACGGGAAGTTCTTAAAGAGGGTGCCTGATTGCCACGATTTGGGTGTGCTATGCTGTGAATTCTCACCAACATATGGATCAGCTGGTAAGCTATTATGCGTAGTCTTTTTCCCTTTACCGACCATCCTAGATGTGTAGCTTACAGTCCAAGGCATAAGCTTCGGCTCTCTATGTCAAATATTGTTTTTTTCAAAAATTAATTGATATTTAACAAATTGAGCTAAAATTCTGATTAATTGATCTAAATACACATAATTGAATTATCCATGACATGAAGAAGTCATAATAAAAATATATATTGGTGTGATGTGTTAAATATCATTGGTGTGGAGGTGGGGATACCACTTAATTTGTCTTCTTTGTACTCACCACATTAATTTATATTGTTATATTGTCCCATCGATAGTATTTTCACATTTACTTTCATCTGTGTCTCTGTTAGAGTCTAAATTGGACTTGTGTTGTAATCCAGATGTATGATCTTTGGTCTGGTCTGATCAAATAATGTCATTTCTTGGCACTTGAAGCCCTACAGGCCAGAATGATACAAGGTTAAACATTTACCAGAAACATAAAGAACTCTTCACTAAACGAAAGGTGCACATGCACCTGAAATTCCTCTACACTAAAGACTGTTCCAAAAACTGAAACGTCATCACAGAGTGAAACACAGATGTTAGATATCAATTTTGGTCGCATCAAACAGCAACTGATATTTTGTGTGCCATTGTTACCATTGGATAGGCTGTAAAGAGTTAACGTCATTATGAGTGTAATTGTCAGACTAATTTTTGGTTTGAAATAGAAATCTATTAAATTTATTTCTGGAAACATTTAACCAGCGAGGGTTACTTAATGTTGTCTACTTTTTTTCAGTAGCGAAACAATCACACCCATTTTTGACCACTATAGTAACAGGTTGAGGAGCCTTCTTGATCATAAATTCAAAATTGGCAATACAAATCTGTGTACCTGTGGTACTGATCCCATAACAGCTGAACACCTGTTGATCCCACAGCAGCTGAACACCTGTTGATCCCATAGCAGCTGAACACCTGTTGATCCCATAATAGCTGAACACCTGTTGATCCCATAGCAGCTGAACACCTGTTGATCCCATAGCAGCTGAACACCTGTTGATCCCATAGCAGCTGAACACCTGTTGATCCCATAGCAGCTGAACGCCTGTTGATCCCATAGCAGCTGAACACCTGTTGATCCCATAGCAGCTAAACACCTGTTGATCCCATAGTAGCTGAACACCTGTTAATCCCATAGCAGCTGAACACCTGTTGATCCCATAGCAGCTGAACACCTGTGTATCCCATAGTAGCTGAACACCTGTTGATCCCATAGTAGCTGAACACCTGTTGATCCCATAGTAGCTAAACACCTGTTGATCCCATAGTAGCTGAACACCTGTTAATCCCATAGCAGCTGAACACCTGTTGATCCCATAGCAGCTGAACACCTGTTGATCCCATAGTAGCTGAACACCTGTTGATCCCATAGTAGCTGAACACCTGTTGATCCCATAGTAGCTGAACACCTGTTGATCCCATAGTAGCTGAACACCTATTACAGACAGCTTACATTGGTGATATCTGGAATCTTGAGCTGACTACTGCCTTTAATAGAGTCAAAATTTTAAACACAATTTACATAATTTTTTAATTAACAAAAAACAAAAACAAAGATAGTTCTATAGCTGACACTGCTGTTGAGGATTAAATGTTAGGTTCGTTGTACTAGATCTCAACTTTTTGTTTTATTGGGTTGGCAGTTCCTTTCCTATCCTACCCTAATAGTAAACCATGTACCAATTTACAGCTGGGTCGGATAGAGTGTGTTGATTAGAGGATCAAACTCAGTACCCTTGCAGTTAGAAGTGTGCGCTTTATCACTTTGCTACTCAGATGTTCATAATAACAATACTAGATGAAAATACACTTTTCTGACCAAATTGTACGACCATACACAGACAAAAATGCCAGGGAAAAACATACAAATTACTAGTATTTCATACAAGTGTAGTCCTAGAATGTAGTAAATTAAAGAAATGTCAGTTGTATTTTACCTTGACTAGTTCACCTGAATAAAATGTCGGCCTGGTTGGAATCTAAATTTTTTACAAGCTATTCTTGTTACTTTGTTGACAGGGAAGTCATCTTCATCCAGTAACTTCTGCAGATTTTTATTGGCCACTGGTGGAAAGGACAATTTGGTTAAACTGTGGTTCTTTGATTGTGAAGTTGGATCTGTCAGTGAGTAATATTAATATATATGTAGTATCATATTTATCAATACAAAGACGTACTCTTCTCCCCCCCCCCCCCACCACCCCATTTAAATGTCTATAAAATTAGGATACCTCTTACAATCGATAGCATTGCCATAAAAATTGTTTGCCTGCCATTTTTCATGTGGCATTGTCATTTCATGTGGCATTGTCATTTCATGTGGCATTGTCATTTCATGTGGCATTGTCATTTCATGTGGCATTGTCATTTCATGTGGCATTGTCATTTCATGTGGCATTGTCATTGTTTAACACAAGCACAAATTTGTTAGTGGAATTTACCATGGTGCATCATTTAAGTTTAGTTCATTTTGATTTCGTATTGCCTTTCAAAATGTTGTCGAAAAGATTGCAGTTCAAAGCTGCGTTAAAAAGAGAAGTTATTGTGCATGCAGAACATGAACATAGAGTGGCTGGGTGAAAATGTTACATTAGTGAAGTTTATCATTTGAGAAATTACCATAATCCCATTTTTGTCATGCAAATTTCTTGATGGCTCAGAGGACGATATAATGAGATAATGCAGATATCAACAGCTCGACAGGTGATTCAGAAGACTGAATGCAAAGTTGACTCTGATATTGATTCAGAAGGAAGCGATATAGAACATAGCACCTAATAAATCATTTGTTCTTGGTAAATGTATTGCTATTACTAATTGTTGTTACGTAATTGTGCATCTTAGAGTCTCATCTTTTAATTGTTTGGGTTGATATTGTTGAAATTAGAGAGTGCATCTTACAATAAAAGCTGTCTTAAGTCTTCTGGTGGACCTCATGGTGCATATAGCCCTGGTTAACGGCCCATATGTTGTTTTAAAAATAAATACGTTTTACTGAATGAGCAGAAACAAAGGGGTTGTTTTCTCCCACCATCATTCTCCTATTCTACCTTCTCACCTCTCTTCTTCTCTTTACTTTTCTACATCCTTTCTCTCCTCCCACCCCCCACAACTCCCCCCCCCCCCCCCTTAAAATACATTAGCACTATATTTAGCTACCAAGAGCCGTTCACAGCTGCAGAGAAGTTGTTATCCATTTTTATTTCACTTTCCTTAGTCACTCCTTTGTTACCCTTGAAGGGTAGATGCCTTTTTATATAATGTTCAAACAAAAAATGATTAGTGTATTGTGTCTTTGCTTGATTGAGGAGTCACCTTCTTTTGTCCTTCGTGCAGGCCACTATTTGGTAGGAATTTAATTACTTTCCAAATTTGGCCAGGAGAGCAAACTAACAGCGTGCTCTTTTGATTTCTAACTGCCAAGGGCTCTTGCATGTACACAGCGTCTCCAATTTTATTATTTATCTTCAATAGGACTAGGCACCGGTCTCACCTCTCTTGGGACAAAAAAACTTATTTGCACACTCCATTGTTTCGCACTTTTCGTTCATTTCTTGAGAAGCGAGTGCCTTACCTCTCGTCTACAGCGACCTCTTAGTCTGTAATTCTTCTTCGTACGCTGTCAGACGTCAACCTGTATTTTTTCGAAAAAAGCAGTGGTCATCATGAGGCTGTCGACACTGCCAGTCTGTAATTCAATTTCAATTAATTAAAATATATATCACAAATTAAGTATTAAATTAAGAAAACCACAGTAGAATTTGTACCTCCAGTTCAGGGTGTTAAAGAGAGCAAAACTGATTACACCAAATCCATGATTTGTACTGTGATCATAATGATGCATGAAATGTTGAGGAGGCCAAGACAGAAGTCAAGTCTTGCATCAGGGTCAGGTGCAAAGTCCAAGAAAGCACATCACATTAGGCTCCTAGAAACAAACTGTATTACAGCAAGCTGACCAACAAGCTGTGTTACAACAAGCTGTGTTACAACAAGCTGACCAACAAGCTGTGTTACAACAAGCTGACCAACAAGCTGACCAACAAGCTGTGTTACAATAAGCTGTGTTACAACAAGCTGACCAACAAGCTGACCAACAAGCTGTGTTACAATAAGCTGTGTTACAACAAGCTGACCAACAAGCTGTGTTACAACAAGCTGTGTTACAACAAGCTGACCAACAAGCTGTGTTACAACAAGCTGACCAACAAGCTGACCAACAAGCTGTGTTACAATAAGCTGTGTTACAACAAGCTGACCAACAAGCTGTGTTACAACAAGCTGTGTTACAACAACCTGACCAACAAGCTGTGTTACAACAAACTGACTAACAAGCTGACTTACAAGCTGTGTTATAACAAGCTGACTAACAAGCTGACTAACAAGCTGTGTTACAAAAATCTGACTAACAAGCTGTGTTACAACAAACTGACCAACAAGCTGTGTTACAACAAGCTGACCAACAAGCTGACCAACAAGCTGTGTTACAACAAACTGACCAACAAGCTGTGTTACAACAAGCTGACCAACAAGCTGACCAACAAGCTGTGTTACAACAAACTGACCAACAAGCTGTGTTACGACAAGCTGACCAACAAGCTGTGTTACAACAAGCTGACCAACAAGCTGTGTTACAACAAGCTGACTAACAAGCTGTGTTACAACAAGCTGACTAACAAGCTGTGTTACAACAAGCTGACCAATAAGCTGTGTTACAACAAGCTGACTAACAAGCTGTGTTACAACAAACTGACCAACAAGCTGGGGATCAGTAATTGTGATCCCCTTAGTGGTGTGTGATCTGAGAAGTCCTGCATTGTATTACAGTAAGAAAAATCCAGCTGCACTTTATTAAGTGCACCAAGGAATGTAATAAGAAGAGCCACTTGAAATGTTCTAACGGAGAATATTTGTTAAGAGCTCAATACTGTTAGCTTTGAACACTACAACAGCTGGAGGTAAACTAAGCTGGTGGTCAAGGCAGCCGAAGGTCAAAGAGGTTGGAGATCAAGGCATATGAAGGTCAAGGCAGCTGGATATAGGCAACTGGAGGTCAAGGCAGCTGGAGTCTGATGGGCACAGCTCGAAATTATCCATTCATGCCCTATATTCCAAGCTAAAGATATGCATTATGTCTTGTTTTAAAATACATATACTGGAATCGTAGGGCGCGTTAGCTCAGTTCATAACGAGAAATTTGCTATTTTCTGTGGTAACATTGTGCCTCGGTTCGAATCGCACTGGAGACTAAAAAATTCCGGGTCATGATATTAATCGGGGACCACTTATCCAGTCAACCCAGCTGTAAATGGGTACCTGGCGCATGAGTTAAGGAAAGTAAAAACAGCGAGGAAGGGCACTAGCCAGCCCACCTCTCACAGACTGTGGCTTAGTACAATGTAGTCTTCAAAAATGTCCATTTCCAACCAGTGATTAATTCTGCTGAATCTCCACGTTACTTTTCACTTTTGAACTGGAATAATGGTATTCAATCAGGCAGATCAGTATTTGATGCATGGTATCTAAAAGTTTTTGAGTTCCAGCCTCCATGTTGACAGATAGGACCTGCACTCTGCCTTTGGCTGAGCTGATAACTTCTAAACTGTCATTGTGGGAGGTCTTGCTACATGGGATTTCCCACTATCATCACCAGGAGGTATTTCAACATTGATGTTTAAATATGTATCATTTGTATAATATTATCTGCATCATGATACCTCCACTGTGTTGGATTTTCATTTCAGATGTAACAGTTCGTCTGGACACGATGCTGCCTGGCCATACAGATTCTGTTCTGTGGCTCTCTTTCTCTCCTGATGGGAAATACCTTGCATCTTGGTGAGTTATCTCCACTTTATCTTTCACTGCCCAAGGAAATGGTTTTAAAGAGGTTGAAAACAAATGAACAAGCGACCTTGATGCCCAAACTGTATATTACCAGAAAATTCATCTCAAACTAATCCTCAGAAAAATCCAAATATGTGCTTTCCACCTCACAAACAGAGAGGCAAAAAGAAAACTACAGATCAAAGGGCAAGCATAGGAGCAGGAACACAGTATGGCTTTTAAAAACTTGAGTGTCAGGTTGGATAGCATGCTGTCCTATGTGAGACAATGCCAGGAAACAAAATGGAAGAAATATGTGGGAAATAATATCATCAGAAAATTGACTGCCACAACTGCACAACCTGATGTCCTCGGAATATCAGCACTCGTCTTATGTTTCTTCGGAGCTGAGTATGTTGCATCATTTTGGAAAAACTCTGTACGTGTCAAACTTATTGACAAAGCAGTAAATGAGGTTGCCAGGATAGTAACAGGGTGCCTAAAACATATTTCAGCTGACAAAAATATACCCCATAATCAGCATAGCACCACCTGAGACAAATGGATGTGTCGCGTCAGAGAGGAACAGGTAAACGACTCAAATCACCCTATGTTTGTACAGCAACAAATGGATGTGTCGCGTCAGAGAGGAACAGGTAAACGACTCAAATCACCCTATGTTTGTACAGCAACAAATGGATGTGTCGCGTCAGAGAGGAACAGGTAAACGACTCAAATCACCCTATGTTTGTACAGCAACAAATGGATGTGTCGCGTCAGAGAGGAACAGGTAAACGACTCAAATCACCCTATGTTTGTACAGCAACAAATGGATGTGTCGCGTCAGAGAGGAACAGGTAAACGACTCAAATCACCCTATTTTTGTACAGCAACAAATGGATGTGTCGCGTCAGAGAGGAACAGGTAAACGACTCAAATCACCCTATGTTTGTACAGCAACAAATGGATGTGTCGCGTCAGAGAGGAACAGGTAAACGACTCAAATCACCCTATGTTTGTACAGCAACAAATGGATGTGTCATGTCAGAGAGGAACAGATAAACAACTCAAATCACCCTATGTTTGTACAGCAGATGTAGTGCAAAAGACTCAAATCTAGACTATTTCTTAGTCAGCACAGCCCCTACAGACTAGCCCAGAAAATACTTGGTTGATTAAGTAAGAGGAAGAGGCTGAAGCACTTTTATGATTTGAAAGATAATGTATCCGTTTCCGGATCTGGAAAAGGCATTTGACAAAGTCTGGAAGGATGGACTTAGAGTCAAGCTAAGAAGAAGTGATGTTTGTGGGAAGATGTACAAGTGGATCAACCACTACCTCAAACAAAGAACGGCCAGAGTCCAAGTACAAGGGCAGATGAGCAAAAAGGTGACACTCGAGCAGGGAGTACCCCAAGGGGGAGTACTGTCACCCACACTCTTCCTGGTATATATAAACGATATTACAGAGAATATACCAAGAAGAGTCCATAGCTCAATGTTTGCAGACGATCTGGCTATGTGGACCTCTGAAAAGAATCTCACCATAGCAAGAAATCGGATGCAAACGGCCCTAACATCGCTGGAAGAGTGGGCGAACTCATGGCTGGTCAAAATAAACGAGGAGAAAACCACGTGCACAATATTCTCGCTCTCATTAAAACCCCAAAGTACCAAATTAAGCCTAAATGGCAAAATCCTGCAGCCAAACGACAACCCAACCTATCTGGGAGTCACATTTGATCGGCGCATGACATGGAAAAGTCAGATTGAGAGAAACCGAATGAAAGCCAGAGAAAGAATGGCGATCATGAGGAAACTTGCTGGCACAAGCTGGGGAGCAGACGAAGGCATACTAAAGAAACTGTACACTGGAAGAGTGAGACCAGTTCTCGAGTATGGCATCGCGGCATGGACAACAGCAGCGAAGGCGAACTTCGATAAAGTTAACAAACTTCAAAACCAAGCCATGAGAATCATAACTGGTGGCATGAAGTCAACGCCAATTGTAGAACTTGAAAAGATTACAAAACTGCAATCCATGACCGACAGAAGAGACTGCAGAGCCCAGCTGCAGTCAGAGAAACTCCGAAGACTGACGGACCATCCAATGTACCAGAGGCTAAACAATTTGGGAACTGGGAAACTAAAGCGGAGAAACTTTGCAGAAATAGCCAAAGCAAAGATGCACGAAGATCCCATAAACGCACTAACAACACCAAAACCCATCACTACTGTACGAAAACCTACTTGGAGGCAGGATATATTTCCAGAGGTGGTAGAAAATATACCAGGTATTGCAAACAAAAACTGCCAGACCGAAAAAGAAAGGAGAGACACTACCTTAAGCTTCATAACGAAAAGCTACCCAAGCATGGACTGGACCCATGCATACACCGACGGTTCTGTAACAAACACTACACAGAACGGAGGGGCAGGAGCATTCCTGAACCTACCAAATGGCAGAAAAATAACACTGTCATTCGCTACTGGTAAGTACACGAGCAATTTCAGAGCAGAGGCAGAGGCACTGAGGGCGGCAGTGGAAGAAATGGTAACACACAGTGAAAATGAGAGCCATATAGTCCTGCTGACAGATGCTCTCGAAGTAGTCACAGCGCTAAAAAGCCAGAAAAACACTGAGCTTAATGACTTAAGAGCAGCACTCTGCAAACTGTGCCAACAGTCCGCACCAAAAAGGGTAGTGGTACAGTGGGTTCCGTCACACTGCAACATCCAAGGCAACGAGGAGGCAGACAGACTGGCAAAAGAAGGTGCAAGGCTACCACAAATAGATACCAGTATGACGTACGAAGAGTCAAAACGGCTTATCAAAGCCAGGTACATGTCCAAATGGGAAACCGAACATACTGGTTACACCAAAAACGATGCCTATTACCAGTTGAACCGAAGAGAGCAGGTCGTTGTCTTCAGACTTCGCACTGGCCACAACAGACTGAGGTACCACCTCTTCAACAAATTGAAGATAGGGTGTACCGACGAATGCCCGTGCGGTACTGGTAAAATGACCACTGAACATCTGCTGCAGAACTGCCCGACATACGAGGATCAGAGAGAGCAGATGTGGCCATTGCCAGTGGAACTGCAAGACAAGCTCTATGGTAGTGGCGAGAGTCTCAGGATGACCGCCGCTTTTTTCGAGAAAATAATGGTTACTGTCTGACTGTGTACGCAGAAGAAGAAGAAGAAGAAGTATCCGTTTCCATTAGCATGATAGGAAATCCTCTTAGGAGTTAGACAAAGTTATCCGTATGATCTAGCATTTTTTGTAGATGTTACTACGCATGAACTCAATGCTAAGTTACAAGGACAGTTGGTTCAAGAGCTGTATCGACCACATTAGGGTTCAGAAAAAGATGGACCTAAAGTGAGAGGAGATGGTTGGTGGTATGAAGTGAGATATCTAGTTGAGGGTTCTGAGAGGAGGGTTGGTGCTATGAAGTGAGATATCTAGTTGAGGGTTCTGAGATAGATTGAGAGGACTGATTAGTGGTACAAAGTGAGATATCTAGTTGAGGGTTCTGAGATAGACTGAGAGGGCTGATTGTTTCTGAGCAGAGCGGTTCATACAGAACAACAACCTCCAGTGCGAGAATGGAGATGGGAGCAGTGACTGTAACTATAAAATGGCTATATGGGACCTCTTTATCAGGGTCAGTCAGCGTTTCAGACTTTCAATCCTTACTTCGAAAGGGCTGGTTAGGGCATGAATGGATGGAAGCAATTGGGGCATTAAACCTAGAGGGGCTGGTCATTCTGGGGTTCTGGCAATAAAAGAGCTGACATCCTGGATACTCGGACACCAATTACAGGTACACTAGATATGGATAGAAGTGACATTTTGAACCCAATCTATGACTGACTTTTAGATGACGTCACCACAATAGATGAATCAGCAGTTCATAGACTGCAGATCTTTGATATCGAACGAGGTTTGAGCAGACTGTGGCACAAGAGAGGATGGAGCAGAAGTGTTGTACGCAAATGAGCTACAGGAACCATCAGCATCCACACCTTCATCATTTACTGAGATAGACTGAGCACCTATGGGTATGCCCAGAGTGCAGTGACATCAATTCTTTGGAACAGAACAGAACTAATATCTTTACATTTTAAAATAACATCATATGGTATGGCAAACATATATATTTAGAATTTGCTCTCTTGATGAAGCTGCACATACCTGGATTAAACCATTTGCAACAATGCTTACAGCTTGTGCACTGATCCCCACAAACTTGTTTCAGGATTCCATGAATCCCCTTAGTGTCTTCCCGAGCTCGAAGCACAATTTTATGTTGAATCACTGCTCATGAAATTCCAACATTTTGAGAAACACAAAACACAATCTGCACACTTGTGAACAATAAACATTGACAAGAGACAAATGTAGGATATGGTAGGCTACTTAAAGAAGTCATCACTAGGCAGTGCTACTGACCCAAAGTTCCTATGACATTGCATTGAAGCAAAAATTCAAAAGATCTTGAAATATTTGAACAGGCATTATTGACACATATTTGTTGTGACTATTGTCTTGCAGATAAATTGTTGTGTTGATTTTGTTTTATTTTTTGTGTGCATGTTTCAGTTCTCTAGACAAGACTGCTAGACTTTGGAATCCTGTAAGTGATATTATTTCTTCATTATTCTGTGCAATATGATCCTGTTTCAGACAAAAATCGGCCCCAAATGCTGTCGTAGTAGAGAGTGGAATTGAGGATTTACGTCTGATTGGCATAATGGTAAAGCACTTATTGTTCATGGCAAAGTAACACAGAGTTGAACTCCTTTTACGGGATTAAGATGCTGAGCAGCATATGAGCTGCAGTGGTCAGCGACCCATAGCTGACTGCTAACGTCAGGGCCAGCGAACCATAGCTGCCAAGACCCTTCTACACCTCCACGCGGTGATTCTAGATAACAGGCTGCAGCAGGGCAGACTGGCTAAGGAGGAGGGATCAAAGAGGGAATGCTAACCCGGTACTCAAAGAATGCTTGCTGAAGTCGAATGTGTTGGACCGAAAGGTGCAGGTTGATGTCTGACTGCGTACGATGAAGAAGAAGAAGAAGGACCGAAAGGTGCAAATATCGCAGCCAAGCTGTAAACTATGACACAACGCATTCCGTTCTCTGGACTACATTCTGCTATTTAAGCCCTTTCAGGGTTTGGTAGTGGGAGATTGAGAACGAACGAAGAAGAAGAAGAAGAACTCCTTTTACTGGTCCGCTCCAATCAACCCAGCTGTAAAGGGGTGCATGGCCAGTTAAATAAGCTGTGACTTAGTACAGTGTAGTCTCTACTACTACCACTTCCTGACTGGCAGTTACTGTTGTGAGATTACCTTTACCATCAAGGCGTGGGCAACAGTAGCCTCTGGCTCATAAGGTCTAGCTCCTGGCCTTCTTGTGGTGGGACTGTTGTTGCTACAAACAGGAGAAGGGTGCAAGGGACAAGTCTCAAGCACTCTAAAACCAGTATGCTTTGGGAAGAATGAAGCCCATAAGACAGGGTAATACATTTTTGAGAAGGAAAACTGACTTGAAACCACCAGTCTTCTTCTTCATGTTGCCCCTTATGAAGCATGGACTCACCATTACTGGCTTCTGAGGTCCACAATTACTGGGTCCTGAGGCCCACCATTGCTGGCTTCTGAGGTCCACCATTACTGGCTTCTGAGGCCCACCATTACTGGCTTCTGAGGTCCACCATTACTGGCTTCTGAGGTCCACAATTACTGCATCCTGAGGCCCACCATTACTGACTTCCGAGGTCCACCATTACTGGCTTCTGAGGTCCACCAATACTGGCTTCTGAGGTCCACAATTACTGGGTCATGATGCCCACCATTACTGGCTTCTGAGATCCACCATTACTGGCTTCATGAGGCCCACCATTACTGGCTTCTGAGGCTCATCATTACTGGCTTCTGAGGTCCACCATTACTGGCTTCTGTGGTCCACCATTACTGGCTCCTGAGGCCCACCATTACTGGCTTCTGAGGCTCATCATTACTGGCTTCTGAGGTCCACCATTACTGGCTTCTGAGGTCCACCATTACTGGCTCCTGAGGCCCACAATTACTGGGTCCTGAGGCCCATTATTACTGGCTTCTGAGGCCCACCATTACTGGCTCTTGAGGTCCACCAATGTTGGTTCCTGACACACAGCATGTGTCAAAATAAAGTATTTGATGATTTATATAGTTAATTTATTGTACATGGTAAGTCCTATACACAGCCCTCTTTAGTCATCTTTAACAACGTGTATGAGGATGCAATGACCTGATTCTTTCCTCCCCGAAATTCGATATACCGGGCTGAAACACTCAGATATCACATTCAGGCTAACAGGTCAATCAATCAAAACCTGTTCAGTTTCATGTGAAGCATAATTTTCCAACAAATTTAACTCCTGTCCTGAGCCATTCTTCTTCTTCTTCGTACGCTGTCAAACGTCAACTTGTATCTGTTCGAAGAAAGCAGCGATCATCCTGAGACTGTCGACACTGCCATAGAGCTTTTATAGTGTTGCCACATGTGCTTTCTCTGGTCCTCGTATATCGGGCAGTTTTGCAGTAGATGTTCAGCGGTCATTTTCCCGGTACCACAAGTGCATTCGTCAGTGCCACCTATCTTCAGTTTATTGATTAGGTGGTAAACTCAGTCTGTTGTGGCCTGTGCGGAGTCTGAAGACCACGACCTGCTCTCTTCTGTTTAACTGGTAATAGGCATCATTTTTTGTGTAGCCAGTATGTTCTGTTTCCCATTTGGCCATGTATCTGGCCCTAATAAGCCTTTTGGACTCTTCGAAGGTCACACTAGAATCTGGTTGTGGTAGTCTTGCACCTTCTTTTGCCAGTCTGTCTGCCTCCTCGTTGCCTTGGATGTTACAGTGGAATGGAACCCACTGTACCACTACCCTTTTTGGTGCGGACTGCTGGCATAGTTGACAGAGTACTGCTCTTAAATCATTAAGTTCAGTATTTTTCTGGCTTTTTAGTGCTGTAGCCACGGCCAGGGCATTGTAAACAGGACTATCTGGCTTTCATTGCTTTCGCCTGTCAGCATTGCTTCTACTGCAGCCCTCAGTGCCTTTTCCTCCGCTCTGAAATTGCTTGAGAATTTTCCAGTTGCCACTGACAGTGTTATTTTTCTACCATTTGTTAGGCTCACTGTCCTGAGCCATTCACTCCAGCTTAATTCAGATCTTCTTTGTTTCCTTGTAGTTTGTCTTCCCCTTCCTCTCTTACCCTAAGCATTCCAGAACAGAGACCACCTTGTAATGCTGTCAGCCGGTTTCCCTAATGTGTGTGCTATCCAATGCCAGAATCTTCTCCTCTGCTTGCATAAAGAGCAAATTAAGAAGAAAAAACAGCCCTCTAATCATTGATTCATTGATCCTATGGGGATTAATCCTTGCCAGACCATACATCCAAACACATGCCGTTTTGGTTTATGAGCTGTGCTACTAACAACTTAGCTACCCTGCCCCCTGAACTGTTGATTGAGAGCATCTTGTCAAACAGTTTTGTGTGTTTTGGCCATAAAAAAAATTATTCAAATTTTTTTTTATTTTGCTAAAATTATTAATTTTTTTTAAATTATAGCTTTTATTAGCATGGTTCACTAGGACATTTATAGAGGTGAGGAATAAAGGCCACTTGCCACTTTTGTTCCACACATTATTTCTCTGCCACTCTTGCAAATGCTTTCTCCCAGTTCAGTAATTATGAAGTTGTGTGTTCATCGTTGTTGTGATTTGTTAGATAGTTTCAGCTGTGTTCTTTATCTCTAATCTAGCCCATTTCTGTCTCCTTGCCATATTTGTTAATGCTACCTTTAACCTCTTTTAGTTCTATATTTCTTTGATTTGATATATCTGTTTTTGTTCTATCTATATAACAGGAAACCAAACAGACCTTGATAAGCATTGATGAACATTCCAGGTGTGTTACTTATCTTGGGTAATGTATGTAATACAATTATAGCCGTAACAGGTGTATTTTTGATTACAAAAAGTTCATATACGTTCCCTGTCACATGTTTTAAATTGTTTATACGTAAAGATACAGGCAGTATGTATAGCCTAATCCAGGGAATGAGGAAGAATAGGATCTCTGCCACACAGTATCGTAAAGTGGGATATTATGAACATCAAAATTTCTCCTTTTACTGGTAAACTCCAATCAACCCAGCTGTAAGGGGTACATGGCCATTTTACCTGATAAATAAGATGTGACTTAGTATCATGTAGTCTCTAACACTTCAACGTCCTAAATGGCAGTTACTGTTGTGGAGCACAGGTCCTTCAACAAATACATCCAAACTGAGCCATCCATTTTGGCTGTGTCCACATCTTCCCTGGTTCCTTCATGTTTGTGTCGTTCTATTCTACAGTGATGCAGATTCCTTGTGACTTTCTCGTTAGCCATCTTGACAGACAACCTTTGTCTTTCTTGTGGATTGTTGAGTTGTTCTTCTGCATTAGTTCTCAATCTCCCTCTACCAAGCACTGAACATGGCTTTGCAAGTAGCAGGATGTCGTCCGGAGAACGGAATGCGTTGTGTCACTAGTTTACAGCTTGACTGTGATATTTGCACCTTTCGGTTCAACACATCCGTCTTCAATAGAGTTGAGTTGTATATTTTCTTTTAGTTGACTTGTCCATATTTGTTTTTATGACTTAAAATTTCTGTAGTATGGGAGAGCCAACCCCATGTCCAACTCTCCTTAGTTGCCTCTTACGACATGCTTGGCAGGTTGTTGTTGTTGTTGTTGTTTGCAAATGCCCACAATGAGTAGGTTACTCTTTTGTGCACCCTGAAAAGTGGTGGTTGCAGTAGCTTTCCTCACACCTTGAGTGTGCCGATGAAGATCCAGGCGGTTGTTCTATGCTTGGTTTGATCTGGGTGTCGCTGACTACTACGGGGATCATGTCGACCTATCACCTTGTTAGCCAGGCTGCCATGAAAACAACCCATTTGCAGGAAGGACTACGAGGAAGCCAACGTTGAGAGTCGTGTCCAGTATATTTTGCCTGACCAGACATTAGTCTTCCTTCCCGCTTGGCAGGTTAAAGTGTTACTATTCTTTGCTCTCCTTTCACTTTGGTGTAAATATTATATACTGTATATAAACTATACTGTATATAAATGTATGTGTGTGTGTATATATATATATATATAAATACACACACACAAGGGGGCTTAAATGAAAATCATAAATATTTTTCTGAAAAATGTAAACACAACACTATCATTTTTGGATGTAGTTATTATTGTGTTAAATACGTCCCCCTGCTCTTATAAAGTGCATGGATTCCCGCAGAAAAACATTCTCTTGGTCGCGTATGTAACCACTCATGCACCACCTGCTGGGCCTCTGCATCGCACCTGAAAGTCTTTACCCTCCCAGTGTCTCATTCAGTTGTCCAAAGACATGGAAATCACTTGGGGCAAGGTCTTTTGAGTACGGCGGATGTGGTAGACACTGAAAGTGGAGGTCCTCAATGATTGCAGCCATTGGACAGGCAGTATGGGGTCAAGCAGTGTCATGTTGCAAAAGGACACCTTTACTCAGAAGTCCAGGCCGTTCGGATTTGATCGCCGGTCACAGATGATTCCTGAGAAGATCTGTATACGTGACACTGGTGACAGTGTTCTCCCTGGGCATGTAGTGCTCTCAAATAATGTCTCGTTCATCACAAGAAGAGAGTCAGCAAAACCTTACCAGCATATTGCTGCATGTGAAACTACTTCAATTTCAGTGAGGAGGGATGGTGCCATTCCTTGCTCGCTCTCTTCGTTTCAGGCTCGTGATAGTGAACCAAGGTTTCGTCTCCAAAAACAATTCTTGCTGGGAAACCCTCACCTTCTGCTTCAAAGCGCCGCAAAAGTTCCTGACAAGCATCAAAGCATCGTAAGCCGCTGGGGCAAGCATCTTGCAAGCACTTTGTGGTACTGTAGCACATCATAGATGATGTCGTGGGTTGGGTACTGTATCACATCATAGATGATGTGTTGTGTTGGGTACTGTAGCACATCATAGATGATGTTGTGGGTACTGTAGCACATCATAGATGATGTTGTGGGTACTGTAGCACATCATAGATGATGTTGTGGGTACTGTAGCACATCATAGATGATGTTGTGGGTACTGTAGCACATCATAGATGATGTCGTGGGTTGTACCTTGACTGATGTCCAATTGCTGCAATCAACTTTGGGGTCATTAGGCAGTGGGCCTGACCTGGTCATGAACAATCTGTAACAGAAATCTACAGCTGACAACATTCAGCCTCCAAATGGCAGCCATACAAATAGGCCTGCACCAATCACTAATGTAGTCTGGCTAAGGGATGGCAATTCCCGGTACCAAAAGAAGCCAGCTCAAATTGGATGTGGTGGCCGAAAGGTGTGGATCTATCAGCCTCGCTGTAAACTACGACACAATGTCGTAGTCAAGACGGACGCCGAAAGAAGGCTCCTCATGGCATAGCTACCAGATTAAATCCCCATTATTGATAGGCTGGAGTTAACCCAGCTGTAAATGGATACCTCATTTACTATTAGAGAAGGAAAGTTATCGAGGAAAGGAACAGACCACCCCACTTCATAGGAAGCTGAGGCCCTGTACAATGTAGTCTCTAGCACTTTATCTCTAACAGCAGTGTCTGTTGTCAGACTGTTCTGACCTTTTATATGTGAGCGTTTGAGTGGCAGAGCACTTGGAGTGCTTATCTCGTAGCTAATGACCCTGGCTCTAGGGACATGAAGTAGAATTGGTCGACAACTCCACATGGTGATGTTGCCAGAGTCCCTTGAGTGACAACCAGCAGATGATAGAGTTGTTGACCATCTGTCATGGGAATAAATCTCACAGTCCAGGTCAAGTTTTTCTTCAGCGTTCATCCTCATTTACACATTGTATCATAGTTTACAGCAAGGCTGCAATATCTGCATCATTTGGCCTTGCACATCTGATTTCAGCTGGCTTTTTAGTACTGGGTTTGCTTTCCCACTGCAATCCCCATTCTCTTAGATAGATTGTACAAGTATAGCCAGTTTTCTGGGCCGCCACTTGGGGGCAGAATATGGTCTTGATTAGCTCTGATTAGCTGATCCTGATGCATGCAGCCAGCTATCAGTCACTGGCTGCTGTCAGCTCATTCACTGGGGCTGTCTCAAAAGCCCACAGCAATAAGATGCCAGTCCCCAATTTGTTGAGATGAGGAAACCTTAGACAAGATGGTTGTCAAGCTTTCTAAATTGCCTGCCTTCATTGCACCCCCAGCGACTGAGAGCATCTTGGTACAGAAACACACATTTTGGACCACAGCACAGCAAAACACTGAGAGACACTTCATGTGGCAAGCCCTGCACACACATTGCCATGCGAGATGGAGAGCACCTTAAACATACATTGAGAATACACCAAACAATTTTTGAGAAGATTACTCCAGATTCTTAGTTGATAGAATGTTTTTGTTTTTCTGAAGTGTAATTTGTGATGGGCTTGCCTATCTCGCACAAAAAGCCTCATAGCTGACAATCTAAATTGACATTAGTTTCCTATTACCACATTCTGACTCTCACATTTCAGGTACGTGACATCATGTGCCTTTTCTAGTGACAACAAATATCTGGCCACTGCTTCCAATGATTGCACTGTGAAAATCTGGCAGCTCAATGAAACATCGCAGATTATGTGTGAGTATGTGTGCAGTTTTCTCATGTCGATCCCTGGACACATTATCGGAGAGAAAAGAACAGCACGACTGATACCTATTATACTTCCTTCTGGGTTTCTCATCAAAACTTGTTCAGCTCCCTGTTGAGCACAGGTTTTCAACTAATACAGACTAACGGCTACACATCCCAGGGTAGAAGAGGCGTGACTAAGTAAGTAAGGCCTCCTACCTAGCCGTCCGCTGATGCTATGTTCACATCTTTCCGGTTTGCGATATGTTTGTCTTTATGTGCTCTTTTCTCCATGTGTGTTTTGATCTTCATCTACCTCTCTTGTCCTGGGGACTCCATAGCAGAGACTGCTTTGGGAAATTATTAGGTAGTATCCATAATGTATGTCCCATCCGATATATCTTCTGCTGTTCTACTGTCGTCTGGTTTTTTTCCAACAGTTTCAAAGTAGTGATCTTATCATACCATTTCAATCCTTTATTTTGCAATCAATCAATCATTCATAAACTTGTATGTGTAGCATATGTCTTCAGCAAATACATACAGTTTTTGTGCCTTAAAGTTTCTACAGGACGGGGCAGCCAGACCCATACCCAACCCTCTTTGGTCACCTCTTACAACATGCCTGGCAAGTTATAGTGCTACTATTCTTTGCACCTCTTTCTGACCCCAGTAGCACTCAGGTGCTTCTATTCTGTGCAACCATTCGTTTCTGAAAATTTGTACCGTTTCAGTTATTGCTTTTGTTGTTCCCCATGTTTCTCATCCATATAGTAAAACAGATTTTACATTGGAGTTGAAGATTGTTGTTTTTTTAATGTTGGACTTGATTTCTTTTTATTTCCATGAGTTTTCCAATGCAATTAAAGCTCCTTTTGTATTCTTATTTAAATATTTTTGTATCTATGTCTACATTGCTATTAAGAGATGCAAATGGTTCCACGCCTTATAGGAGTGTTCCTCCCAACACGAGTGGTTTCTGGGATAGCTAAATCAACAACGTAAGTTGATGAAGCTAGAAACGTCATTCAACAAAACAATTAATAAAACCAAAAAAATCATTTAAACAAAATGATGTGGATTGTTTAGTATCCCCACTAGGACTCAAGGTTTAGTCAAACTGCTTTTGAATATTTGGTGTTTGTCAATCACCCCTTGGTCTCCATTTTTACATCAGTCATTCTTAACATTAACATTTCTATGATATGTATTTACAAGAGTTTACAATGACATATTGTTCACAAAGATTATGTATGTAAAGCTTGCTCTTGGTAGAAATGTGCTGAGTTCATACTCATTTCTCAGACAACATTTTAAATTTTCAACTTCACACGCCTTCGGAGAAATGTGTGTTTTGTTAAATGTATGTTCCATATTAAGTGAAACTTATTTTTCCAGAGGGATTATCATAGAAGGCCTTTGTTCTTGTCTAGATGTATAGTTGATTGATTGACTTGTGAGAAGAGATTTGTGTAGATTTTGGCTGTTAACCTTTGACATACATTCCCTCCTCATAAGCACTGAGAGATAACTCTTTTCCACATATTTTTTTTTTAAGATTTGAATGTTTAAATACATTTTAAAATACAAATTAAAAGTTTAATTATATAGAATAATTGTTAGACTTTCAGAAAAGTATCACTTCATTGTTATTTATGATATATATAAATAGCCATTTTTTTAAATGTAAAACAGAAAATGTGATTTGCATCAAATATTTGAAGTGTTCTTGACATATTTCCCCTACAAATTTCACTGTTTGTCTAAGACGGCTGTTTGCCACTCCACCAATGTACCAGTTTTTTGTTTTTTCCAATTGGTTTGAGTTGTGGGCAATGACAACAGCCCAGAAACTGTTTTTTCCAATTGGTTTGAGTCGTGGGCAATGACAACAGCCCAGAAACTATTTTTTTCAATTGGTTTGAGTCGTGGGCAATGACAACAGCCCAGAAAAGCCAGCTTCAAGCATCAGAAATGAGATACCAAGCAAAGGTTGCCCATGTAACAAGAAGCAACAAGGTTCACACTCAGACAATACGACAAGATCTCAAAGACCAGCCGTTTCAGACTCAAGTGGAGCAATATCAACTTCTGTGGTTTGGCCATGTCTACAGAATGACAGAAGATCAGCTACCACAGCAGTCATCGTAAGCAAGGATCCAGACCCCGAGAATGACCCAGTATGCTGAGAGGACAACATAAAATAGTCTATAAGAGACTGTCGACTACACTGAAACCAGTTAAGAGGAAGACAGCGGATAGAATGGTCTGACGCTCTTTCTGGCAAACCTCTACACCCCAAGGTATAAGCGGAGTTACGAGGTTAGTAACACAGCTGTTAGTCCATTGCAGATCCTGTTTTCATTCGGACAATTATTCTTTGACCCAGAAAGGACACTGTGCGTGACGTAGTTTCCAGAAAATCTGCGATACCTGACCAATGCAACACAACATTTTGGGACTATTTTTGTTTTTCCCTTTTGATTCCTATTTTCTTAGCCAGACTGCATGGATACAGCCTGTTTCCAGGGCTGTCACTTTGAGGTAGAATAGAGTCTTAGTCAGCTATGATTCTGTCAGCTCATCCAGTCAGACAATTTTAAATGCATGGAATTCGGTGAGATTGTTTTGTATGTGCTTATGCTTCATATTTCAGATAACCTGAATGGTTATGAGGAGGGAGAACAGACCACAAGCAGTTCAAACAGTCATTTGGCTCAAGTTGCCATTGAATCTTCAAGTGTGGATGATGTATGTAGCTGGTTGAATTCACTGGGTCTCAGTGAACACACAGACAAGTTTCAAGCCAATGCCATTGATGGGAGAGAGCTTCTCACCTTAACTGCCAATGACCTAAAAAACGTGCTGGGAGTAGGTAAAATACACACTTTTTCTTCTTTTTCTTTGTCATTTGTTCTAGTTGAGCCAACGGTATGTTGTGTCACATTTTACAGTTGAGCCAAAGGTATGTTGTGTCACATTTTACAGTTGAGCCAAAGGTATGTTGTGTCACATTTTACAGTTGAGCCAAAGGTATGTTGTGTCACATTTTACAGTTGAGCCAAAGGTATGTTGTGTCACATTTTACAGTTGAGCCAAAGGTATGTTGCGTCACATTTTACAGTTGAGCCAACGGTATGTTGCATCACATTTTACAGTTGAGCCAACGGTATGTTGTGTCACATTTTACAGTTGAGCCAAAGGTATGTTGTGTCACATTTTACAGTTCAGCTGTGATATCTACACCTTTCAGACTGGTACATCTACTTTCTGGAAATCTTGTTATATTGCTCTCTCTTTTACCATTTGACTGTCTCCCGTCTACCTGCAAGGCAGCAGGAAGTTTGGGGAGGTCAAAGTTTTCCTTCTCCTAGATGAAATACCTTTCTGGGCTAATGAATCAAATCTACTGGTGGTAGGATATATTGCAAAGTATTTTCTTCTTCGGCATTCGTCCTGAAAAGAACATTGTGTCGTAGCTCACAGTGAGGCTGCGATATCAGCACCCTTTGGTCTGATATATCCTATTTCAGTTGGCTATGATCCTTAGCCAGACCACACTAGTGACTAGTTCAGCCTGTTTCCAGGGCTGCCCACTTGTAGGCAGAATAGGGTCTTGATCAGTTGTTGTTCTCTAACCCTGGTGCTATGAGTCGCAGGCTGCTGTCAGGTCATTCACTCAATGACTTTCTCAATCATGTAAAAATAACTACAAGAGAAACCACTACTGCTGCAACACTTGGCTAGTTTTGATGAATGCTATGTTACTGTGGGCATTGTTCTAGTGGTCATATGGACATACACACTCCTCTAACAGGACAAGGTTCAGACATTGTTCTAGGAGTCACATGGACATACACACTCCTCTACCAGGACAAGGTTCAGACATTGTTCTAGTGGTCATATGGACATACACACTCATCTACCAGGACAAGGTTCAGACATTGTTCTAGGAGTCACATGGACATACACACTCCTCTACCAGGACAAGGTTCAGACATTGTTCTAGTGGTCATATGGACATACACACTCATCTACCAGGACAAGGTTCAGACATTGTTCTAGGAGTCACTTGGACAGACACACTCCTCTACCAGGACAAGGTTCAGACATTGTTCTAGGAGTCACATGGACATACACACTCCTCTACCAGGACAAGGTTCAGACATTATTCTAGTGGACACATGGACATACACACTCCTCTACCAGGACAAGGTTCAGACATTGTTCTAAGAGTCACATGGACATACACACTCCTCTACCAGGACAAGGTTCAGACATTGTTCTAAGAGTCACATGGACATACACACTCCTCTACCAGGACAAGGTTCAGACATTGTTCTAGGAGTCACATGGACAAACACACTCCTCTACCAGGACAAGGTTCAGACATTGTTCTAGGAGTCACATGGACAAACACACTCCTCTACCAACGACAAGATGTGGACATTGTTCTAGGAGTCACATGGACACACACACTCCTCTATCACGATATTGTTCTAGGAGTAACATGGACACACACACTCCTCTATCACGACAAGGTGTGGACATGAGAGGATAACAGGGCGTATAAGCGTCGTTTGTTCCTATCAAACCACATTTTATTTCTCTCTTTTCTCTCTCTTTTCAATCGCCTTGTTTCCAAAGGCAGAGTGCATTATACTGTGTTCATTTGTACCTTATGGTGTAGTGCATCTGAATTCATCACTCATTTTTAAAGGGGACGGCATGGGCTAGTGGTTAAATGACACAGCTCACAACCAGAAGGTGCGGGTTCGATCCCCATTACAGGACCGGCCGTTACCCTGGGAAAACAAACCCTTAGAAAATGCAGGAGGAAGCAGACCCTTACATAAAATGCATGCTGAAGTCAGATACACTGGGCCAACAGGTGCAAAATAAAAACCACAGTGCAACGCACACCACCTTGGGGAATAGAGAAATAAGGCGAACGGAAAAAAAATTACTCATTTTTTAAATGGATTTGGAAATGAAAAATAACTCAAAAAAACAGATTTCATTGCACTTGATATATGCTCAGTCTCTTTCATCGCTAAAATTGTTGACAACAGAGCACAAAATCTGTGCGGTTCCAAAACTTTTCACTGTATTCATCGGGTAGCCATTTACAGCCAGGTCGACTGAGAAAAGCGGCCATACCATGAAATACCCACACATGCCCAGTCTGTCAAACCAAACACGATGGGATTTGAACCTGATACATTGGCTTTATAAACCAAGCTCACATTCTCTTGACCACATGCCCCCACTAATATGGTTTACATCTTGATGAATCTGAACATAGGGATGTTTGGGTTGTGAGCTGTGCCACTACTGCTATGTGTATGTAGGGTCTTCTACCCTCTCCCTTGCCTGTTTGGGTTGGTGAGCTGTACCACTACCACTTTGTGTATGTAGGATCTTCTACCCCCCATTTCCCATCAATTACAAGAGTAATGTTTTATCTCTACAGCAGCTCTTGGACACCGAAATAAAATACTTCGAGAACGGGACGCAGCTAGGCAGACGTTGATTTCTGATAAGCATACAGATCGCAACAACACACCAGAGGAGTTTTTGTGTCCAATAACTCGAGAACTCATGAAAGATCCAGTCATTGCCTCAGGTAAGACTTCATGTCTTGAGCTTTTTTACTACTAGGGGGGGGGGGCTCCCCGAAATAATCATGAGAGTAGTTCATTGTTTAAACCGCTCTCCTTCTATCATATCCGTATCTTCCATTTTCTCCCACTCATCCCACCATTCATTTCTTCCCTTCTTAACCTGCCAATCTAACACCTCCTCTGCCACCCAATCTCTTCCACCTCAACCCTTAAGGCTCTTCCCCTGTCAACCTTCTTACCCCCACCCAAGCCATCCATCTCTTCACTTGTTAACCAGCCCATCTTTTCCCCTGTCGACCAGCCCATCTTACCCCTGTCCAAGCCCCCATCTCTTCCCCTGTCAACCAGCCCATCTCTTCCCCTGTCGACCAGCCTATCTTGCCCCCACTCAAGCCACCCATCTCTTCTCCTGTTGACCAGCCCATCTTAATCCCAAGCCTGGAAAAGTCAGATTGAGAGAAATCGAATGAGAGCCAGAGAAAGAATGGCAATCATGAGGAAACTTGCTGGCACAAGCTGAGGATCAGACGAAAGTATACTAAAGAAACTGTACACTGGAAGAGCGAGACCAGTTCTTGAGTATAGCATTGCGGCATGGACAAAAGCAGCAAAGGCTAACTTTGATAAAATTAGCAAACTCCAAAACCAAGCCATGAGAGTTATAACAGGAGGCATGAAGTCAACGCCAATTGTAGAACTTGAAAAAATTTCAAATCTGCAATCCATGGCCGATAGAAGAGACTGCAGAGCCCAGCAGCAAGCAGAGAAACTCAGAAGACTGACAGACCATCCAATGCATCAGAGACCAAATAGATTTGGAAATGGGAAACTAAAGCGGAGAAACTTTGCAGAAATAGCCAAAGCAAAGATGAGCGAAGACCCTATGATCACATTAACAACACCAAAGCCCATCCCTACTGTACGCAAACCTACATGGAGGCAGCACATACTTCCGCAGGTGGTAGAAAATATACCAGGTATTGGAAACAAGAACAGCCAGACTGTAAAAGAAAGAAGAGCCATAACCCTGAGGTACATAACGGAAAACTACCCAAGCATGGACTGGACCTATGCGTACACCGACGGTTCTGTAACAAACACAACACACAATGGAGGGGGAGGGGTATTCCTGAGCATACCAAATGGTAGAAAAATAACACTGTCAGGGGCAACTGGAAAATACTAAAGCAATTTCAGAGCGGAGGCAGAGGCACTGAGGGCTGCAGTAGAAGAAATGGTGACAGGCAAAAGAAATGAAAGCCATATAGTCCTGTTTTCAGATGCCCTGGCCGTAGCCACAGCACTAAAAAGCCAGAAAAATACTGAACTTAATGATTTAAGAGCAGTACTCTGTCAACTATGCCAGCAGTCCGCACCAAAAAGAGTAGTGGTACAGTGGGTTCCATCCCACTGTAACATCCAAGGCAACGAGGAGGCAGACAGACTGGCAAAAGAAGGTGCAAGACTACCACAACCAGATCCTAGTGTGACATACGAAGAGTCCAAAAGGCTTATTAGAGCCAGATACATGCCCAAATGGGAAACAGAACATACTGGCTACACAAAAAACGATGCCTATTACCAGTTGAACAGAAGAGAGCAGGTCGTGGTCTTCGCACAGGCCACAACAGACTGAGGTACCACCTATTCAATAAACTGAAGATAGGTGGCACTGACGAATGCCAGTGTGGTACCGGGAAAATGACCGCTGAACATCTGCTGCAAAACTGCCCGACATACGAGGATCAGAGAAAGCACATGTGGCCATCACCAGTGGCAACACTAGAGCCAAGCTCTATGGCAGTGTCGACAGCCTCAGGATGATGCTGCTTTTTTCGAAAAAATACAGGTTGACGTCTGACAGCGTACGAAGAAGAAATCCCAAGCCCCCCATCTCTTCCACTGTTAACCTTCCCATCTTGCCCCCACTCAAGCCACACATCTCTTCTCCTGTCGACCAGCCCATCTTAATCTCAAGCCACACATCTCTTCCCCTATCGACCAGCCCATCTTAATCCCAAGCCCCCCATCTCTTCCCCTGTCGACCAGCCCATCTTAATCTCAAGCCACACATCTCTTCCCCTGTCGACCAGCCCATCTTAATCCCAAGCCCCCCCCCCCCCCATCTCTTCCACTGTTAACCTTCCCATCTTGCCCCCACTCAAGCCACACATCTCTTCCCCTGTCGAGCAGCCCATCTTAATCTCAAGCCACACATCTCTTCCCCTGTCGACCAGCCCATCTTAATCCCAAGCCCCCCATCTCTTCCCCTGTCAACCAGCCCATCTTAATCTCAAGCCACACATCTCTTCCCCTGTCGACCAGCCCATCTTAATCCCAAGCCCCCCCCCCCCCCATCTCTTCCACTGTTAACCTTCCCATCTTGCCCCCACTCAAGCCACCCATCTCTTCCCCTGTTGACCAGCCCATCTTAATCCCAAGCCCCCCATCTCTTCCACTGTTAACCTTCCCATCTTGCCCCACTTAAGCCACCCATCTCTTCCCCTGTGAACCAGCCCATCTTAATCTCAAGCCACCCATCTCTTCCCCTGTGTACCAGCCCATCTTAATCTCAAGCCACCCATCTCTTCCCCTGTGAACCAGCCCATCTTAATCTCAAGCCACCCATCTCTTCCCCTGTGAACCAGCCCATCTTAATCTCAAGCCACCCATCTTTTCCACCTGCTTGTTTATTTCTTTCCTTCAGACCACCCATCTCTTCCCCCTTCAGTTTGATCATCTCTTCCTCTCTCACAAATCCTCCACCTCTGCTTATCAGCCCACCAATATCTTCCTTCCAGCGCTGCCCAGAAAGTTATGAAAGTTGGTAATTTCAACAAAATATCTTCCCGCACTGCTCACCATTTTCATGTCCTGCCTCTTGGCCCTACAACCTATCCTTCTTGTCCACCATCAAACCGCCCATTTCTTCCCTCTCCTCAGCCTTTCCATTCCTTCCTCCCTCAATTCACCCATCTCTATCACATCCTAACTGCTCAGCCCTCCACCATCACTTTTCCTTCACAAACACCAATCTCTTACCTCCCCTCTCACCTGCCCTCTCACTTGCATCAACTCACTAATCTCTTCCTCCCCCTCAACCGGCCAATTTGTTTCCCCTCAGTCCATCCATCTCTTTCACACACTGCTGGTCCGTCACACTAAAAGATTTGAGAAGCTCTGCCGCAAGTACACATTTTTACTGCTGGTCCATCACCCTAAAAGCTTTTAGAAGCTGTGCCGCAAACACACATTTTTTACTGATGGTCCATCACACTAAAAGCTTTGAGACACTGCCGCAAGTACACATTTTTACTGCTGGTCCATCACCCTAAAAGCTTTGAGAAACTCTGCCGCAAGCACACATTTTTACTGCTGGTCCGTCACACTAAAAGATTTGAGAAGCTCTGCCGCAAGCAGACATTTTTTACTGCTGGTCCATCACACTAAAAGATTTGAGAAACTCTGCCGCAAGCACAAATTTTGTTCTGTCAGGGTAGAGTGAAAGAAAGAGCCGTTTGCTGCACCTTGTGCTGTGAATGGCACATTATGCAGCCTTTGTTACTTAGTCCAGTCCAATAAATCCAAGCTTGTAGAATAATACAGAATTAATATTTGTAAAAATATTCCTATGATCATCCGTTTTGTTGGTCCAATACGAGCTATCTCAAGTGGTCTGCTGGGGTATTTGTGTATGACATGGACAAGAATAGCACCACTGCCTCACAGAGAGCATGTTGTAAGAGGCGACTAACTGTGTGACATGGCCTAACACTGGCCATGGTTAGGTGGTTTATTTAGAGCAGCATAGATGGTGCCTAACAGGCTCCGGGTCTACATTGCTGTAGTGTTTGAGTCTATTAAGATGAATTCGCACATTGGTTAACCGCCCAACGCAGCGTAGTATTAAGCTGCTTAAGCCTAGCCCGATAAGCAAGAAATCCTTTTCCCGGCTATATCCAGCTCATACCAGAGCTGGGACCTGCACAGGGGCATCTGCGTCTATAGAAGTACAGGTCGACTAAAAACTAAGAATGCAAGCTGCAGTTGATCTCTGTGTGTGCTAAATAATGTATGTGCTCTTGTGGTGGTGGTTTCTGTTGGAGTGTTCAATATGATGAGGTTGCCTGCCTCCTGCACAGCTTAATTAATCACATCCGACCATGTGAACAGCAGGGTCTCCAGTGGGCCTATTCACTCATCCCGGGTATTCATATTTGATTCTTTATATAGCTTTTATACAGAACTGTATTTTAACCATTTGTAAATAGTTTTTATACAAAACTGTATTTTGACGCTTTTTATAGTTTTTTTTATACAACACTTTTTTAACCCTTTTTTGTTCAATAACAAAACTATTTTTACTTTTTTTTAAAATTTAAACAATATTTACCTCTTTTTTTTTGCTGGTTTTTATACGAAACTATTTTAACCATCTTTTTTTGTTTTATTTAAAACAATTTTGACCCTTTTTTATTTCAATACTAAATTGTGCTTTAGTCCATTTTTATTTCTATGTAAAACTTGATTTAACCATTTAAAAAATATGAAACTATTTTAACTCTTTCTTTTAATCTTATATTAAACTTTGTTTGACCTGTTTTTGTTTTTATATAAAAATTATTTGAAACCTTATTTGCATTTTAAAAAATAAAAGTGCATTTAGATTGTGTTTTGTGTTTTTCTATGGCTTGGCTTGGCTTCGTTCGTTCTCAATCTCCTGCTGCCAAACCCTAAATGGGCTTAAGCAGCAGAATGTAGCCCAGAGAACGGAATGTGTTGTGTCGTAGTTTACAGCTTGACTGCGATATTTGCACCTTTCAGTCCAACACATCCGACTTCAGCAAACATTTTTTGAGTACCGCATTCTCTCTTTGATCCCTTCTTTTTAGCCAGTCTGCCCTGCTGCAGCCTGTTATCCAGGATCACCGAGTGGAGGTGTAGAAGGGTCTTGGCAGTTCTGTTTCGCTGGCCCTGATGCTAGCTGACCACTGCAGCTCATGCGCTTGTGTTTTTATATAAAAACTATTTTAACCCGTTTGTTCATATGTAAAAACTATTGTAGTAATCTATTTTTGTTTTTATATAAAATATTTTAACCAGTTTTTTATTGTTGTTTTTATGTAAAAAATCTGTGTTTTAACCTGTTTAGTTATGCAAAACCTTTGTTTTAACAGTATTTAAAATATATATTTCACTTCTTTTATGTTTTAATTTAAAAACTGTATATAAGCCTGTTTCCTGTTCTTACATAGAATTGTATTTTGCATGTTTTTGTGCCTGCAGTAAAGAAATAAATGTTGAAATTGCTTCTTCCAGATGGCTACACATACGACCGATCAGCCATCGTCAGTTGGATTGCCAGGAAGTGCTGTAGTCCAATGACTAATCTTCTACTGACATCTAATGAAGTCACTCCAAACCGAACCTTGAAAATTATGATCCAGAAGTTTCTAGATCATGCCTAGAATTGACCTTTTTAAACTGTTGAACATTGTATATACAAGCTGTACACACTTGTTAATTGTTGCTTTTAAAATATTGTTTAAATTTAACAACTCCTTACAGTTCGGTCTTGTAGATTTGTGTCTTACAATCCAAGGCAATGGTTGCAACTCTGTATGTTAAATAGTTTTGTTTTTAAAAATAAAATAAATGAATATGAAACAATATGAGCTAAAATTTCAATTTAAAGATCTTAAGATGTATAATTATCTATAACATGAGGTATTCATAATAAAATGTATTTCAATATGAAGTGTTAAATATCATTAATGGGGAGATTATAATGACTACACATGTAGAAATTATTGCTTTATCCTTTTCTAATGCCTTACAACTTTTGCTCTCGTCTATTTCAAAGTCTTGAATTAGACTTGCATTGAATATCAACATGTAATCCAGATGTATGATCACTGGCTTGATCGAATGATAAGTCTTTTCTCAGTCTTCAACTCCTAATTCTATTGCACAGAATGCAACAACTTTATAAATTCACAGAATGCGCAAATATCCACTTAACGTAAATATCTCTACATTAAATGAAAGCTTCCCAAGGCGTCAGTTATTCAGCCTACTTTAGGTTAGTCTGAATATAAATATGTTTGCTAAACTAAACGATGAAACATTGATGTTTGAGGCCGTATGTCACAGAATCAGCCTGGAACTTATGTTTTTGTGCCATCGATGTCTACCAGAGCGAACTGTAAAGAGTTCAAGTATGATACATTGTCTTACACTTTACATTGGGCTCCGATATCTGAGCCATTGGCAAGTATTTCTGTTTCACTTTATTCTCCTATCCATTTGATTGTTACACGGACAATACACAAGGTAGCAATTGTTTGAAGCTTTCCTTTTCCTAGATGAGTTAGCACCTATGCCGAAGACAGGTGTGTCTGACTGAAAGGTGCAAATATCGCAGTGAAGCTGTAAACTAGCGACACAACGCATTCCGTTCTCCTGACTACATCCTGCTACTTGCAAAGCCCTGTTCAGGGCTTGAAAGCGGGAGATTGAGAACGAACGCAGAAGAAGAAAAATAGCACCTATATCTTATTGGCTTCATCTATCCAGAGCAAACTAGGTTTATGGGGCTTTAGCAAGTCTTTGTTTTTGGACTAACATGCCTAGCCTTTGACTGACACAAGACTACCAGTAAGCTAGTTGTTTGAAGTCAAGCGATTGCTTTATTCTTTATGAATTATCATCTATAGCTTACAGGCTGTATCTACCCAGGGCATTCTGCTTTTTGGGTGCCAGAGACTTGCATCTCGCTTTCCTCTCCCGTTAGTGCAAACTGTCACTCTACAAGAAGGCCAGGAGATGGGTTTTTGCCTTCAGAGACTCATCAACTCCACTATTTATTTATTTATAGTGACTATAAAGTTTTTGACTAAAAAAAGATAATTTTTGTCCATTTACGAAGAGAACAATACAAGAAAGAAAAAAGAATACACAATCATTTTAATTAATTGAATACTGCTAGTGGTAGTCCTCCTAGTGGTAGTTCTCCAGTTGGTAGTCCTCCTAGTGGTAGTCCTCCTAGTGGTAGTCCTCCTAGTGGTAGTTCTCCTAGTGGTAGTCCTCCTAGTGGTAGTCCTCCAGTTGGTAGTCCTCCTAGTGGTAGTCCTCCTAGTGGTAGTCCTCCAGTTGGTAGTCCTCCTAGTGGTAGTCCTCCAGTTGGTAGTCCTCCTAGTGGTAGTCCTCCAGTTGGTAGTCCTCCAGTTGGTAGTCCTCCAGTTGGTAGTCTTCCAGTTGGTAGTCCTCCAGCTGGTAGTCCTCCAGTTGGTAGTCCTCCAGTTGTTAGTCCTCCTAGTGGATGTCTCCAAGTGGATGTCTCCTAGTGAATGTCTCCTAGTGGATGTCTCCTAGTGGTAGTCTTCCTAGTGGTAGTCTTCCTAGTGGTAGTCTTCCTAGTGGATGTCTCCTAGTGGATGTCTCCTAGTGGTAGTCTTCCTAGTGGTAGTCTTCCTAGTGGATGTCTCCTAGTGGTAGTCTTCCTAGTGGTAGTCCTCCTAGTGGATGTCTCCAAGTGGTAGTCTTCCTAGTGGTAGTCTTCCTAGTGGATGTCTCCAAGTGTATGTCTCCTAGTGGTAGTCTTCCTAGTGGATGTCTCCAAGTGGATGTCTCCTAGTGGTAGTCTTCCTAGTGGATGTCTCCTAGTGGTAGTCTTCCTAGTGGATGTCTCCTAGTGGTAGTCTTCCTAGTGGATGTCTCCAAGTGGATGTCTCCTAGTGGATGTCTCCTAGTGGATGTCTCCTAGTGGTAGTCTTCCTAGTGGATGTCTCCTAGTGGTAGTCTTCCTAGTGGTAGTCTTCTTAGTGGTAGTCTTCCTAGTGGTAGTCTTCCTAGTGGTAGTCTTCCTAGTGGATGTCTCCTAGTGGTAGTCTTCCTAGTGGTAGTCTTCCTAGTGGATGTCTCCAAGTGTATGTCTCCTAGTGGTAGTCTTCCTAGTGGATGTCTCCTAGTGGTAGTCTTCCTAGTGGATGTCTCCAAGTGGATGTCTCCTAGTGGTAGTCTTCCTAGTGGATGTCTCCTAGTGGTAGTCTTCCTAGTGGATGTCTCCAAGTGGTAATCTTCAGATTCTGTACAGGCCACAACAAACTGAGATATCATCTATTCAATAAACTGCAGATCGGAGCTACTGTTCTATTAAGAATCAACATCATTGCACTACAGGCAGACCCATAGGTGCTAGTCCCATTCTCAAAATGGTGATACTGATGGTTCCTGTAGCTCGCTGGTGTTACACACTTTTGCACCATTCTCATAGCGCTCCTCTCTGCTGTACCCATGCTGACCATTTTGTAATCTATGTATTGCTTGTTCATTGCTTGCAGTCTCTTCATCCAAGAGGCAGTCGTTGATCAACTTTAAAATGTGACCTCTATCCATTGCCAATGCCCATACTGCGGATGCCCCTGAGGCCAGGATGGTAGCTCTTTCATTTCCACAAATCCCACCATGACCCGGACAGTTGATCCACACAAGATCCCAAGACCTCTATATCCACTCATGTCATAGCCAGCCCTTCTGTATCTTCCAAAGCAAGAATTGAGAGTCAGAGATGATTATGGCACTTCTTACAGAGATCTCAGATAGCTACCTCAGAGCAGGTCACTGATTCCATCTCCATTTTCATACCAGAGGTTGTTGTCATGTATGCACCGCTGAGCTCAGCAACGACTCTGCATCACACTCTAGCAGAGATGCGCCAAACTGGCTTTATTACCACGCAGCACAGATCAGTATATTTGACAGGAACTACTCATAAAAGTAACTGGTTCTGACAGACTGACCACTCGGCATCAGCAGCTGGGATATACAACATATGACCAAAAAAATATGGCACCCACCAGTACTATTCCTTGCCTGGGACTGACCACTGCTTTCTTTAGATATGTTCAAGTAGACACGTGGAAGTGTTAAAACAAGAAATATGAAATACGATACTACAATGACTAGAACCAGTTCAAATGCCATTACTCAGCATAAGAAGAAGAAATGCCATTACTGTCGTACAACTTTATTTCAATTGCTTTGGTTGTTGAGGGGTTTATAGGCTGGCTACAGGCCAGTGCTGCCGCTATCTCGTATGCTAGCTATGTTTTTTATTTCACCCCGAACAGAAAAACAACATATGCCTTACTGTGGATTCAATACGCTACCCTCCTTGTCAGCAGGCAGTCATCAAAATCATTCGACCATGCAAAAAGATATAAATGATTAACTAGTTCAAATGTACACATTAGAATCATCTTACCATTGAAATTCTCTCTCCTTAAATTAATCAGTAAAGGATGCAACATTTCACAGATGAGTCTTGGTACAGAATAGACTGAAATAGTATGATAAAATCATTAATGTGAAACTGTTAGAGAGTACTAGGCAGATGTTACTGGAACATGAGGCGAGGTGAGGGTGGTGGGTAGGATACACATTAAGGCAGCTGATATCACTAACAGGCAGACTCTGATCTGTGATACCCAAGGTGATAGCACTAAAAGGCAGGCTCTGATCTGGGATACCCAAGGTGATATCACTAAAAGGCAGGCTCTGATCTGGGATACCCAAGGTGATATCACTAACAGGCAGGCTCTGATCTGGGATACCCAAGGTGATATCACTAAAAGGCAGGCTCTGATCTGGGATACCCAAGGTGATATCACTAAAAGGCAGGCTCTGATATGGGATACCCAAGCTGATAGCACTAAAAGGCAGACTCTGATCTGGGATACCCAAGGTGATATCACTAAAAGGCAGACTCTGATCTGGGATACCCAAGGTGATATCACTAAAAGGCAGACTCTGATCTGGGATACCCAAGGTGATAGCACTAAAAGGCAGACTCTGATCTGGGATACCCAAGGTGATATCACTAAAAGGCAGGCTCTGATCTGGGATACCCAAGATGATATCACTAAAAGGCAGGCTGTGATCTGGAATACCCAATGTGAGAGAGAGACAGATATGCAAATATAATAAAAATTTGGTGACAGAAGGCTCAATACAGGAGTTGGTGTAATTGTTGAAGATCAATGCTCCACATGGAGCCAAGAGGTTTTGTTGATGATAAAAGGAGAAGTCAACAAATAACCTTAATATGGTATGTTATGTTCACTCACAAATGTGAAGGTTACTTGATTATGTTCACTCACAAATGTGAAGGTTACTTGATTATGTTCACTCACAAATGTGAAGGTTACTTGATTATGTTCACTCACAAATGTGAAGGTTACTTGATTATGTTCACTCACAAATGTAAAGGTTACTTGATTATGTTCACTCACAAATGTAAAGGTTACTTGATTATGTTCACTCACAAATGTGAAGGTTACTTGATTATGTTCACTCACAAATGTGAAGGTTACTTGATTATGTTCACTAACAAATGTGAAGGTTACTTGATTATGTTCACTAACAAATGTGAAGGTTACTTGATTATGTTCACTCACAAATGTGAAGGTTACTTGATTATGTTCACTCACAAATGTGAAGGTTACTTGATTATGTTCACTCACAAATGTGAAGGTTACTTGATTATGTTCACTAACAAATGTGAAGGTTACTTGATTATGTTCACTCACAAATGTGAAGGTTACTTGATTATGTTCACTAACAAATGTGAAGGTTACTTGATTATGTTCACTAACAAATGTGAAGGTTACTTGATTATGTTCACTAACAAATGTGAAGGTTACTTGATTATGTTCACTAACAAATGTGAAGGTTACTTGATTATGTTCACTAACAAATGTGAAGGTTACTTGATTATGTTCACTAACAAATGTGAAGGTTACTTGTTAACTCCACCTTGCAGTGATATGTGTGTATATATAATCTGTGAATATTTTATCTCAAAGGCTGTGAAAACTTTGTGTGTGATATTATTTTGTTGAGACAGTGGGCAATAATAAGAGTCAGTATCAAACCAGTACATGATATTGATAAGCTAAATCCCTCAGGTTGAATCTGAAAAGCCCCATATTTAAAAAGCAAGAACTGGCCCACTGCCCCCAATCGTGTGTGTCATGAAAGGCAACTGCATCTATGGAGTTGGAAACATAGCATGTGAAATCAAGTTGGTACAGAAATGAGTTCGTCCTAGGCTCACACTAAGGACATTGGTCAAGGTTTTTTAGTAATTTTGACACACGTTTCCTGTAAGGAGGCTAATTGTAAAGGTGATCCCATGCTTCTGCTGCAGCAGTAAAGAAATAATGATAAATTAAATTTGTATGGTCGGCAGTGGCTGTTCATTTTCACCTTTGGATATCAGTGGTGGTGAGAAGATACAGAGTATTGTTTCTAAAACTTTTCTTCAAATCCAAAAGTGTGATTCTTCTTCTTCTTCGTACGCAGTCAGACAGTAACCATTATTTTTTCGAAAAAAGCAGCGGTCATCCTGAGGCTGTCGACACTGCCATAGAGCTTGTCTAGTGTTGCCACTGGTGATGGCCACATCTGCTCTCTCTGATCCTCGTATGTCGGGCAGTTTTGCAGCAAATGCTCAGCGGTCATTTTCCCGGTACCACACGGGCATTCGTCGGTGCCATCTATCTTCAATTTGTTGAATAGGTGGTACCTCAGTCTAAAGTGTGATTCAATGGGTTATAGAGTCTTCTACCAAAGATTATTTAAGCCATACTAATTTGTTGCTGACAACATGCTCTCAGTGGGGGTGGCAGTAGCCCTATTCTCAGTCCCATCTACACAGATCCCTACTGAAAACCATTTCAGAAACATAGTATTTAAATAAAGAATATAAATGTTTAGAAATTATATGTGTATAGTAATCAGATTTTCATAAACCTAACACAAAAATATACAATGTTTTAGATAAGTGATTCACATTGGCACTGGACCACATCAAATGTTACCCAAGATTGCACATGTAAATACAGTAACTTGTACTAAGCTGGCTACAAAATTTCATCAATGTATTTTCATTGTCCAGTTTATATTGATATGTCCATTATTATTTATCAGGTCTCATTTGTCCACTTGAACCATTAGACAGGCGTTGTGTGGAGGTGCAGTCTGCTTTCATGTGCCATCTTTGTGACAATTATTGTTTTCAATCCATAGCTCAGTAGTGTTTCTCTAATGTAATCAGTCCATCTTTCTTAGTCTTTCTCTTGCTTGGAAGCTCTATTGTCTGCCATTATAGTCTCGCATGTTGGGTAGCCTTTGAGGCATTTTTGTCATTTACTCAAACAATTTGTCTGTCTATCCTTATATGACTTAGTCTGTCCTCATCTCCCTTGGGGTGTAGAGTATTCTTCTTTTACATTTTGTGGCTTACATTTCTTGTGTTGTTGTTCAAAGCTACTCATGTTAACATGAGTTCAGTTAACTCTTGGTGTTTTTGGTGACAGGTTACAGTGGCTCTTCTTGCATCTAGATGCATACTTGGGAAAGTGAACCGATATTCTCCACAGTTGTAGAATAATGCAAGATCCCTCAGTAAGATCACCACTTTACTGTCTTGATACCCACCCTGTTGGCCAGCCTGCTGTGACACAGCCTGTTTCCATGAAAACGTGAGGTGTGGTCTTGATCAGTATGTTTCACCTGACTGATATACTCTTCGCTCACGTTGCATTTCTTAAATATGAAAGAACCAGTCCAATGACCAACCCATTGTGAAAATGTTTTAACGATGATGTTAGCCATTTGAATCAGCGAAGAGTAGATGTTTTAAAATGATGTTATAAGCCAGGGTCGTCTTCTGTTTCATCAGAAACATTAACCTCAAGTTGAGATCTCCGTAACTGCACTCACAGTCGTCAAAGCATGTCATATGAGATCGCTAAAGACAGTTGTGCATGGGACTAGCAACTTCAATTCAGTAAATTGCTACAGAAACCCCGATGACATGAGCACACAAAGTGTTTTGGATAACGTTCACTTGGAAGTTGAAAGCACATAAAATAGTAGTCATTATAAACTATAGCAAAACAACAAGGCACAATTTAAAGCAAATCGAGTCACAATGTGAGAACTAAGACAGATGCTGATACTGACACATTTGGCTGCCTAGTCAGCTGATGTCACCCATGACATGATAAAGTACAGGTGCACAGCGCAAGGAACTGTGTGTCAAGTTAGTGTGAAATTGAAACAATCAAATGATAAAAACCTTCCTCTACCACCACACATCATGTACACCAGACATGTGCCACTGCCAGCCCCACCACCACACATCATGTACACCAGACATGTGCCACTCCCATCCGCCCCCCCCCCCCACATCATGTACACCAGACATTTGCCACTCCCCACCACTACCACCACACATCATGTACACCAGACATGTGCCACTCCCAGCCCCCCCCCCCCAACATCCTGTACACCAGACATTTGCCACTCCCCACCACACATCATGTACACCAGACATTTGCCACTCCCCACCACACATCATGTACACCAGACATGTGCCACTCCCAACCCCCCCCCCCCCCCAACCACACATCATGTACACCAGACATGTACACCAGATATGTGCCACCCCCACTACACATGTACACCAGATATGTGCCACCCCCCCCCACCACACATCATGTACACCAGATATGTGCCACTCTCCCCCCCCCCCTCCACCACACATCATGTACACCAGACATGTGCCACTCTCCCCCCCTTCCACACCACACATCATGTACACCAGATATGTGCCACTCCCCCCCCCCCCTCCACCACCACACATGTGCCATTCCCCCTCACCACACATGTACACCAGATATGTGCCACCCCGCACCACATATCATGTACACCAGATATGTGCCACCCCGCACTACATATCATGTACACCAGATATGTGCCACCCCCCCACCACACATGTACACCAGATATGTGCCACCCCGACCCACATATCATGTACACCAGATATGTGCCACCCCCCACTCATCATGTACACCAGATATGTGCCACCTCGACCCACATATCATCCAGCGGCCCCTAAGAAGTTTGACAAGAACCCACACTAACTTCAGCCCTATTATCAGGATGATTTGTGCCATTGACATTTTGTATTGAAATAATTCACAATAGTTGCTGCTGTGTTAATTCTGTTTTGCCAATAGTCGATATCACTGCACTACATGCAAACCCATAGGTGCTAAATCGCCTTCAGAAAATAAAGTGTCAATACTGGTGGTTCTATTAGTCTGCTGGTTGTACATGCTCTGCTCTGTTCCAGCCCTTCTCTTTCTCTGCATCCACATTTCTTACTACCTCCACCGAAGATGTAAACAGCAGAGCACACTTCTGCAGCTCCCCCGACAATTCTCATCTTTATTAAATGTAAAATAACTTAATAATAACTCAATTTCTAATTCAGAAGGTATGTCCTCTCCATCAGTAATTGTTAGTTTTAATCCATTTTACAGTCCTAGTAATAATAAGTATAGATAAGTGAAGTGCAGTGTATTTATTGTGAATTACTTACACAATGATTCATTGGCCTAGAACCAATCAGCTGCAACAAAGTCCCTATAGAAATATGGATGCCCTGTTTAAAATGAGTGACATTCAAGATCCATCTGAGAAAGCTGCAAATGCCTGGTATACAGTCAGACAATTATTTGTTGCACATTGCAACCTGTTTAGTGAGTAAGCAGAGATAGAATGTTGTGTTACTAACCTTCATAAGTCACAAGATGATAGCAAAGAGTATATTCCTTCAATCAAAATCTCATATGGATGTCGTCACACAAGAACCTGTACACAGAACCCATTGTCAAACCAAACTACAGTATTTGTTGCACTGCATTTTTTCTACAGCATGATGTGCCTTTACAATAAAACTCAAAATGTGGTTTTTAAGTATATCAGGCTGATTGTTTGTAGTGTGTGTGTGTGTGATGTCCTGTTGAATGTTGTGTTTCCAATGTTGATGCAATTACCAAATTAAAGTATTATTCTTCTTCCTCATTTGTCATCAGACATCAACATACCCCTCTCTTGTCATCAGACATCAGCATACCCCTCTCTTGTTATCAGACATCAACATACCCCTCTCTTGTCATCAGACATCAACATACCCCTCTCTTGTCATCAGACATCAACATACCCCTCTCTTGTCATCAACATACCCCTCTTGTCATCAGACATCAACATACCCCTATCTTGTCATCAGACATCAACATGCCCCTCTTGTCATCAGACATCAACATACCCCTCTCTTGTTATCAGACATCAACATACCCCCCTCTTGTCATCAGACATCAACATACCCCTCTCTTGTTATCAGACATCAACATACCCCCCTCTTGTCATCAGACATACCCCTATCTTGTCTTTATGAGCCAGGTTGTGTTGTACGCAGTGCATTCATCTTCTTCATCAATTTGTTTCTCTAGTCTCTAACTGTCCCCACCCACCTGCAAGGCAGCAGTTGTTTGATGCTACTCATGCTGAGTTGAGGTAACTCTTGGCTCTTCTTACATCCCTAGACATACCTGAGGTGGACAGTGATCCTTCAGCTGTAATGCAATGTTAGGCTCCTCATTAAGCTCACTGGAGATTATTGTGTCAATCCCTACTTCATTGGCAATCCTGCTGTGATGGATATCTGCACCTTTCTAGCCAGCACATCCACTTTCAGCAAGCCCTTTTATTTTAATCAACTCTCTGCCTTTGGCTGTCACCAGACTACCTGCAAGGAGCAGATGATTTAAGTTGTCCTCCTATATAAATAACTATATGCTTCATCTATCAACCATATGCTGATTTTAGGACTCACCTGTTCTGTCAGAGGCTGTGTGCTCTCAAATGTTCTGTCAGAGGTTATGTGTTTCAAATGCCTTGGGACATTTAGAGGCCCATCTTCAACTCCACCCCCAGCTGTGACAACATTTGTTATTCACAACATAAACATTGAAATAAATGAACAGATCAACACAGAAATTGCGGACATTGCTATTTTTTTTTAATTTCATTTTTTTTTGTTCATCTTTTTTTTCCCCTGAACAATTTATTGTAAAAAAAACTGGGACATGGAAATCCAATAAAATGTAACATGTGCATCTACATAAGGATGAGAGCTTGTGAGATGCTGTAATGGGTTGGTTTGAATCACTCAAATAGTACATCAATTCAAACTGTGGATGGGGTGAGATGAGACAGGTTGAATAATGGATGAAACAGGACCACGCCAAATCTGCAACAATCCACAAAACACATCTGTGGCAGTCAGAATGGGACAGTAACTTGTGTACATGATGGATACACTTATATACCACAAACACACGCACACAGACCTAATGAGGAACACACACCAGGACTAGCACATTCAAATGCATTTTCTTGGTGCTAATTCTACATTAACTGGAACCAGCTGAGGTCATTAATACAACAATCTTTCAAAGAGATTGATAACTAAGTGTTTCCTCAACCAATGTAGCTATCACCTTCAAACTAGCCCAACCCTTTTGTTTGAGGCTAGCATTTCCTACTGTTGAAAATAATGCCTTGCTATAAAAATCAATGTAGCTATCACCTTCAAACTAGCCCAACCCTTTTGTTTGAGGCTAGCATTTCCTACTGTTGAAAATAATGCCCTGCTTTAAAAATAATTGACTACGCTATGAGTGGATCAGGCGGGGAGGAAATAATATGACCTGCACTTAAATGTCTGTCTTTAGGTCAGGTCGTTGGGGCATACAAGAAGACACCCTCACAACGCCACCCTTCTCTGTCAATGGCTGTTGCCTGTGCCTCTTCTGGTCGGAGATTGATCCATTCCTTTATGTTGTCCACCTCGTCGTCTGCCTTGCACCTTTCCGTGCAGGATCTTATTTGCAAGACCATTTGATCTCTATATGTGACCGTACCAAGCGAGTTTCCTTCTTTTGACAGTTGCCAAGAGGTCTTCAAAAGGCCCTTTTGCTGTTGTCATTCTATTTCATATTATCTCTTTTGTACGTGACGTTTAAAAGTCTTCGGAAACATTTCCATCTCCACGGACTGTATCCTACGCTGAAGGTCAGCTGTAACTGTCCATGTATCACAAGCATAGAGGAATATTAACAGGACCAATGTACGCATTAATCTGATTTTTGTGCATAGTGCTAACCGTTTATCTTGCCAGATTTTGATAAGCCATGCAATCGCCGCTTTATTCTGGCCAACACTTCACATTTTGATCCTTCATCACTGACAATCGAACCCAGATATTTAAAACAGTCAACCACTTTGAGTTCCTGGCCATTAGCTTTTATCCTACTGTCGAAGCCCTCAGCGTTCTTGGTAATTAACTGTCTTTCCAGCGTTTATCTCCATACCATAGTCAAGAGCTGTTTCATCGAGCCTTCTGACCCATTACTGGAGTTCTGCTTCTGACCCGGCCAACCCATCGATGTCATCTGCTAAATTAAGGTTGGTAATCATTCGGCCTCCCTATCTTGACAGTAATAACATGACCTCCAAGTGCCTCACTCATAATTCCCTCAAGAAATATATTGAAAAGAGTTGGGAGAGTGTACAACACTGTTCTCACACCAACTGATGTGCGAAACCAGTCCACTCGCCTCCCATTAACAAGAACTGCGCTGTCATGCAGGTGTTCAAGGACCTTTATATTTCCGTTGATTTTATACATCCTCATGGTTGCCCATATCGCTTTATGCCATATCCTATCAAACGCCTTCTTAAAATCACATGATAGTTTTTGCTGCTGTTCTAGATATTTCTCGCTTAGCAGCCTTAAATTAAATATCTGTTCTGTAGTGCTTCTTCCCTGTCTGAACCCTGCTTGCTCCTCTGCAATGATGTTCTCTGCTTGGGGTTTCAATCGGTCGAGGATTATTTCTAAACATGACCTTGCTAGGGTGGCTAATGAGGCTTATTATTCTGTAATTTTGGCACAGCTTTAGGTTTCCAGACTTAGGTAATGGTATAACCATTGATTGTAGTAAGTCCGGCCAGTTTCCTGTCACCCATATTTTGTTACAGATGTGTGTCAGGCCTTCCACCGCTACCTCCCCACCTGCCTGAAAGAGCTCTGCTGGTATATTGTTCACACCGGTCACCTTCCCTCTTCTCAATGTCTTTACAGCTACCTCTTCCTTCGTTATCAGTTGGTTATCCTCTATAGTTGTTGGTGGGATTGTTTTCTCAGGTTCGTTCTGTCCCTCAGTTATATTACAAGGTGACTAAAAAAGAGTTGCGAATGAAGTTACCATACTCATCAACAAATTGAAACAGAAACTACCACTGCAAGAACAGAACAAGTGCTTGACACATGGTTCAGGAAAGAGTCCTGCTGTATTGAAGACACTATGCTCCAATTGGAGTGAACAAGACAAAAATTAGAAACTAGCTTTCATTGGTACATAATGGTCTCACAACTACTGCCGTCCATGTAGATTTCATACAACATGAACACATCAGAAATGATCAAACATCCTTCTTGTTGCTGCTGTATGTACAAGATAGATGAAAATATGAAGAAAAACAAACCAAAAATATATACATGATGAAATGGTCAGACACCATCTGCAGAGTTTGCATGTGACCAACAAACAGTACATTTATCTGTAACAGTACCCAATTATCAACATGCAACTTTACATATCAAATATTCAACAAATCTATTTTAAGAACAGCGCAAATAAACACTGCTAAAACGTGTGAAATTTTGAAGGACTATCTAATCCATGGCAATTTTCACACACTTCAGATCATGGCAAACACCATATTGGTTCAAATTTTGTTGCTTTGGTTAAAAGTTGACATATGTACTTCTGAGAAGAGAGAAGTCATCTGATGTACAGTTCCTCAAACTCAAGACAGGCAATAAGCACAATGAACAATTAAACAAGATAATGATATCACTAAGTGCCTGGTAAAACAAACCGCAGACCAGCACAACTACAACAGGTAAACAAACTGGAATAAAAGTCACACACAATGGCAGTGATGCACAAACAAGTGTAAATAAAAAATACAAACAGGTTTGAGTTTGAATTACAGATCTATTGTATGAGTCTGTATAATAGCAATGGAAAAATGACCATCAAACACCTTGATTAAAGAGCCTAATATATTAGGGACAGAGAAAGCCATTCCTGACAGCATCTCTGAATTAGCTCTCTCAGTCTCACTATGGCTTTCTTAGATTTATTCGTCTGAAAATTTACTTCTTTTCTGTTTCTTCTGGTAACCTTAATCGATAAACAAGTATCTCATTTCACATATACCGTTCCATTATTGTGCATGTCTGAAATCTTTGTCACAGATTTTCTAATTGTGACCTTGTACCCAAAGGAGAATAAAATATGTTCAGTAAAAGGGACTGGTAACCAACAGCCTGTCAATGAGATGGTCACAGAAACCAGTAGGTGAAAATGACCACAGAAACCAGTAGATGAAGATTACCACAGAAACCAGTAGATGAGATGGTCACAGAAACCAGTAGATCAGATGGTCACAGAAACCAGTAGATGAGACAGTCACAGAAACCAGTAGATGAGATGGTCACAGAAACCAGTAGATCAGATGGTCACAGAAACCAGTAGATGAGACAGTCACAGAAACCAGTAGATGAGATGGTCACAGAAACCAGTAGATCAGATGGTCACAGAAACCAGTAGATGAAGATTACCACAGAAACCAGTAGATGAAGATTACCACAGAAACCAGTAGATGAGATGGTCACAGAAACCAGTAGATGAAGATTACCACAGAAACCAGTAGATGAGATGGTCACAGAAACCAGTAGATGAAGATTACCACAGAAACCAGTAGATGAAGATTACCACAGAAACCAGTAGATGAGATGGTCACAGAAACCAGTAGATGAAGATTACCACAGAAACCAGTAGATGAAGATTACCACAGAAACCAGTAGATGAAGATTACCACAGAAACCAGTAGATGAAGATTACCACAGAAACCAGTAGATGAGATGGTCACAGAAACCAGTAGATCAGATGGTCACAGAAACCAGTAGATGAAGATTACCACAGAAACCAGTAGATGAGATGGTCACAGAAACCAGTAGATCAGATGGTCACAGAAACCAGTAGATGAGACAGTCACAGAAACCAGTAGATCAGACAGTCACAGAAACCAGTAGATCAGATAGTCACAGAAACCAGTAGATGAGAGTCACAGAAACCAGTAGATCAGATAGTCACAGAAACCAGTAGATCAGATAGTCACAGAAACTAGTAGATGAGACAGTCACAGAAACCAGTAGATCAGATAGTCACAGAAACCGGTAGATGAGATGGTCACAGAAACCAGTAGATCAGATGGTCACAGAAACCAGTAGATCAGATAGTCACAGAAACCAGTAGATGAGATGGTCACAGAAACCACCATTGTAAAGTAGCAAAAAAATGCTTTGACTCAAAGTTTCATACCAAACTGTGGTGGTGACCATATTCTTCTTCTAACTGGGGTGAAAAGAAGGCTAATTTGGTACAATCAATATACTAACTTCCTCCCTCACACAAATAACATGGATGTACTGTTTCAATCGTCCACGAGAGTTGATGCAGTTTTCCTCATGGCTTTATCTGGGTTTTGTTTTTTTAAACTTTATAAATTCAATGTTTGGTACTTTCCAAACAAAGCCAAAACTATTCAGGCCTACATTAGATCATTGAATGTTGTGAATGGACAGTAATGTGGGTTGTGCATGAGACTAGTAACAAAACCGTAAAATAAACTGTTAGAGAATTCACTAGTTTCAGTACAAGTCTCTTAGAAGATTTTAAATTTAGAGAGTTTAAATGTCAGAAGAGATTTTCTTTTAAGCAAAATAATACTTGCACATGAGAAATTTACATCAAACTGAAATGGCACCAAAAAACAAACCACAACTACACCAAAATAGTGGTAATTGACAGAAATGGCTTGGCTAAAGAATAGAAGGGTTTATTCACGCCATAGAACTAGTTTGACAACTTGAAAATAAAATTATCCTATAAGTAAATCAGGCAATAGAACAAGGTTTCTCTGCAGTACCAATGAAACCCTTCCAGCCAGTCACATGTATATCTAGTGCTTTGAGTTTTCACATTATAAACATCATTCAAACGTGTACACTTGACCACTGCATCCCAATATAATCATATTTTAAAAAAATAAAAGAACTATCATAATAATTTATTTCTGATACTGGAAACAAACCCAACACTACCATCAAAGAAACAATAATGCTGGACGGAGAGTAGGTGGCAGAAGTGGATACCTTTACCTACCTGGGCAGCACAATAGACACATCAGGAGATGCAGAAGTAAGGATCAGATTTGGAACGACAAGAGGGGCATTCCTAACGCTAAACAACATATGGAGATTCAGAGAAATTATGATTCACACCAAAGAATATTCAACCCCAGTGTCAAGTCGGTGTTTCTGGTGTGGAGACGTGGAGAACGACCTAGGCCTTACAACAAAGACTCCAGTACTTTGTTAACGAAGTTTACTTCGCCTACGAAAGATAATGAGCATAAAGTGGCAGGACACTGTGAGGAAATAAGACCTATTGGAAAGGTGCCAATAATATCCACTGGAACAAATGAAGTGAAGAAAATGGGGCTGAATAGGACGTACGCTGCAGAAGGCACAGTTCAACATAGTCAGACATGCTCTTACATGGAATCCTCAAGGGAAGATGGGGGGAGGAGAGAAGAAAGAGGAAAGGTAGACCCAGAAATACTGAGAAGAGAATGTGAGAAGGAACTAAGATTAAATGATTACACCTGGAGAGAGACAGAAGGAACTAAGATTAAATGATTACACCTGGAGATAGACAGAAGGAACTAAGATTAAATGATTACACCTGGAGAGAGACAGAAGGAACTAAGATTAAATGATTACACCTGGAGAGAGACAGAAGGAACTAAGATTAAATGATTACACCTGGAGAGAGACAGAAGGAACTAAGATTAAATGATTACACCTGGAGAGAGACAGAAGGAACTAAGATTAAATGATTACACCTGGAGAGAGACAGAAGGAACTAAGATTAAATGATTACACCTGGAGAGAGACAGAAGGAACTAAGATTAAATGATTACACCTGGAGAGAGGCAGAAAGAGCAGCCCAGGACCTTGTATGCTGGCAGGATGTTGTCAATGGTCCGTGCACCGAGAGGAACGATGTCATCAATTGATGATTTGGCTGGAGATTGATCAAGTTGAGAAACAAATTTAGCTAGCCCATGCAATCACTGTGCAGCATACACAGAGTTTCTAATTTCAAATGGGTTGGAATACATTTCCTCCTATAACTACACAGCCATGCAACTATTATTAAACTCCTAGATTAATTGTAACAACATTTTTGGACATTTCATTGCGTAAGATCATTTGGTCATACCTCGATGAAAACAAGACTAGAAGGAAAGTTGGAGGGCAACCATGTCAGAAGTAATCACTACAGGTTGGAGAATAACATCAAAAGATGGACAGGGAAAAACTTGCAGATTGTACCAGCATGGCAAGAGACAAAGGACATCTATTGCAGTCACCTTCCATGTGCCGCCAGTGTGGTATGACATACATTGGGGAAACTGGTATGGAACTGCGGAAGCGTTTCCGCCAACACCTCAATGACATCCGCACTGGTTCCCCAAATTGCCAGCCACATCAATGGTCCTGAGCACCGGGGTAAGGCTTACGTTAGTGTCACTGGTCTAGTTTCTTGCTTCTCTGACGATCGTCATCGATCCGCCCTTGAGAATAGACTTATCTCGTTGTCTCCAACCGCACGGCATTTATATCTTTCTTAAAACCCTCACACTGGCCCCCATCTATTTGTCTTCCTTGCGCCCCCCCCCCCCCCCCCATATTAATCTCACGCCCTCCCGGCTTATATCACCTCTTTGTTCTCCCATCTGGACCACTATTTGGCCACCATTGGCTTATCCAGCGCATTCCCCCCCCCCCCCCCCATTTCTTACGCTCTCCTGGCCACCTTGTGTTTGACCGCTCCGATTCATTTTCAATCAGCATCTGGCCCAACCGGTCGCTTAGACAGACTGGGTCTACTATCAGATACAGATGAGTTGACCATTTTTTCTTATATGTTGATTTGTTAGTTCAGTATTGTTGTCTCTGATGAAGGCCTATTGGTCGTAACGTAGGTTTTGTTTGTGTTCTCGTCTCGGTGCGGTGTCTGAAATACCCATTTAAAAATTTTAATTGAACTCAACCGTAATCAACTTTTACAAGTTTTTTTTTCATGTTTTTCCCCCCTCACCTTCCACGTGGAGATGGCACTTGGACTGAACTTTTTTGCTGGTCATGTTTTGTACAACACAGGAGTGGTAACCTGGATCAATAGATTTGAACCACTGTAACCCTTCAAACATGTCATAAAATGAAACTACAGAGGGCTGTGCATGACGCACACAACCTCATAATGTAATGGCACTGCTCTAAAACCCCAATGCAGATGCTGGGATACAGGCTTCCTGTAAAGGAGCCAGCCAGCTTGTTCATCGACTGCAGCTATGATCGTTAAAACTGATTCATGAGTGACAGCTCCTGCACAACAATGAATGTGGTCTTGATAAAGAAAATGGAAAAGTGCTAGACACAAAGTACAATCAAGGCCTCAGACTATACAGCAGATATATGTTCATCTCTCGTTGGGAAACACAGAACTTTCCAGAATGGCTTAGAAACAATTCAACAGAGGAGCTTAAAAACAATTTGGAATATGTGAAGAGATATAGACACCTACACACCAGTTGACAGCACAATATAATGATGGAATGCAAGTCATGTTTTGACGATCACGACAGTATCTGGATATTTTTTAATACGACCATTTGATGGTGGGTGGACAGAGCTCCTATTTTCCATTCTATTGTAGACTTTTCTCTGTAGAAGGTGTCAGCATTTAATGTCTTGTCATGTGCGACTTACAACCACAGATCTGGTAGGCTCATCTGTTATCTCGTGTCCGCGCTTTTAATAATCATATTAATATCAGTTGATGGAATGATTGGCCTTTCCACTCCAAGTTAAGTATAGGGCCCCAACTGCATTTGGCCTGATTTCAGGAAGCCTGTATCCTAGCATTTGCAGTGACAGTTTTAATAGCAATGTTTTTCATAATGAAGTTAGAGAGAAAAACTAACGTCTAGTCAGGCAAAATATACTGATCAGACGTTAGTCAGGGTCAGGCAAAACATACTGGCCAAGACACTCACCCCGACTTCCTTGCAGCCCTCTCTGGAAACCAACTGTTTTCATGGCAGCCTGGCTAACGAGGTGAGGGATCGACATGATCCCCGTAGTAGTGAGTGACACGCAGATGATGCCAAGCATAGCACAACCAATTGAAGGACCACAGTCCACCTTCATCAGGACGCTCGGATGTAAGGAAAGCTACTGTACCCCGCCACTTAACGTCCTTTTCAGGGCACACAAAAGAGTAACCTACTCATTGTGGGCATTCGCAAACAACAACATAATGAAGTTGCTAGCCCCATGTGCAATCCACTTTAGTCACCTTGTATGACATGCTTGGAAAGTGACAGGACCAATACCACATAGCGCTCAAATGTAAATGTTAATATTCCACGGCCTCTTCCCAGAAATCAATGTGCTAGATGTGAAACACAACATTGAGAATCAGAGACATTATACTCAGATAAACTGCTTTAATGTGCTCACCCTTAGCAGACACTGCTGTCTCGAATCACGTGTCAGACTTTATTTTACTATTTCTCAGCTTTGATTTCCTGTGGGGTGGTCCCTTCGGAAAGTGCAGAAGGGCTGGCTGTGGCAGGAGGTGACATCTTGATCTACGACTGCCTTTTCTATGAAAAAAACTGCAGTCAATGAACCAGCAATGCACACATTCAAGATTTTGAAATCATATGCGGGACCAGCAGAGAAGAGCGCCTTAAAGGACAGAACACGAGTATGTACAATCAGCTAGAGCTACAGGAATCAGCATCCACACTCTTCACAATTTGTTGAGCGGGACTGGGTACCTATGGGTCCAGAGTGCAATGACATAAGATCCTTAACAGAACGGACCACTTCAATCATCATTGCGTTCCCTTTAAGTGAAGTAGCCACTGACGACAGCTGGGTAGACTGGATTGTGTGGACTGAACTCTGTGTACCTTTATCTCAAGAGATGCTCTATGTGTACACCATTCATTCACCTTTTCCCAGCAATGTGAAAGATAGGACACCATTAATACAGCAGATAAACTCGGGAGACTATAAAAATTCAGATAAAGTGCAGTATACGAGACATGCTCTGTACTAAACTTTGACCCCAAACAATAGATGAACAAACACTCTGATCCCCACTCTGACCCCCAAAATAATTTAGGGGGGGGCCTCGTCGCGCTGTACTCACCCATTATTGGGGCATCAGCCAAACACAGAATAGCACAATGATTACATTATTTTAATAAGACATGCCAAGTGACTCACTATGAAGACCGACCACAGATAAACTCATTACATTTAAAATAATTATGCTAACGACAATCAAGAACAGACATCTTTTTTTTAAAAATCTATTGACTGCAAAGATTCTTCACAAATCTGGCCAAAACAAACAGTTTCACCATCTGAACTCTACAACTGACACCCACTTATGTTTTCAAATTGAAGCCAAATCTCTTGTCCCTACAAAATTTGATCAATGAGGTTTGAGGGTGTTTTGTGACTGTATGGACGTTAGAACCACTAACCAGTAAAGAATAGGGCCACTGTAACTATGCATACCCTAAAAGGCTACGGAGTAGAGTTGTGCTTGGTGCTGGAAAAACATTTTTTTAATAAAATGTTACAGAAACACTCTTTATATGAACACACAAATGCTAAGACACAGGCTTCCTGTATAGAGAGAAGATATATTGGGGTGAGGGGTGCCCTACTCCAGCTGGAGATAACAAAGGACTGCTTAAGTGACACGTGACTTGCTTTACTCTATAGACCAGGCATGTGCAATATATGACCTGTTCTATCTCCACCCTGAGTCTACTCCCAAATTTCCATGGCTGGTCGCCAGCAGCCTAAGGAATGTTCATTTTGTTTTTCATGAAATATAAAAATAAAACTACGAGAATCAACTAATAAAACTCGTGCAAAAGAACCTTCGTCACTGTCAAAATGATTTCCCTTCAGCTGGTTTTTAAGTTTTGGGAAAAAAAGAACAAATGGAGCTCTAAATCAGGAGAACATGGTGCGTGTGGAAGAATTTCAATATTCAAATCGTTGGCTGTTTGCAGCATAAGTCTTGCTTTGTGGGAGGGCGCGTTGTCTTGAAGCAAAGGCAGAATATGGTTTTCTTATCAGTCTTTCTTAGTTTGGTAAGGAAATCCTGCATAATATTGCCCATTAACCGTGTTGCCATGAGGCAGGTAATCTTTCAATATGACACCTTTGACATCCCAAAAAACAGTCAGCATCACTTTTCTTGCATGAAAAGACTTCACTATGTCAGTTCCATCTTCGCCCTGAACCCCAGCATGACTACGACAGTAGATCCAAACCAGCCCCTACATGACTGGGGCACCTACAGCTGTCATCCACTCATACCAGTCATTGTGTACCTGTCAAAGTTTCTGACACCATGACTGCCATTGTTTTAAAGAGGGCTCTGATAGTAATCTCAGAGCTGCAGTCCCTAACTCATATCCATTCTCGTACTAGAGGTGGATGGTTATATGCCTAACTCTGCTGAACAACAAACTGACCTCTCACTCTAGCAGAAAAGCTTCAACCAGATATCTCACTGTGTAGCACAAATTCACTGGTACATATGATAGCATCACTATCCGAGTGTTATTTATCGGCTGGTTAACCTAAAACTCTGCTTTCCTGTTGTACCACTCTCTGCATTTCCTGCCAGGGGCTAGGAAGACTGGTAATCTATCAATCACCTGTGTGATGCAAGTTAATGTTGGTTGAGGTGATTCACACACGGCAAGAAGCGAGCATTCAAACCCAATAAACGAAAATACCTCAGCGCACTCAAACAGCACCTTCGCAGATAACTACCAATATTGAATGGGCCTCTTATAAAGTTGCAATATACGAGTTTAGTATATTAAACTATTTTAATATCTTGTGACAAATTGCAATTGATTAAGTTTTATTTTGTTATCACGTTCGAAATTATGAAGATGACACCATTGAAGAAGAGGAAAGTTGACTGACAGTCGTGTATTTCAAGAGAAATGAACTGATGATTACTTCTATTTGCCAATATCTTTTCCTCAAAATTCTCCATCCGGCCCACACTCTTGATGAAGTTGTACATGCCTGCTCTCTCTAGATCACTAGCCATGTCACCAGTCAATCTATGTATATCTGTTCAATCTTAGCTAATGCTGAAAACAGTTTAGAAAGCTTGTGTTTACATCAAGTAGACAATGTTAAGGTTAAGGCAGTCACTGCGGTCAGGGATCAAGTATTAAGACTTCATGAAACTATAGCCCCCATCCAACATTTTATGAGGTGAGGTGGCCTGTTCCCTCCCTTGCTGCCTTTTCATCTCTAACAACATATCCAGGAACCCATTTACAGCTGGTTCTATCAGACGCATCGATAACAGGAACGATACTTGGCACCTTTGCCAGGAGACAATGTTGGATAATATAAAACGTATGCTGGCAGATCTAAGTTTGTTCAGATGCTGACTGGCTGGTTGTACATGCCCGCTTGCAAGTGTGAACATCTACATTCCCTAGACACTTTGTTATGATCAATGAAATCCCATGTTGATCCGTAGGTTCATATTGGAAAGGAAAGAATGGATCACTGCAACCTACTATACATGTTATAAAAGGCACTAAGGAGGGGTGTGCATGGGGCTTGCAGTCTCATCGCCAAAGCAAAGTACTACAAAACGCACAGCAATGCTTGAGACCACTACTGCAGAAGATTACAATCGCTCGGGAGCAGGCCCTCTGTTTCTATTGAAGTGAAAAATATAGGATGGACAACAGTACCATATCAATATTATGGACTTTCCAAGAGTGGTGAGGCCCCTTGCTCTGATATAAATGAAACAATGACATTCACTGTATGAACTACTGGTACCCAACTCCAACAAGTCTCATTTCATCTCATCAATCTCTCCTTAAGTTTTATTTCTGTTCAGCTCACAACATACATCATTTGCAACAACTAAGGTGACTAGAAACATGATTATCCTAGCCTGTTGAGTGTATATGCTCCTGTCTTGGTTGGAAAGGTGCAGAACTTCTGCTCAAGGTGTGAAAGAAATCCAGACTCCTCACATTAATATCTAGAAACACAGCGTTAATTGCTCAGGGCAACTGGCTTGTATATAATAACAAGACGCAAGTCCACAGTTGAAGGAGCACACGTAGATAACAAGAAGCACAGAGTCCACAGTTGAAGGAGCACACAAAGCACTTGACAAATCTATCCACAGAACGATCTTGACCAGTGATAATATCCTGAAAATTGTTGATGACTCCTCTTGCGAGGGTCTCTGTTGAGAATCTCATCTCTTATTTTTACTCCTCCTCGGAGTGTCCGAACCCGTCCACTCAGGATCGCTGGGGTCATCGTTAACAATACGTCTACCTCTACCACGCTTAGATGCCTCTCCCCCAACCCATTCAGGATCGGTAGGGTCATCTCCCGCTGAAGACACGGACTCTGTGCTCGGATGTGGAGATGCTACTGTGCCTGCATCGTCTGTGTTCTCCGCTGACCCCCCAACATAGACTTTTCCCGAAGGTTCAGCTAGACGCCTAGCCACCCTCTGGTGGACAGGTTCACAACTCGGTGGTAAATCTTCCCTCATGAGTCTATATTCTTCATCTGACAGTGGAAATGTTCGCCTGGGCCATGGCTCCACACCGCCAACATCAATAAGAGAATTGTGAACATCCTCGGTCATAACTGAGCTGGTGCGATCACGTTTAGAAAATGACATTGTTCGCCTCCTGACAGACAACTGCTGTTGTAATGAGTCTATAGAATCTTCAACGCCGGTTGATTGTGCAAGCCACGAATGAAGGCTGAGGAGAGACAACATAAATAGGTCAAAGATAATAACTAAACTGTAAATGTTAGGTAATGGTATGATGAATGGTACTAGGGGTTTACTAAATAGTCCCATTAGTCCCGTAATCTACCACTGTAGATACAGCCCAACTCTGGTGATGGCTCTGTACTTTACTGGGAGGGGTAAGGCAAACTGTTCATGTTTACTTGATTCCTGACAGACTCACATCACCTGATTCCCGACAGACTCACACCACTCGACTCCCGGCAGACTCACACCTGTTCAGGCTTTGTCAGCAGAGGTAATAAACTTTGTGGGTGCTGTTGTTGCCAGGGCTTGTTGATTCTACATATTCCTGCATCATTCTCTTGGCTCAACCAAACTCTCTTGAAAATTGATTTGACCTATTGCAGCATTCCTTCTACATACTATGGGTCTTAAAATGTATCCAAAACTTTTGAGGTTCAAGATGACAGCAGCCAGAAACTCACATCTTTTTTTCCATGATGTTGTAAAGTCTCTGTAGCAACATTAACTATTTCCGCCGCAAACATGAATTTCCTTCATTATTATGCCGTCCATGCCTGGTGACTTATTCTTAGGACTGTTCTTTGAAATTCTTGAACTATTATATCAGGTTCTATACTATAAACATTGAATCCCCCGTGGAAGCAGTGGCGTTGAAATGTTCTTGGAAGTATTCCTTTTAATAATTTCTTCTGCTGTGTTCATTAAATAAAGAAAAACCCCGATTGACATTGATGGCTGAGATAGCAGTGAAGTCTTCAACTCTGAATCACATCATCCTGATACTTTTAAAAGTATCTAGGACAATTTTGGAATATTGATGTTAGCTGCTCACCATAATGTTTTCAAGTCTCTTGTGTTTTTGATTATCCTCTTACTGTTTCCTATGCTGTCTGGTAGATGTAATCATCTTGCTTCTTGGGCATCAATCTTCTTCTTCTTCCATTATCAAACTCCTCATACCAAGCCCTGAAAAGGGCTTTGCAAGTAGCAGGAAGTAGTCAGAAGAATGGAATGCATTGTGTTGTAGTTCACAGCTTGACTGCGATATTTGTATCTTTTGGTCCGACACATCCAACTTTAGCATGGCATTATTGAATACTGGGTTGTAGTTTGCAAATGCCCACAATGAGTAGGTTACTCTTTTGTGAGACCTGAAAAGGACATTAAGTGATGGGTTGGAGTAGCTTTCCCACATCCCGAGTGTGCTGATGAAGGTGGACCGTGGTCCTCCAGGCAGTTGTGCTATGCTTGGCTTCATCTGCGTGTCACTCACTATGGGGATCACGTCGATTCCTTACTTCGTTAGCCAGGCTGCCATGAAAACAGCCAGTTTCCAGGGAGGGCTACTGGGAAGCTTAGGTGAGTGTCTTGGCCAGTATATTTTGCCTGACCCTGGCTAACATGTCTGATCAGCATATTTTGCCTGACCCTGGCTAACATATCTGATCAGCATATTTTGCCTGATCAGACAGTCTTCCTTCCCTGAGTACTGGGTTAGCCTTCCCTCTTTGATCCCCTCTCCTTAGCCAGTCTGCTCTGTTGCAGCCTGTTATCCAGGATCACCACGCGAAGATGTACAAGGGTCTTGGCAGCTCTGGGTCGCTGGCCCTGACGCTAGCAGCTATGGGTCGCTGACCGTTGCAGCTCATGCACTGCTCAGCATCTTGATCGCAATTCATAATTTAAAACAAGTAGCTAAAAGAAATGACAACTGAAAAAAATGATTTTGCCCAGACTCCCTGCAGAGAGTCTACCTAGAATGGTTGTCGCTTGTTTCCTACACGAGTTAATTTTAAAAAAAAGGTTCTGTCAGCGGTACAGTTTTGTTTCAAACTACATACTTTTTTTTATTCCATTACAAGTACAAACCTTTTATTCAAAACGGGAGTAGGCGGTCGGGATGGTAAAGAACTTTCCTCAGCAACTGTTAATGGTGTAATTACTGCATCTCCTCCATCTGGTCTCTCAAAGTTAGTCACTTTATCACAAACTGTTGAAAAAATAGGGGCCACGTCCGACCGTGCCCTACTCCGCTTCATAGGAGGATACTGCACAAAGTTGCGGAAACGCTTCTTTTCCTCATACTCCAAAGCATAATGTCGCATGGAAAATTTTTCATCACACAGATCTTCCTCCACCTGAACAAAGTAAAATAAAACATATAATCTTAATTTCATTTAAATGTAGAGATTGAACGCAAACTAACAAGTGCCCTTAATGCCATTGCTGTATATTACCACAAAAATCACCTCAAACCAATCCTCAGCAAAACCCAAAGATATGCTTTTAACCTTGGAAATAAAAAGGTAAAAATCAAACTGCAGATCAAATGGCAAGGACAGGAGATATAACACAATTTGGCTCCCAAATACCTGGGTGTATAGTTGGATCACACACTGCCCTATGCAATAAACTGTCAGAAAAAAAACGAGATACATGCGAGAAATAATATCTGACTGGCAGCACAAAACGAGGAGGAGAGTCAGGTGTTTTAACATCAGCACTTGCCTTGTGTTTCTTCATAGCTGAATATGCTCTATAACCTCTACATATGCAGCACTAACAAGCACTTTTGCCCCTGTAGTGTGAGCAAACCACAGGAAGAGGTTCAATTATGGAGATTATGGGCTAATAAATAGGGGGTAACATGCAAAATAAAATTACATTAAGTTTCTTCCATCATTTCATGACTTGTTTATTTGGTGTCAAGTCTATGCTAATTGTTGTTGCTGTGATTCATTGACCAACAACTCAAACATCACATACAGAATGTGAAGAATAAAACCATGAGACGTCTACAGCTACTTACAAGACCTGCTGGTACATCATGAGGATCAGACAAGGATACTTTGAACGGCTTGTACCTCGGTTATGTCCGCTCAGCAATAGAATAATGCACTTCAAACAATTTGTTCAAAATCTAACTTGAAATCGACAGACTGGGTGCAGAACAGTGCTCTACACTTCATTAGTGTAGCAATGAGGTCAACACCTACACCAGCTTGCAAAATCCATGCAAATGTTGAACCTCTTGTGATGTGAATGGATAAAGCTGTTATGGAATTTATAAACGAAGCATAAGAATGAAATGGGATCATACCAATACACTATTTGTGGAAAACTAGCTTGCCAAAATGTATCAAAATGTAGAATTAAACAAAAGTCTGTACTACATCATGTAAGCAAAATCAAAGACAGATACTTCCTCCCAGAAAGTAAGGCAAGAGTTACAAAGAGTAGTAAAAGAAATACCACCACAAGCATTCCTTAAAACATATACAGATATACAGCTAAAAGTTCAGATTCAAGTACTTTTTACAGGTTATGTCGTTTATATAGAATAAACAGAACAGCTCCTCTGATGAGCTGCCTGGTGCTGCAGGAGGTTTACTCCAATATGACGCTGAAATCACTGCATGAGAAGCCACCTTGTACCACTTTCGTTTCTTATACATTTCCTTCAAAGGTCCAAAATATTGTTACTTTTAGACTGGGTGTCCGTCCTTCAATCCTTAGAAAATATGTTGGATCTGATCTTATCCAAATATCTCAAGACATTGACCACATTATCACGTTCCATGTTGTCGCAATAGTTATGCTCAAACACACCTGGCAATGACAAGGCAGACAGACTAGCAAAGATGGGGTCAAGACAAGAATAGTCATACAATACACAGCAACATTTCTACAAACAGTCAAACTTATCAAAAGAACAGCAAAATAAAGAAACTTGGCTAACAGAGGAGCCATGGGAAAAACGGAGAGAGAGGTCTCCAGACATTTGACAAGCCCAATTCAAAGGTTAAACAAGATCTGGGAGATTTAAGACTTTCTTTACAAGGTCCACAATCAGTCAAGATGTCAAAGCCCTGCCCTTGCAGAATCAAGCACAGCAATCTCAACTTTGGTGATTTGGTCATGTCTGTAGAATAAAAGAAGCTGCCCCAACAGTCTTGGGAAGCAAAGTCAAGGATTCAGGCCCTAAGGACGACCCAAAGTCCGCTGAGATGACAACATAAGTCTATAAAAGAGTGGACTAGACTGGAACTAGGCCAGACAGAATAGAGCATTTTAGAATGGTCTGGCACTCTTTCTGGCAAACTACTACACCTCAGAGTAAAAGTGGCACAACTAAGTTTACAATTGTATAATCCAGTTTCATTTTGAGCACGACTAGAAAGGCTTTGCTAGAAGCAACTCTTTCTTGTTTGTTTGTATATCAAATATATTAACTATTCTCTTGTATAGAGGTGCTTTGCTATCTTAAGGACCTAGGTGACTTATGTCACTTCCTTTCCCGTTTTATGATGTTTTCTGGGTGTAAAAATGCAGTCTTTGTGATCATTGTATTCTGACAATGAAATAACAGATTACTCTTACCAAAGAGGTCTCACAAATTTTCTGACCTCACAAAAACTGGAGACTGGACCAAACTCAAGTACCAATGTCAAACAACATAAACCATCCATCTCCTTACCTCCTCCTCCTCATCCACCTGCGGTGAAACATTAAGCTTTGGCGGCTCAGCTGGCAGTGCGATCCCATTACTATTGTCCAACCCTGGGCCCAGTGAGCACTCAATGAGTTCTGATTCTGAGCCATTTTCAGACACCTCACGCCACCTTGTGGGGAAACAAAATGAGTAATTATAGTATAATATAAAACCAGTTCCACAGTGAGCAATGTTTTTTAGCGTTGATGTGAGCACAAACAATATCACCCCTCAAGTGACAAATACCAAATTAACTTAAAATATGTATCAAGAAGAGTTAATAACTTTTTATTCTTTGTTCTTATCACCCTGAAGTGGATAGGCCATGGTAGCAAAGATATAAAAGTCAGGTAACAAAAATCTAGGAGTCAGATTTGTGCTGGTATTGGTGAAAATTGTGCAAGTAACTAGCACACTGATCCTGGAAGGCTAGATGCCACCATACAATCTCTAGGTGCAACAGCTACATTTTGAGATGCCCAATATTTGTCTTGCTTTGGCATAGATCCTAAACCAACTCTCTCTCCAAACAGACTAGTCGTGTGCTATTTTCTCCTTTACAATTTATCCCCAATTTTCTTGTATCTGCTTCTAGGTCTCTTCTCCCCGTGTTCTTTCACCTTCCTTGGCCTCTTTTTCCCCTGTGGGTTTCATGGCAGAGATTGTCTGGTGATATTGACTTGGGACTTTTTGGTGTGTGATCTATTCAGCACTACCACATCGTTAACATATTTGCTGCTCCATCTGTCTTTGTCCTGTTCTCTCCCATAAACTTATGTGCCTGGATGACACTAAACATGTAATACAGTTAGAATATACACCAGAAAGTCAAAGTATCACTATTTTAGATTAGAAATCTTCTATGTTTATACTGAAAAGAACAGTTGCTGTGTTGTGTTGCAGTTTACATCAAAGCTGTTATATCTGTGCCTTTCGACCCAACTCATCCGAATACAGCATGACATTTTTGGGACAGGGTTTGCCTTCCCTCTTTGATCCCTATTCCAGTAGCCAAATTCCATAGGTACCATCTAGTTTCCATGGTCACCACTTGGAGGCACAATAGGTTCTTGGACACCTATGAATTGCTGTCCCTGGCACAAGCAGCCAGCTGTGTCAATCACTGTTCTCAGCTGATTCACTGCTACATCTTCGACACCAGATTAGAAATCATCATCATCTTCAGCATCCATCCTGAAATGGACATGTGACATAATTTACAGCGAGGTTGGACTGAGTTTTTCTGCCTGACACATCTGATTTCAGCAGGTGGTTTGGATACCAGGTTTGCATTCCCACTGTGATTCTTATTCTCTTAGCCAAACTTCACTAGTGCAGATTATTTTTAGGGCCGCAGCTTGAAGGCGAAACAGGGTCTATTAACTCTATTTCACGGACCCTGATGCAAAGAGCCAGTTATTTGACTGATGACTGCTCTGAGCTGATTTACTCCTCCCTCCTTTGCGCTCCAGATTAGAAATCTAAACTTCTACCCACATTTTTCCTGCACCTGCAAAGAAATGTTCTAAGTTAGAACTGAAAATAGTAGTTTTGATATCAGAACTGATCTGTACTTCCTTATAGTATGATCAGACAGCTGGTGGAATTATAACCTTGGCTTGACTGGACAGAGAAGAAAAAAGCTGGTGCGTGCACCTTGATTGTAAGCTTGGGAGCATAAGTGGAAAGTTTGGCACTGAGAGCTGGCATAACAAACAGATGTTGAAGCTATTGACATCCAATGGTATTTTTTTTAACATAATTTCCTTTTATCCAGATATGACAAGTGGTATGCAGAAGGAAAGAAGACTAGCTACCATGACAAGTCAAGGGCTAAGTATCCAAACTCCTAGAATAGCCCAATGTCTGCTGGTGTGATAGACCTTGAGTCAGAGAACTATGCTACTAACAAGGTAGAAGATGAAAGCCTAAGCAAAAGGTGAAGAGAAAAAGAAAGACAGAAAGGAAGATCTATGACATCAGATTTTAACAGTAAATATTGATATCAATATAAATCAAATGTCAGGAGGAAAAAAGAGAATAAGTGGTATGACATTTTCCTGCACACATAACACTTATGTCTGCTAACATTGTACAGCACCTTCAAGTTACACCAAGTCTGGCTTGATGAAGCAGTTTTCTTTGCAGACTGACCATATTGGTATTTTGAAATATTCCTATGGGAAATGAAACAAACACAGACCTGTGGCAAAGACCAGTTAATCAAGGTGATTTTTCTACAGGACTCTCAGTCTGCGTTTTGGGAGGCCCAAATGGAATGGCTATGACATGAGTGTATAAAGGACATGGAGGTCTCAACATTTTAGGGTATGTGCTGATATACTGTTCTGACCATGATGATGATACTGACTTCAAAATCATCGTGGAGGAGACATTTGGTATGAATTTAGAAGACATGCCGAAACTAACCAATAACTGCCTGTTAGATAATGAAACATCAATAGATGAATCAGTTATACACAGAATGCAGGAAATTTTAACACAATGTGGATCAAGCATGGAGGGCAGACCCGAGAGGACAGATCAAGAGTGTGTACAACCAGCTAGCTACAAGAATGATCTTACTCTTCACCACCGACTGACAGAGATGAGCTCTCATAGATATGTCTGGAGTGCCATGGTGCCCATTCTACTAGGTATAACACAACAAGACAAGAATCAATACAGCTAGAGATTAAGAAGAGAAAGGATAATATGGATCGTCCATACCATCAGGAGGACACCCAAACTATACAATCAGAAATGAGCTACACTCGAACACACAACGAAAAGAAAAATGGGAAAGTCTAAGAAATTGGAATCTCATGCCTGGAGCTCAAAATAGGAATCAGCGGGAAAACTATTAAAGAAACCCTATATCAGCACTCATAATTCTCATCGTCTGACAACGGACGCTTATCTGTCACACTGCACCCCGTGATCCTAATCATCCAATCATATCAATAGTCATTCAAGGCTCATGTGATATCAAGTCTAAAAATAACTGTGCAGGAAAAGGTCAACATACGTTAACAATACAAACGGAGACTTTCTGTCAAACCCAAATCAAAGGAGAATGCATTGCAGTATTGGATATTTTCAGAGTGCAACAATCTTTTGATCATGTACAAGTTTACATTCCGAAAACTGTTTTCAGTAAAGACCAACTCTTTGTCCCTCTTTGAATAAGATACACAAACTTTCACACAAAATATCAAAGGTCTTTTAAACGAGAGCCCCTTGAATTCTATAATTATATATTGCTAGCTCTTTCCTACAGAAACAACATGGGAAAAATAGAAATTCAGGAAAATGGTACTGAAACATTATGTCTTGACTCTGTCTTGGTGTGTATAGGCCATCTGTTTTTCCAATGGCAGATTGATGTAGTCAACTACATGCCCCAAAAATACACATAAAATAATATAGCAATAATCACATTTTTTTATTTGCTGGCAGTAGACAGTAAATTATCTAGCAGACTCAATAGCCTTGGGTCAGAGTTTACCAAGCACTAACATCATGCTAATGCTATAAATGCAGATACTTAAGATAGTGGAATTCCCTCAGGAAGAAATATCATGGTATAACCAGACATGCACCAGACTGTACCAACAAGAAATCAGACTGAGCAAGAGTTTAAGAACAGTGGAAGAAGTCAGTGCAACCGGGAACTCAAAACAGCACTAGAAGGAGATTAGTGACATGTGGCTAATGCAGTCCTATGTTCTCAATGAGACATGTGTGTTTGGTATATTGTTGATGAGCGTTCTTTCAAACTCAAGACTACACACTTTTGCAGGAGGTTTCTGGCCTGTGTGAATGATGGGATATTATGTCATAAACTAGAGCAGACGTTCTTATCCAGGGGTATCCAATACCTCATGTTGGTATGAGAACCGAATAATAAACAATTTCTTAACAATTTGCCATTTATAAATATTATAAAAATCCTTATGATTCTCTTTCAGCTGCTTTGTTCCTAGCTATCCAAACAATCAAGAAGAACCAACATATTGACATCTTTTGAAGTCATACTGGTACCTAATAGGACTGATGACAGTCTGGCCACGAGATTATGGAAGATATACTCTGGAAGCTACTGAGGCACTATGGAATTCCTCAAAAGCTCGCAAACATAATTAGACAGATGTATGAAAGTATGCAATGTGGAGTTATACACGAGGGACAACTCACAGAACCATTCAAAATTAAATCATAAGTACGGCAGGGTTGCCTACTGTCGCCTTTCCTGTTCATCCTGGCAGTGGACGGGATAATTTAGGTAACAACAAATGAGAAAAATGGAATCCAGTGGACCTTGAAGAACAGCTGGAGGACCTGGATTTTGTGGAATATATAGCCCATCTGTCTCACAGCCAAAGCCAAATGCAAAGGAAATATCCATGAGGAAAAGACACAAATAATTTGGATCAATGAAGCAAACACAGAACCATACAGACAGAGGAACGACACTGGAAGAGGTAGAAGTATTTACATACCTAGGAAGTATCATCAACAAGGAAGGAGGGACAGACCAAGGATATAAAAACAAGGATACAAAAAGCAAGAGTTGCATTCGGAATGTTGAAACCAAGATGGAACTCCGAGGAAATAAGGAAGACAAAAATAAGGATTTTCAATTCAAATGTGAAGCCATTTGTGCTGTATGGAGCAGAAACCTGGAGGATGACCAAAAGTAATGACATGAGATTACAGGGTTTTGTCAATAGATGCCTGAAAAAGATTCTTGATATAAAATGGTTTGACACAGTTACAAATGACAGACTGTGGTTGAGAGCGCGAAAAGGGAAATTGGAACTTGAAATCTTAGGAAGAAAGTGGAGATGGATGGGTCATACATAAAGAAAGCCCCAGGCCAGTTTCACCAGGCAATCCCTGTCATGGAATCCCAGGGAAGGAGAGGCATAGGCAGACCAAGGAATACATGGAGACGATATCTGGAGTCGGAAGTAAAGAAAACAGGAAAAAGCTGGAAAGTAGTAGAAAAAATTGCACAGGACAGAGCCGCTTGACGAGGATTGGTTGATGGCCTATGCACCCCTGGGTGATAAAAGGTGAAAGAAAGAGATAGGACAATCACTTGGGGTCAGTGTAAACAAGTTCAGAATCCCTGAGCTGGAGAGTCTGTTACCCAAGGGTTTAGGACACATAAGTGGAAATTCTTACTTGGGTGTTACAATCTCCTTGTACTGAGGCTGCTCCACTATGGTTGAAGCTGCCATGCTCAATGGAATAACAATGTTGTTGATATCAAAGGAGTTGTCCACTTTTCTCTTGCGATGGTGGACATCCCGCATATCTTTAAGAGATGATTGTGATGAGCTGCCCGTTAGCCCATTGTCGCGGCCACAGGGAGTGCTGAATTCTTGCTCAAGGTATGCCTCCAAATCATCTTCGTCATCGGGCTGATTCTTTTTCATAGCTTCTAAAATTACAAAGAATTGTTCTCAAAGTTTTCTGACAAAAACTCAACTATAACAAGCAAGCCATCATTTCTTGACTTGACATAGTGTCAACCCTTTTTGTTTCTCATAGTTTCTACAGAATTAAAAAACCAGCCCCATGCCTAATCCTCTCCAGTTTCACTTGGCTTAGTCGATCCTCTACTACCATGTGGTGTAACGGTCTTTTCTTCTTGTGGTCAAAGTTTCAACAAGATGGGCTTGTCGTACAAGATGGGGTTGTCACAGTCTCCATGCCCTGTGTCGCCTATTATGACATGCTTGGTAGGTTACAGTGTTACTATTCTTGACTTTCCATTGAGATCCCCATAATGCAGAGTGAAAACCCGGATGAAAATAATAGCATCACTGTCACCTCGTAGACAAGTCATAAAAGGTGATTAAAGAGGGCTGGAAACACGTTTAAAAAAACAAATCAATGTCATTGTAATCAGCCACTGCAAAAGTTTGGATACAGACTGCCTATAAAAGGAGCAGCTTGACATGAATGATTGCAAGTGCTTGGAAACAGACTATAAAAGGGGCCGGCTCAATGATTCAACTAATGGATGTAAACATCACTTCTTTAGTAAAAATGCAGTAGACCTAAAATGAAAAAAAGAAATAAAAACAAAGTGTGCGCTCAAAATCATGAGTCCCACAGGCCCTTATTGGCAATGGAAGGACTGGATCTTACTATACATGTTATAAACCAACCATGGGCACATTAGGGTGGTCATATTTTGGGACGGGCATCACAGGGTGTATAGGAAGGGACTAACAAATTGTTTAGGATCTAGGAGCCAGGCATAGTGCTGAGCTAACCACAGGTGAATTGCTCTTGAAAAGGGATGGGGGGGGGGGGGGGGGGGTGTGTGTGTGTGTGTGTGTGTGTGTGTGTGTGGTGGGGGTATACGCTATGGGGGAAATTGTACACTAGTCCACCACAGCAACATGTCTAGGCATCATGACGATGTGCATTCGCCATGATCTGGTATAAGCTGTCATTTTCGTTTCAGAGTAAGGGCACTACACTATAAATGACAAGGGTAAAGGGAGCCGCGCAGCGCAGTGGTTAGCGCGCTGGCTTCGCATCTGAGTGGTCCTGGGTTTATTCCCCAATTGAGGCGGTAATGTTTTTTCAGACCGCAATGGCTCCCGAGTCGACTCAGCCTTAAATGGGTACCGGTTCAGTCTGGGGAGTAAAAGCGGCGAGGGAGAGGAGATGGCTACTGCCCTCATATAGCCGAGCCTTTGAAATGTGAGATCGCTAACACCTCACACCCCTACGGCAGTAATGCTATGGGATACTTTACTTTACTAAAGGTAGTCTCATAGCAGACACTGCTGTCAGGATTGAAGTGTTAGAGTTTAATGTACTAAGCCTCAGCTTTCTAATGGGGGAGGTGGCCAGTTTAATTCCTGTGTCTTGACTTCCTTAATAGTAAGCCAGGTAGCTATTTACAGCTGGATTGACTAGAGCATGTCAATAACAGGGGTGAAACCCTATATCTTTGCAACGGCTAGAAAAGAGTACTCTAACACTAATTAAATGTGAGATTATTATAGAAAGACATCTGAAAACTAGCACACAAAAATCAGCCATCAAACACTTTTGTAAAGTACTTAACTGCATTTTATTGTGGTGCTGTTCATGCCAGTCCTTGAGCTATCAAAATTGGACCCATTAACTTGCCTTCATGCAGTCCTTGAGCCGAAAATGTGACTTCATGTAGTCATTGGTCCATTACCATAACTGTATGCTGCCATTCTCCATTAATATGGCTTCACACTGCTCTGATGGTAGTTTGAGTTCTGAGATCTCAGATTGACAGCCACATTCATCTTACACTAATGACTTGGTGTTATTTCCTGCTGTATGCGGCACATCTTATTTATAAAGTAGCTAAAACAGTGCTATCAATAGATATGGACACAGAGCATTCAATGTTTATGAGTTATTCTTCTTCTTCAGCGTTCATCCTGAAAAGGACGTGTTGTAGTTTACAGCAAGGCTGCGATATGTGTCTTTCGGTCCAACACATCTGATTTCAGCTGGCTTTTTTGAGTACCATATTTGCTTTTCCTCTGTCATCTGTATCCTTTGGCCAGACTACACTAGTGACAAGTGCAGTCTGTTTTCAGGGAGGCCATTTGGAGACAGAATAGTGTCTTGTTAGCTATGGTTCGCCGACCAAAATTCAAGCAGCCAGCTTTGAGCACATGAGCTGCAGTGGTCAGCTACCCATAGCTGACTGCTAGCGTCAGGGCCAGCGAAACACAGCTGCCAAGACCCTTCTACACCTCCACGCTGTGATCCTGGATAACAGGCTGCAGCAGGGCAGACTGGCTAAGGAAAAGGGTGGGAAGAGGGAAGGCTAACCCGGTAATTAAAAAAATGCCTGCTGATGCCGGATCGAAAGGTGCAAATATCACAGTCAAGCTGTAAACTACAACACAACGCATTCCATTCTCTGGACTACATTCTGCTACTTAAGCCCTTTTTCAGGACTTTGGTAGATTGAGAACAAGCAAGGTCAAGTCAAATACAACTCCAGGACAAAAAATATTTCTCAGAATGGGTCCCTTACTGCATGTCATAAAAGGTGACTAAAGAAAGGCACCTGTCTCTTACCTCGTGCCATTTTGGCAGCTTTCTTCTTGACCTTATTTACACAAGGTTTCACAGATGTCCCCTTTGATCCTGTTGCTTTTGCCTTCTTTGTCTCATATTTGTTCTTTATTTCTGGACATGCAGAAATATCTTATTAGCAAGACTATAACTGAGCTGAAAACCACATAAAATGTAGGTACATTTATTCTAGAACTTGCTATATATTCTCTAGGCAGAAAAATAAATGGCATAGGATGCACTTAGATATTCATTACTTTAACACTGGATCAAGTTGGTCAAACAGTGCTTTGGCATGGGGGTTGAGAGATATACATTACTTTAACACTGGATCAAGTTGGTCAAACAGTGCTTTGGCATGGGGGTTGAGAGATAGACATTAATGCGCCATTGGGTTCAGAAATATGAATATGAATTTTGATGTCAAAGTAGCTGAGACCACTGGAGAAAATGCTGCATACCCTCACATCTGAGTAGGAGCTTAAGGAAACTATATCCTTTGAGGGAACCTGCAAAAAGCATTCATGTACTCCTCCAGTGGTACACTGTATTACAAGGAATTTTATATTCAAACATATTGGGGTCACAAACCAGGGTTGTGGGAGGCTGCATGCAACCCACCAACCAGTAAGCTTTGAATTAGTAGTTTCTCACGTACTAGGCTGATAAGCCAAAAGCGCGAGGCTACAAGGTGAGGGATTACGGCCGAACGCCTCTAAGCCAAAATCCCGCCCGAAAGCTCAGCACGATTGCAAAGGGAGGCTTCGACACGGTGGAGACCTGGGGCTCCAGCCCCGCCCGGTCGAGCCGCAGAAAGAGGTCTCTGCCGTCCGTCGATCAAAGCGAGCGGGAAGCTGCTCGATATTCACCCCATACGGCGATGAGGTATGAAACCATTTGTAGAAGACTTAGTTCTCGGTCGGGGTGCCCTAAGCAGTAGATCAGCTACCTCACTGCGAACTGCTGAGACTCAACCATTGACCATGAGATATGTCCGCACACCAGGCGAACACCATCTCCGTGCCGTGACCAGACTTGTCCCCTGGTCAAATGCACTCCTTCAAGAGAAATCACAGGTCGCTGACATTTGGTCCACGTGCTTGGCTGATAAGCCAATGGTGCGAAGCTACCATCTGAGGGACTACGACCGAACGCCTCTAAGCCAGAACCCCTTCCTAAAGCTCAGCACTGCTGTGATGGGAGGCTACAACATGGCGGGGACCTGGGGCTTGCGTCTCAGCCTGGCCCGGTCGAGCCGCAGAAATGCACCTGGATAAATGCACTCCTGTCTTGCTCTTTACCTCTGTCTGCTATCAGTCATCAAAATGGACGCAGAAGAGATGCAGTCCAGCGGACATTGCACGCTCTGCCCTATTGTGACAACCTCCCAGGTGGCGGGGAATGCTAGGCGTACCATCACTGCAGATGAGCCGAGAAAATTCAAGGAGCAAAGAGATACCTCACTCACATGCATATGCTACGTTTCTGGCAGGACGTGACGAGCCTGAGACACAGTCACGCTGGACTGCCTCTCTTCTGGGATAGTACAAACTAGAACATAGTCCATCATATCATATCATATTGCCAAACCCTATAAACACGAGTGGGGAAGACTCAATAGTCCTGCAAGACAACTTCCCAAAGAGAGACAACTCTGACCAAAAACAACTGCTGCCTTGCAGTTAGGCTGGGGACAGCCAAAGGCTAAGGAGGGCAACCCTACACAAACGCCTGTTGAAATCGGATGCACTGAGCCACAGGCTTAACAAAATAAAACAGTGCAACGTAAATATCGCTGTAAACAGCGTACGATGAAGAAGAAGAATTAGGAGTTTCAACCCAACTAGAACAGTCTAATACCTCAACAACCTTTCAACACCTTGCGGAGCATGGGTCTTCACACATTCACAACAATGTGTCCTGTCCTATGATATCCTTTCCAGCTCTGTCCCTTCTCTGTTGCCTTCATGTTTGTCGCAAGCACTCTTCTCCACGAGTGTTTAATCCTGCCTCTACTACTCTTGCCATGGGGATTCCAGAACAGAGGTTGTCTTGTAATGCTATTAGCCGTTTCCCATGTGTGCCTTATCCAACATCAGAACCTTCTTCTTACATCAAGTGTCACTGACATCTGCCAAGTTCTTTCCAATAGTTTCACATTAGTGACTTTAACATACCATTTCAATTTAGTGAATATGTTTAACCAGAGTACTTATAAAATACTTGTCTTTGTGAATACTTTATCTGTTGCTACTTTGCATAATAAAATTTACTGGCCTCAGAGTTTCTAGTTTCCAATGAACAAGACAAAAGTGATCATCATAGGTTTAAAAGCCTTGGCATAGATCATGCATTGACCAGATAGCCACATTGCAGAGCAATCATTGGAATGGAATTCCGAGTTTGAACATCAATTTTGTTGATTATGAAAAAGCTTTCAACAATTTGGACAGATATATTTTCTGAAAACTGAGGCACTATGGAATTCCTAAAAAGCTCACAAACATAATTAGACAGACATATGAAAGTATACAATGTGGAGTTATACACGAGGGACAACTCACAGAACCATTCAAAATTAAATCATAAGTACGGCAGGTTTGCCTACTGTCGCCTTTCCTGTTCATCCTGGCAGTGGACGGGATAATTTAGGTAACAACAAATGAGAAAAATGGAATCCAGTGGACCTTGAAGAACAGCTGGATTTTGTGGATGACATAGCCCATCTGTCTCACAGCCAAAGCCAAATGGAAAAGAAACAGGATAGACTCAATTATACCTCTAAACAAGTCAGTTTGAAGATACATGAGGAAAAGACCAAAATAATTAGGGTCAATGAAGCAAACACAGAACCAATCAGGCTAAGAGGAACGCCACTGGAAGAGGTAGAGGTATTTACATACCTAGGAAGTATCATCAACAAGGAAGAAGGGACAGACCAAGGATATAAAAACAAGGATACAAAAAGCAAGAGTTGCATTCGGAATGTTGAAACCCATATGGAACTCCGAGGAAATAAGGAAGACAAAAAATAAGGATTTTCAATTCAAATGTGAAGCCCGTCGTGCTGTTTGGAGCGGAAACCTAGAGGATGACCAAGAGTAATGACAGGAGATTACAGGGTTTTGTCAACAGATGCCTGAGAAAGATACTTGGTATTAAATGGTTTGACAAAGTGACAAATGACAGACTGTGGGAGAGAGCGGGTTAAGATAAATTAGAACAGGACATCTTAGGAAGAAAGTGGAGATGAATGGATCATACATTAAAGCCCCAGGCAAATATCACCAGGCAATCCCTGTCATGGAACCCCACGGGAAGGTGAGGTATAGGGAGACCAAGGAATACATGGAGAAGAGATCTGGAGGCGAAAGTAAAGAAAACAGGAAAAAGCTGGAAGTGGAAAAGATTGCACATGACAGAGCTGCTCAGTAAGGGTTGGTTGATGGCCTATGCACTCCTGGGTGATAGAAGGTGAAAAGAGAGATGCAGGAATCATGTATAGTGGAGGACCTAATGAGAGTAAATAAAAGAGCACTGATGGTGGCTGGTTTCTTGGCGAAAACTATCTGAGGTTGCCAGACGCGGAAAGTAAGTAAATACTGACATATACAGTTCAGACAAAAATGGTTTTCAAGAAAACGACATGACTGACATGCAAGTTTCTTTACGATAAATGTATGAAATGGTACCGAAGTGTTAAATAAGGCGAACTCTGTTATAATGTAAGTGATGTATGGACAATTAAAAAAACAAGAACATCAGAATAGGCCAAGGTGTGCTTTCCACGAGGAATGGTATGCTATGACAGGAGGGGCGTAGAACAGTGTGATAACACTGCTGGTGTTCTCATTCACTATGTTTTTTTTAAAATTGCCTACACATAGAAGAGTTCTTCAATGCTCCCAAATAGCTCCGTGTCAAGGTCTGCCGCCATGGGCCATTGCTCAGTACACAGTCTGTGGTTGTTTGTGATGCTTGTCCGCACGTATACGTGGGTGATATGAGCAACTTCAGTCTTGTGTTAAGTGGCTATTCAATGTGTTGTGGCATGTGAAAAACAGGATCACTTGCTCCGCCTGATTAAGATAGTGATGATTGTCACTCATTTGGTTGATCTTCCTTATAGCTTGGAATAGGTATGTTTTCTGATACATTATTTTTGTTTTTGTGTTCGCTCTCTCGTGATGGTATCCACTGTGACACTTCCCTTCTTTTGGCTTCTTGTTTATGGCTTTTTAAGCTCTGACAGTGTATCAATCTTTGAGGGCTTGAACGGATATTGCATCTGTAATGAATACAACCTGCTGGCATTAGTTTATGTTTGTTATAATGTTTAGAGCCTGTACTTCAGCCCAGTAGTTTTAACAGAATTTTCCAGTGGAAAAACTAGTGATTTTCTTGTTTGTTTTCATCTGGGCAGACAACAGATTCATGCACCTTCAGTCTTCACTACTCTAGTTTCTGATCCACAAGTATATAACAGTGCTGGTAAATAGAGGCAAGAGAACAAATAGACAAGGTACTCAAGAGTTAAAAATGGACAAAGAATATATGGCTGTTGAGTAAGCTGATCAGCAAAGACAGGAGACACAGCACAGATAATAGAAGTAGTTAAGAAGACATACAATTATGAAAATATCAAGGGGAAACTTACTCGTTGAGAAATTTATCACAGATGTTGAGTTACTGTTTCTTCCATTTTGTCGATTGTTGCCACCCTTCCTGACGGACTCTGTGACCAGTGTAATGACCTTTTGTTTCCTGTACTCCCCAACCCTGGAGCGACGAGGCAGTGGCTTTGTCTGCCACATACCTGATTTGAGAAGTCCCTCGCAGTGAACGGAAAGTTGAATATCGTGTTGGAATGAAAGCACTGGATGGAATGAGGGATCCAAAATGGCAATTCTCTCCTTCAAAGACAATGTATCTGTATCTATTGTTAAAGTGTTGTTATATCTGCCCCCACATATGGGGCAAGGACTGGCAGGTGGGTAACAGCGGCACCGCACATCTGAAAGTCGTGCTGCCTTTAAACTGGTTTTATACAGCCCAATAGTCCGAAGAATTTTACGCTTGCGATAGCTCCTGAGAGGCCTACAGCGGGCTGCCTGACATGTTGCATCGGCTGAAATGTTGTGGTCAAAGAGGTCGCTGGTTTTTTCCAGAAGTCTGAGGTCTGTTGGAATCACAGGACTGTTCTCTGACGTCCCACAAGTTGTTGACGTGCTGCAGGGAGAATCCGTCAACCCATTGACAAAAGGTGATGCCAGTTTTGAAGAACCAGCTGGGCTGCCAAAAGTTGAAGAGGCTGGTGATAAGCAGTTACCTAGGGACTGAGTTAACCTAGATGCCTGTTTGTCCACATTGGACATAACTGCAGAAATATTGCATGGAGAGACATTACTCCCAGGAGAACCATCTCGGGAGGGCTTCTCATCACCCCCGGAAATGCCCACTGACTTGGAATGCATTCCCTGAAGTTTACGAAGTATTTCTACTGTTGTTGGCTGATCACCTAGAACCACACCCCCTTTACTGTTCCGAAGTTGTCTATGAACCAGACTCTGCTGTCTGATGCGGTATTCTAGATCTGAAACTTGTGCTTGTAACCAAGTCCAACGAGACACAACAGCTGCTCTATCCACAGCCCATTTCCAGTCTGCTCTTTTTAAACTGTGGATGAAAACAATACCAACTGAATTGTTGCTTTGAAAACATAATAAACAGGTAATGATGCTAAAGTTTAGTTTCTTCTCGTTATCTTTGGTCAAAGACAGAGAAAAATAATGGATAAATAAATTGAAATCTTTATTACTAGAAACAATACCTCATATATACCAGAATAAAACATTGGAAAACCCAACATTCCAGTGAATATAATGCAAGGGTATCAGTCCACCAAGCTGTTTCACATAGACCACAACACTAGCAGCAACAAAGTGTCATAGAAGCTAATAAATATTTCATGTAAGCCTGTTTGGCTTGGCTTCATTCGTTCTCAATTTCCCGCTACCAAACCCTGAAAGGGCTTAATTAGCAAAATGTAGTCCAGAGAACAGAATGCGCTGTGTTGTAGTTTACAGTTTGTATGCGATATTTGCACCTTTCGGTCCAACACATCCGACTTCAGCAAGCATTTTTTAAGTACCGGGTTAGCATTCCCTCTTTGATCCCTTCTCCTTAACCAGTCCACCCTGCTGCAGCCTGTTATTCAAGCTGCTCGGCGTCTTGATCAGTAAGCCTGTTTTATAAAATGGTATATACACGTGGTTATGAGTTCGCCCCCCCCCCCCCTACCAGATCCCTGATGTAATGTATGCAACAAATGACTAACTCGCAACATGCCACAACACACATCTGCACCAGAGCACAATAATGTCAAGTTTAAAAGAAAGTTGTAGAAACAATACTACCACATATGATGCAAGAGTGAACAATTAGTTTTCTGGTGGATTAGCCTGCGTACAGAAGGGCCTACTGTTTACTTTCACGTTATTTGTTTACAGGAGTTTCCTGACCTTTCGCACACACGTCTATAAATACAGCCTTGTAACATCAGTTTGGTACAAGCAAATAGCATGACGAAACAATCGACCTTGACCTTTTCACACAGTATGACACAGATCGCATCTATCTCAGTGTTTCTCAAACATGGTTGACAGATAACATCAATTTATCCGTGTTTATCTAACATGGTTCGGTTCACATAGCGTTCAAATCACAAATATTTGATCCCATGACTGAAAACGGTATATATAGTTTCATCTATGTTTTTTTAAAATATATCCAAAACACTAATTGTGTTACTTTGAATAAAGAAAACATACACATTAAATTGATCAAATGCTGTTGAGTGTTGCCTGTGTTTAGGGGCCCAAAAGGAGAGCAAAGAATTAAAACACTGTAATCTGAAAATTTTGTCGTAAGAGACGATTAAGTCTATCGAGCTCCGTGTGTAAGATCAGTTTTACGTAATCATTAGAAACGTATTTCGTATAAGCAAACAACATACGTTTCACAGTACACTGTTTGAGAAACATTCGGATCGTAACCACATTCTTTCGTACACATGAACTGTTGTTTAAAAGATATTATAGATCATCTCACGCAATTTCTTCTAGTTTGGTTGATAATGTGTAGTTGATAATGGTGTAGTTTGTTTTTTAAAACATTTCTTGTGTATTGTCCCTTTGCTGTTTGGTCAGCACATGTGGAAAGGAAGAAAGAGACAGCACGAGAGGTGGAAGACAGTGCATGACGATATCGTGCTGCATGTGATCATCAGAAATCCACGTTATTTCATTAGCCAGCGCAAGAGAGCAAAGCGTATGACATAAGTTGAGCAGGCTGACGAAACGAAACTATCGTCTAACAATCTTAACAGAATATCAGTATCTGGTCCTTATGTGGCATCTTTTGTAACGAAATGCAGCACATCTCTATACTGCAATCCCGTTATTTTTTTATATTTTGCATATATTTTTTTTAACGTTCGCCTTATTTTTCTATCCCCCAAAGTCGTGTGCGTTGCAAAATGTTTTTATTTTGCGCCTGTCGGCCCAGTGCATCCGACTTTGTGTAAGGGTCTGCTTACTACCGCATATTTTAAGGATTTGCTTCCCCGTGGTAACGGCCGGTGCTGTGTTGGGGATCGAACCCAGCACATTCGGGTTGTGAGTCATGTCACTCAACCACTAGCCCACGCCGTCCCTCAATCCCGTTATTCAATCAGTCAAATGTGTGACCGATACCAGACATCATTTTGTTATGAAAATCCATTGAATTGACTCGTAGAATGTGCTGTCCGGTGTTTTCCCTTGTTTTACTTTGACTAGCAGTAATAAGTGTGTGGACGGTTTCATACTTGCCGTTTATTAGGCATGGGCATGTACAGTCCTGCCTATTTGTTAGTGGTTACATCAGTGAAAAGCCGACATTACACAAGCTGCGTCCTGGCATACAAATAAAAGAATCTGGGTCACGTGGAGGTTGAAGATGAAATGCACTAGGTAGCATCTTTTTTTCAATAACCAGTTCCCTTACTCGTTGCCCTGTATTCCATAACAAACATATACTTATTTGCAGATCTAAAAATCGAGGGGGGGGGGGGGGGACTTGGTACATTTGCCATTAGAACGCACGCCATCTGCCGCACGGTGGCGGAAGTTTGAAAGACGACAATCTGTGCATGTGCATTTCTTATGACCGCATCTTTGATGTTTACGTCAATTTCCCGTGATGAACTCGACCGCTGTTTGAAGCTCATCTTTAGCTCCATAGTTTTGAGCTTAGTGTTGAATGGTTGGGCCTGTGTATCTTCATTAAATGGTCATACTTGCCACAGTTCAGCAGTGTGTTCGGTTAGTCTATTGTGTATATAAATAAGCGAAGAATAATCCACTGGAACCTTCCAAACATACCTTAAATATGCGGGACAGGGATTTAGTAACGTCATCAGTAAAACAAATTGCTTCAGTAACCACCAGGCGTATGCTTCGGCGTGGGGACAACTGTCGAGATGCTTATATATTGCGCCAGAGGCGAAATCAAGGTAAAAATGGCATGCACATTCAGCCAGGTCTTGGCTCCATTTACAAATATGTTATGGTGTTTGCTTGGGTGCTCCACAATCGCATGTGACAGTGTCTCTGAACCCATTTTGTGGAGGTGGGACTTGTTTACAATGTTTTGCAATTTATAACGTTGCGACTTTAAAACGGTTATAACAATGATCAAACAAAATACAAACTCTGCAGAGTCTTCTGAACCAGTATAAAGACGATAAGTTACACTAAGTTAAAAGCAGTCACCATTTCTGTATTCGGTCGTATTGCAGTCTTACACTTACTCTCGTATATGGAAGGCCTTGGTTCTTCTTCTTCTTCGTACGCGAAAGCCTTGGTTCAACTTAGGGCACTTCCTCCTATACCTAATGTTGTGGAAGAAACTGAGATCAGCTGTGTGAAACCGCCAGCATACGAGAATTCTAGCCTGCAAGCTACAATACAATACAAGTACGGTGAACTGAGCCCAAACACGAGGGCATCGTAGGTGAGACATATCCTGCCTCTCCCTTAACCCGGCGATCTGTTGTCCCGTGTATTTCACTCTAAACTATTGTATGATTCTGAAAACACGGAGTACAACAAACACAACAGTCATACTTTCATAAATAGGTTCCTAGGTTAGAATATAGATTGAAACGGCATGATGATGGGTTATCCATTAAAATAAAAGGCGTCCACGGGATTGGGGGGGGGGGGGGTGGAGGAGATGAGAGAAAGAAGAGGTATATGTTACAAAAGGACATTAGGCCATGATGAAACATTCGAGTAAAAAGTGCACGTACAATTTGCCCGAGTGGTCCGCCGGGGTCTTTGTGTATGACAAGGACAAGAATAACGCCACTTCCCCACAGAGAGCATGTCGTAAGAGGAGACTTACTGCGTGACATGACATAACACCGGTCATGGTTAGTTTAGAGCAGCATAGATGGCGCCTAACAGGCTGCGGGTCTACCACCCTCCGTAAGCGTTTGTCCCAACGCTGCTGAGTATTAAGCTGCTCGAGCCCAGCCTGGTAAGCAGGAAATCTTTCTCCCGGCTACATTCAGAGCTGGGACCTGCATAGGGACATCTGCCATTGCAGAAGTACAGATCGACTAAAAACAATTCGCACAGCACATGGCAACTCTCACTCGTATACAAATCTATCAAGAAGTAACATACTCTCGATCTTTGTTTCTTACAGTCCAGCTAAACACAATAACCATTCTCGGAGTTGTGTTCTTTTCCTCTTTCTGCATTAAAAATCTCAAATATGAAGAGTTTTTTGTATACATATATTAGTGCTAGTGTACCCGGGAAATAATTGTTGAACACACACAATCTGGTAGTGACATCGAGATTTGGCTGCATTGATCGGTACGACTACAGGTGTTCCATTTTTTAAATAAAATGTTATTGGCATTGAAATTGGCGGCATTACGATAATCACTATATACGAAATATTCACTTAACACAGAAAACTCCGTCAGAACAATACTGCATTCAAGATAAAGAACGAAAGTTACAAAGCTGAAAGTTCGCGGGCAGAGGAGCACACTATCAACACGTCCTACTCGCGCGTTGTCTATGATCAAAGGATTGATATCCCTTCATACTGATCAAACATGGACTGATCCTGCAGGCTTCCGCGTACCTTGACCAGCCACGCAAAAAGACACCCACAAAATCGCACTGTACGGTATACCAAAAGAATGCATCCGCTATAGTTAACTTCGTTAATTATTTCAGGATGAAAAGCGACGATGAGAGCTGAAAATAGTTGCGTTTACCTAGAAACTCCAGACAGAATGAGCGATGCAAAGCATCGTGTAAACGTTTGTGACAGGGTAGGTTTAGCCGAGTAGTCATATTAAGAGTTCACTGACTCACAACATAAGACTAAGACATTGCACTTCAATCACAAACGACACTAAAAATATCGTTAACCATAAAAACAAAATAATATTTATTGCACGAATAATGGTTACACAATATCAAATACTAAATAAATACCATATACTAAACAAACGCAGAGGATTCAAGCACTAGCCATTGGCGGTACCGTACCTCTGAACTATTCCCAGGTTCTTGTCTCCCCGATTTGAAATAACATAAATCCTAAATTTGTATAAAAGTAAATGCAGTTAAACAAGTGCAGGATAGAATTGATGTACTGTATAGAAGTAAACACAGCTAAACAAGTGTTTAATAGAATTGATGTATTGTTTAGAAGTAAATGTAGTTAAACAATTTTAGGATAGAATTGATGTATTGTATAAAAGTAAACAGTTAAACATGTGAAGGTCAGAACCAGGCAGATATTGGTGGAACATAAGACGATGATGCTTGGTAGGTCACACATTAAGACAGTGTCTGTTCTGGAATTCCCAGGGCAAGAGAAGTAGAGGCAGACCAAAACACACATGAAGTATATAGCCATGTAGACCTAGGAAATATGACATGGTAACCAAAATACAATTATATATAGCCGATGACCAGGCCAGGATAACCAGAGCAGGGAAAAAAACAAATGAGTAACTAATGAAATTGGAAAACAGCAACACGTTTCCATGGACCCAAGTGCAAGTCGTTAACTAGCGTTCCAGTCAAATCTGTGGCCTCGCAGCATCCATAATGACCCAAAAACACCAGAGCAAAGTTAGACCCACTACCTGTTAGATATCTTTTTTACATTTATTTAATGACATCTACGCTTGAAGATCAGTTCTCTTTATAAGTTTGCTGTAGTGCAAATTCTGGACTTCTTAAACAGCTTTTGTGTGGAGGTTCGACACCATAGGCCAGTACTCGGTATGCAATTGGTTAAGAATATACGTCTTGCAGGATATAGTCTTTCTGTATTGATTGCCCGCAAATACACATGAAAGATGAAGCCAATTGGAACCAGTTTAAGTATCCATTCAATCTGTTATGTACTATTCTCATGTGAAACAGGACCACTTGCTCCGTTTCATCAAGGCAATGATAGTTGTCTCTTGTTTGGATGACTTATGTTTTAGATGGGGGTCTTTAGTTTTTGGAAGGTGGTGTTTTTTTTTCTTGTGTTGCTCTCTCCTTTGGTATTGTGGTATCCATTGTATATTTGCACTATCCTTCTCTGAATTTTAGTTCATCTAATGCATTTTTAAGCTCTGGCAGTTTATCGTCCTTGTGGGCTTGCACAACTGATATTGCATCTGTAACAAATAGTCTGCCTGCATTGATTTGTGTTTATAATTTCTGTAGCAATAATTAGTGCCTGTAATTCAGTGAAGTAGTTAAAACAGAATTTTCCAGTAGATTAACTAGTGGTTTTATTTTCTTTATCTAGGTGAACATCAGATTCCTGCGCCTCCCTTCTTCACTGCTATCGTCGCCGATGATCAGTATATACTTGAATCCATGCTTTGTGAGTGTTTAGTTCTTTGACCATGCTGCTGTATATTTTTGAAGAGCATTTTGCAGGTGGTAGTTGTGAATGTTTTTATACTGAGACTTTGGTGTTATTCCCATGGGGGTTGTTGGAATGGGTATTGAATTTACCTCCTTAGTGGTGCCCGGTAATTCATCCCTATGTATTCTTAATTTTTTGGACCAATGCACAAAGCTACTTCTCTTCAATCTTTATGTGCCGTCCTATTCTTTTCTGCTTGTACCATGGACTTGATGTCTTGTCTATAGGATAGAGGAGTGATGCCTGTTATTTTTCAATTTCGTTCATTGGAGTGGTCTTCATGGCACCCATGATCACCCAAAGCCCTTGGTTTTGTATCCATCTACAGTTTTGTCTTCATGGCACCCATGATCACCCAAAGCCCTTGGTTTTGTAGCTATCTAAAGTTTTTATGTGTTATTTGGCTACCTCAGATCATACTGCGGATCCAATAAAGGCTTATTACCAAAGGAAAGACTAAGTATTGTTTCATTCACTCCAATTTTATCCAGCTATTTTCCTCAGTATTGCAAGTTTCCTTCTTACAATGTCCTGTTGTTTTTTCAATGTGTTATTCATTTATGCGGCTCATTGTCTATTTGGACCTGTATATTTCTGAAATATATTTGTTTTGCTTTTTCTTTGTTTGAATGTGTGAAGCGTGTTTCTCAGGGTTGATCTATACCATCCATTTCTCAGCTCATGCTGCTATATTGTCTGCTTCTCATTGTATTTGATTATTTGTAATTGTTTGGTGTTCTACACACACCACCCACAAGTCGTCTGCATAAAGAGTGGCCTTTGTCGTTTGTGGGAGACAGTACTGAGTCATGTGTTTTAGGAGGATTTATTTGCTGCTATAACCATCGATGGTAACTCTTGCTTCAGAGTTGTGTAAAAATGTCAGCGATCCATTCTCTCATGTTACCCTTGATGCCATTCCTTTGTATGTTTGCCATTAGTCTTTTCATATCGAAGGCTTTTTGGAAATGTCTCCATGGTGGTAATTGGTCTTCCTTTTTTGGAAAGGTGATTTGGTCTTCCGTGCCTGCATGTAAAGTTATATAGACCAAATTCTACAGAAGAACAAATATACCGACAGACTTCCCGCACAGTGAGTAACTAGTAGTGACATCATGATTCACCTAATCACCTAAGCGTACATAGGCTATCAACAAATCCTCTAAAAGCATCACATCTAGCATGTGATATATTCTAAGCTCTTTCCAGATTCTGTTATTCTTGTGCCAACATCTAGGTCTCTTCTCCCATGTTCCTACTGGAGTGCAAAAGGACATACGAGTATATTTATTTTGTAAAATATGACTTAGGAAGATTGTGCATGAGTCTGGCAACGCGAGAGGCGCCCCCCCCCCCCCAAGTTTGATTTACAAATCCACACTTACATGACAACATACAACAGACTCCACTCCTTCTGATGGTCATTGCGCTTCTATTGGAGAAAAAAGGAAAGACGACCCAGCCGAAATGGTGAATATTTGATGTGAGATCAAATGAACACCAACAACACAGCTAAAATAATCTCCAGCAAGCAAGCCGAGGGGATGAAAGTTCAAGCCTTGACTGCAATTTGTAAAGGTCTGCTAAAAAATAACGCTGCTTAGGACACATGATCAACTGTTTTGATTCCATGCAAACATGTGTTGTTTCTAGTAATTACTTTCTGACAAACCCAACCATTACTACATTTGTTCTCAAACATAAATACGCTCACAATAAATAGCAACTTAAAATGATATATCCTCTGTTAACACTAGAATAGCCTGGTATATGGAATCAAAGAATTTACTTAACCTCCAGCAAGCAGTTTTCGTAGAAACAGATCGACCGAAGATCAGGTGACATATCTCGCAGGAGATAGCAGATGCATTTCAAGAAAAAAAGAAAACACTGGCAGTCTGGATAGACCTAGAAAAAGCCTTTGATAAAATATGGAAGCGTGGGTTAAAACAAACTACTGCAACGTGGATCAGTGATTATCAAGGATAACAGGACAGCAAGAGTGCAACTCCAAGGACATCTCACCAACAAAAAAAAATGAAAATAGGACAAGGATTTCCACAAGGTGGAATACTCTCACCCATGCTGTTCCTCATATACATCAATGTTATAATCCCAGAAATCCCTAAAAGAGTAAACAGTGCACTATATGCAGATGATCTGGCACTATAGACATCCGAAGAGTCTACACCTGTAGCTAGAAACCAAATGCAAGAGGTTCTAAATAAAATAGAGATACGGACAAAAAAAATGGCATATCACTATAAATGAATCCAAAATCACGTACACAATCTTCTTTCTATCTCCCAAGCCTCAAGAAGTAATCCTGAAAGTAAATGGCCAGACTCTCCCCCTTGACATAAGTCCAACTTATCTGAGAATAACAATGGACCCAAGGTTGACATGGAAAAACCAGATTGAAAAAAGCCACCAACAAAGCTAAGAATAGAATGGCGATAATGAAGAAGATTTCAGGCTCAACATGGAGAGTGGACACGGGCACCCTAAAGAAACTGTACACAGGTTATGTGAGAGCAGTGCTAGATTACGAGAGAGCAGCATGGTCCACAGCAACAAAGAATAACTTTCACAAAATAAACACAACCCAAAACCAAGGTATACATATCATCACTGGAGCTATGAGTACAACACCAATAAATACAATGGAGAACATCACACGAATCGAAAGTATGGAGATGCGCAGAGACCAAAAAAAACACTCCAGCAGGGGGAGAAGTTCAAACGAATACATGATCACCCAATATATGACAGGACAAATCACATGGGAAGAGGGAGATTAAAGAGAAACCACTTCATATCGGGAGCCGCGTAGCGCAGCAGCGGTTAGCGCGCTGGCTTCGCATCTGAGTGGTCCTGGGTTTATTCCCCAGTTGAGGCGGTAATGTTTTTTTCAGACCGCAATGGCTCCCGGGTCAACCCAGCATTAAATGGGTACCGGTTCAGTCCAGGAAGTAAAAGCGGCAAGGGAGAGGAGATGGCTACCGCCCTCATATATAGCCGAGCCTTTTAAATGTGAGATCGCTAACACCTCACACCCCTACAGCAGTAATGCTATGGGATACTTTACTTTTTTTACTTTACTTCATATCAAAACAAAAGATCTTGCAAGAGCAGACCAAGAGATGGTAGATCTCAAGTCCCCTGAGATGGTAGAAACCATAGAGGGAATAGGGAAAAAGGGAACTCAGAAAGGAAATTTATCACAGAAGAATATCTTAGGAGAGTATACCCACCAGAAACATGGACACACGTATATACAGATGACTCATCTAACAAAGCCACATCCAATGGAGGTGGAGGGGTCTATTACAGACTAAGGAATGGAGAATAAAAACAACGGGAACATACTCCAATAATTTCCCCACAAACAGACCTGAGTATCACATATAATGAGGCCAAGACCATAATTAAAGCCAACTTCAGGGTAAAATGGGCTGATCAACACCCAGACTTCCGAAAAGAAGACAGCTACTATTACTTAAGAGAAGAGCAAGTCATCATCTTCAGACTGAGAACTGGGCATAACTGACTCAAGGGTAATTTTTACGACAAAATGAGGATTGGGACAGATGACAGGTGCCCATGTGGGGAGCAAATCATGATCGTGGAACACATCCTGCAAAGCTGCACACTCAAGCAGGAAAAGAGAGAACAATACTGGCCTCGGGAGACATATGAGACAAAAGCTGTATAGAGATGAAACAGCCTTACAAACAACGGTGCCCTTTGTAAGAGAAACCTAGCCTTGTTCTGAGGATGAATGAAGAAGAATATATCCTCCGTTGTAATATCGGGGTCTAGAATATTGAATGACTTAAAAGCCCCACTGGGCACTACAGATTGAATCTTAAGGGGCTATGGGTGAGGCTAGAAAATTACTATGAATTCTATAGGGCTAGTAGCAACGTACGAGGCAGGTGCAGCAAGTCAACATATGTATGAATCGCATGACGACGTTACTTCTGGTATAAACAGCACATACCAACCGTCAATTTTGGAAAATTTCATTTTCCTCCCACTCATAGTTTCCTCAACAGACTGTTGAAAACATGGCGGGTGTGATACGGAATCCGCCGAGTTGATCAGCGAGCAGTGATTCAACAGCTGAAATATGTCGACCAGTTGAGATTCATCGCAGAATGCAGGCAGTGTATGGTGACAAAAGTGTGTCGATAACAGCAAAGAACTGGAACAACAATGGTTAAAGAAAGACGTGAGTTAACAAAAGATCTTGCAAGACTAGGTCAGACGCGTATTGTTGCGTCAATAGATGCTATCACTAAAACTGATGCAGCAATTCGGGTGCACTGTCACCGGAGCTTACGTTCACTAGCAGAGCAATTCACTGTGTTGCTGGGGACAGTTCAAATGGTGGTTAGCAAGAAACTGAAGTATTGGAAGGTGTTCATAATGGGTACCTCGGTTACTGACTAACCACCATAACGAAGGACGCATGGGGTGGAGTTTGAATCACTCGCTGCTATACGGAGAGGATGGTGATGCGTTTCTTTTGCGCATAATGGCAGGTGATGAATTGTGTTGCCACCACTTTGTGCCGAGCAGCAAAACTGCTAGCATGCAATGGAAACATCCCAGATCACCGAAACCAAAAAAAAATTGGAAGCAACACATTTCCACTGGTACGTTTATTGATCATGAGGGACTTTTGTTGGTAGACTTTAAAAAAAATTTGGCGTGAACATCAATGCCATCCTCTACAATGACACACTAGATAAGCTGCATACAGCAATCAAGAATAAACGACCCGGCATGCTTTCGCGTGGTGTGATTCTATTGCCTGACAATACGCGTCCATATGCCGCGAACATTCTTCAAATAGCGTTAACACAGAAATGGTGGGAAGTACTGCCACATTCATCCTATAGCCCCGATATGTCCTCTTGTGACTTCTATTTGTTCGGACCCTTCACAAAATTTCTGAAGGGACAAAGATTCGACTTTGATGCAGACGTCATGGCCTTGGTGACCAAATGGTTCAAAGAGCAATCAGTCATTTTTTTCGGACGACATCTGCCGTCTACCCCAACAGTGGGATACATGTCTGAATGCATATGGCAACTTTTTATAACTAGCCCTATGGCACGTTTGCTTCATAACAATTGCTGTATTTAATTGTCGCACCAGATGACGTAACTTTCATGTTTGTAATAAAGCCACTGAATCTGGTTTCAGTTGAACGTGCCTCGTAGTATAAAGCATTGAAGTGATTTAAAAAAGGTATCCTGTAAGCGGACCAGCTGCAACTATCGACATCTACGGAATACCCAGACAGGGGACAGCTAAAGTGGTAGCTTAGTAATGTAATGTTCTTTGTGGGGACAGGAATAAGTTTACTTGCACTAGGCGATCCGCGATCCACGCTCCAAGATGTCATGCAGCTAACACTGTGGCACAAGGTAACACACAATGTGCTGGCTCCAACAAAACACGCGTGCATTATAAACAAACATGCGCATACAAACTTCCATTAAACATAATAAATGTGTATGCATCACCCGAGTGTTACCTAGGATATCATAAAAGGTGGCTAGAGAGGGTTGTTCATGGAATGGCAATGTCATCATGTAACACCATTGTATACACATGCTTCATGTTTCACTTCAACCAGTATGAAATGCGCAAGCCTAGCTAGCAGAGGATTGGGAGCATAAATTTAAAAATACTGTACAATCTATTATTTTACGCGGGCGTTTAAAAAACCATTAAAATCCAGGTAGCGGGTATTTGATGGGAGCGCACGCATACATACATGTTCGATCCCTCGAAAGTGTCATCGTACCCTCAAATGACGCATGCTAAATATAGAAACTGATGACTTCGTCGAAAAACACACACAAAGATCAACAAGCATGTCAAGCTGCCAACAGTCAGAAACTGCAATACAACCACATTTGAGAATCGTGTACCCTCTTCAGTAAACTTTAAATTCTACACAAATCAGGCCAACAGCGCTCGAAAAACATTTTCAGGTAAAGAACATGAAACAACAACAAAAACCTATAACAGCACATACTAATGCCTGTATCGAACTTGGTCTGTGCATTAGATTTCATAGTTGCTAGCCGGGAGTGCACTGGCAAATCTGGCGCCATAACTGGCTGCGAGTCTACATTTCTCTACTGTTTTGGATCATTATGGATGCCGCCAGACCACGGATTTGCCTGGAATTCACACTAGTCGACGACTTACACTTGTGTTCACGGAAACGTGGTGTTGTTTTCCATCGGGACTTGTTATTTCGTTCTTTTTTTGTGATTTCTTCCATCCGTTTATCCTCGTCTGGACGCCAGCTGACTGGCACTACGCTTATACCTGTGACGTATTTCACGGGTTAGTTCTGCCGGTTCACCTTCACCGCGCAAGTCACCCATTTCAGCGGACACAGCAAGAGATACGACTGTCCACACGGCTGAACAAAGAGAGTGGTCTTCATCACTTGTGATGGACAACTATTAGCCGGGAGTGCAGAAAGCTTTGGTCAATGGTAACATTGTGGCAGTATGAGAAGAGAGGGGGGGCCCTCGTTTCTGTATCCGGGCTACGGGAGGACTGTGGTTTGATTCCAGGGTGCCTAACACTTGCCATTTCTGTGAGCTGAACATATTTATTTTCCAAGTGATCGGTGTCGCTACTAGATTTTTCTTTCCAAGATGTTCCGAGGCAAAAAGCCCTGCGACCGGTCTCAGTAAGCACTAAAAGCATAAGCAGTGATGTTAGACTGAAGCTAACCATGATTGATAAATATAATTTCAAAACGAATGGATGTGACAGAGTTGACCAGTGTGTGACTAGATATGGCACTTTTACACAGTGAACCAGAAAGTGGTGGAAGGCAGTTGTTGTTGTGGGTGAGGGGGGAGGAGGAGAGAAAGAGGAGAAGGATATAATAGATCACACAGCTGAATTCTTATGCCCGTACTAGGCCGTCAGATATAACTAAAAGTCCATTGCTGGAATTCAAAACAAAGCTTATAAATGAACTTTCTGTTCTTGCAACATATTGTATACAGACACAGTTGAAATTGGTGCAGGCAAACTATATAGCGACCCAGTTAATCGTCTTGTGTGCAAAAATTATGTTGTCATAAAATCAACTTCATCGTGCATACGTGTTGTCTGCAGTACACCTGAACCAAGAGTCAGAGCATCATTCTACTGTCATGGATGTGCTGATAAGCCATACTTTCCTCCTAATGACTGCTTTGTCCAATAGAAAATGTAGAAGCCCCACATGAATGCTATTTATGCTGCAAATTCACTGAAACTCTTATAGACAGTATTTTTTTTATTTTTTTTTGCGTTCGCCTTATTTTTCTAATCCCCAGGGCGGTATGCGTTGCAATGTGGTTTTTATTTTGCGCCTGTCAGCCCAGTGCATCCGACTTCAGCATGCATTTTATGTAAGGGCCTGCTTCCTCCTGCATTTTCTAAGGGTTTGCTTCCCCGGGGTAACGGCTGGTGCTGTGATGGGGATCGAACCCAGCACCTTCCGGTTGTGAGCCGTGCCAACTTAACCACGCCGTCCCCAGATAGTATAAATAGGGTCAACCATTGAAACTAAACCAGTTTAGTAGCTACAGCTATGTTGTATTACAATGATGTGGTTAAGTGAGAAATGTTATTCTTGATTGCAGTATACATACATTTGCATATCTTTTAAACAAGACTTGTTTTATCAATGTCAAGAAATATAAATTTCAACTCTTGCTTCTTATCTTCGGCCTCGCTAGTTGGGGTATAACACTGAATGTTGATATTAATGTTCCTAGTTCTAAAGCTTGTGCTCATGATTTTCTATTTGTAATAGCCTCCCACTTTATGAGCACTCTGTGCCTCTATAGAAAGCTTCAGTACCACTCCCTCTGTGTATTAGGCATCCCTTGGTTTCAGAACAAATTATCATTTCCCCAGTTGTCAGTCTCATCTTTCCTGATTAGGTGCATCTTGTTTTGCATAGTCCTAGCACTTGCTAGGTTGCAATTTCTTTAGCTATATGTACTATCCCTGCCTAGTACATTGTTCAAAGATTTCATGCTGCTATATTGGTTTTCATCTTGATAAACAGAAGGGCAGTCAACCATGGAGCGTCCCGGCGGCTTTTACTTCACTGTTATCATTCTCGTTTCTGAAAGCCTTTTCTCCCCCAAGGCCGTTTTTTTGTGTGCTTTGTTGTCAATGTTTTTATAAATTTGGGTGGCCGGCACAAACCTAACCTATTTTACTATAGGTGAGTTGTCCACATTTAGTCTATTCCGTCCCCCATGACCTATCTAGATTCTTCTTTCTTTCTTTACATTCAGCATCTTTGGTCATGCTATCTATATCTGCAGGCCAGTCGCCATGATGAAGTCTGTAGTCTTCATTAGGTCAAAGTGCCTGCCCAACAGCTTTTGTCTCAGCTCTATCTAGCCTTTAGAAGCTTTCGCTTCTGCTGACTTAGCGCCTGGGATCATTGAGACGTGCAAACTCTCTCACCATTTCAAGGTAACGGACTCGAGGTAGATATATTTTTTTCAATACCTAAATAGTTTTTATTTTTTAAATACTACTACTGCAGTCGTTTTCAATCTTCCACTACCAAGCCCTGGACAGGGATTTGCAAGTAACGGCATGTAGTCAGGAGAACAAGAACGGATTGCGTTGTGTCGCTAGTTTACAGCTTCACTGCGATGTTTGCACCTTTCGGTCCGACACAATCCATCTTCGGCAGAGTTGAGATGCTAATGACCATTCCCTCTTTCCAAATTTGAAGATTGGTCTGGATATGAGCCTCTAATTTGGTAATCATTACCACATCATCAATAAACATTAACTCCAATATGTAGACTGGTCTCGCCTTCAAATACCAGTACTTTTTGGTTATCATGTGTAAACACAATTAAATTATTTTTTTAACATTTCAGAGCTCATTTCAAGTAAATACTTCTTTGTTGTTTTACCCCTATCCTTACTAAAAGAGTTGTTCTCATTTGCGCTGTCAATTGATTTACAGTTAGTGAAGTTACAGCAAAATCCAAAGCTCCTTACAAAGGACATATATAGGTATTAATATATTTGTAGCCACTATTCTATATTATTTGTATGCAGACCGCACACCATCAAATTTGTCTTCCTATGGACCTTAGACCAGGAGTTGACAAATACATTAGGATCTAGATAACATTAAAAAATATAGGAGCTAGGCATAGCTCTGGGATGAAAAAGATGCACAATGGGGAAAACTGTGAGAGTATATACAATACTGTATTGAAATGTTAGGCGCCACGGACTTTGCCCTGCACGATCAAATTTGTCTTTATGCTACTCTTAAGATGACTTGAACCCCTTTTGTAATGTGTCATATATTAGAGCTAAATGTAGTCCCAGAGCAGTCCCTTCCTATGGGGATAAAGTGTTGAAAGACTTCACCTGAGCCAAACATATCACAGGGATGTTGTTTAATGCCCACAATGAGTAAGTTTACTCTTTTTTGTGTGCCCTGAAAAAGGTGTTAAGTGGTGGGTTGTAGTAGCTTTCCTCACATTCCGAGCATCCTAATGAAGGTGGACCACTATCCTCCACGTCGTACTATGCTTGGCTTCCATCTGCGTGATGTTCACTGCTATGGGGATCACAACAATCCAAATCTCACCAGACTGCCTGCCTTAAAAACAACCTGTTTCCAGGGAACACTACATGGAAAAGAGATATCGGTCTTGGCCAACATATTGTGCCTGACTCAGGCGTGACATCCTGGTCAGTATGCTGTGCTTGGCCGGACTAGTGTCTTACATGGTTAGATTTTGTTTGTCTTGCTGGTCATGTTTTGTGCAACATCTGAGTAGTTCATGGTTTCAATAGAATAGAACTGCTGTAACCCTCCAAACATGTCATTGCTTTAATACCACTACTGCAGATGCTCTGATACAGGCTTCCTGTAGAGGAGTCACCCAGTTGTTGATCCATTGCAACCTACCTTTAATGTGGAGATGGAACTTTAACAACGGAGGTGCCAGAAATGGGAAGCGTGCTAAGTTTTACGGTGATAATTACAACTTATATAGCAATACAATTGTACATGTCACAAATCCACATTCAGCACATGTTAAAAAAAGAAAGATCCTGTTAAGATGTCAGTGTAGCATATTATGAATATGGTGTTTGTCCCATAATTTTCTTTACCAATGAAACACTAGGAGTGATGTGGTCAACATCAAGTCATTCACCTTAACTTTCCCAGTGTGTTCTGATACAAAATTTTCTAGGCTGGTTCAACCCAAAAAGCTGTTTTGTAATTAGAAAAAATCCTACACCAACTGGGAAACAACCTGATCACTGTAGTGTTAGCTGGGAAGCCAGTGTACTAACCACTGCACTTAACTTCATGTAAAGGTATGCATAAAATCCCACGCTCGCATTGTCCCCTCTTCTTGTCCTTTTTTCACTCCAGTCAGAGCACAGGGTCAACACTGCAGTTGTCCTCCTGCACCAAAGCACATATCGTGTCTTTGCAGTTGTTTCTGTGGCATTAATTTTTTTATATGAGATTGCTAGCCCCATGCACAAATCTCTTTAGTCGTCTTTTAATACATGCAATGGAGGTGCAGTTGCCATATACTTTCCTCTCCAGTAAGGGGATCGGGGTAACCCTGTAGGATAGAAGGTCTTTTGGTCATAACAGGTTATGATTGTATGGTTTTCAGAGATCAAAATGACTACAGGATGCATAGTGATAGTTTATCTTTAAGTTACTTATATCAGACACATAAACACACAAGTAACTTACAGTGGAGGCAGGTCAGCTGGATGATGTGTTGAAGTCTTGGTGTCTTCATCCCCACTGTCTCCACCAGAGCTACTGGCAGTGGCATCGGAGTCCAGCTCTGCTGCCGCAGTCTGAACTCTTTGGGCAAGTCTCTCTGACGACTTCAGGGATTGATCACGCAGTGTAGGATCCATCACAACAGCACTGCTGTTAGCTAGTCTCAGTTTAGTGGACATATCACTGGCCACTGCAACATGGTTCGGCTGGTAAGTTTTTACCAACTTAACCAGCTGGGTAGTGGACATATTTTTCACTTCTTCATTACTGAGAAAGTGATCCTTCAGCTCATCGGGACCTGGCGCTTCATTTTTTATTGTTTTCGCAACTTTCTGCAGGTTCTTATGCTGAAAGTTCACAAAATGTTTTAACTGTTCTCTTGTGTGAGCTTCCACAACTTTACCTTTCATTCTCTTGAGCCTTCGAAGCAGTGTGTCAACTTTTCTTTCTAAGTATGCCTGCTTTTTCCCACACTCCTTCCTCAAATCATCTTTAGTCTTTCCATCCATCTGGACATCTGACTTAGGAGCACCCTCAGATCCTGAATAAGAACAAGTCTGATTGTTCTGAACAGATACACCCATTTTCTCACTACTTGAGTTCACAGTTGGAATAGATGATATAGTAAAACAAAACTGCTGATTATCCAACGACTGATTTCCTTTTCTTGCTTGAACGTCTCTTTTCTCTGTACATCTTATTTCTTCTTCATTACTATTGTTCCTATTTAATTCATTACTCCCATTAACCATAACTGGAGTCTTGAATGCAAATTTTATGCCACTGTCTGAGTTAACCAATCCTTCACCAACACTACTGGAACCAATTTCAATTTTATCTTTCTCAACTGGTTTATCAGCAGCAATCTGGGGCTGATTCATTATCTTCAAATTGTCAATAAATTGATTTGCTTTGGAAGAAAGACCACCTTGGAAGTCTCCAGTCACGATGTAGGTGTCAATGTGTGGCCCTGTTGTATTTAATGATTTGACGCTAGCTAAAGTATTTACGCTGCCAACGACACCAGAGAAATGTGAATTCCTCGTGTTATCACAAACAACCGCTGACCGCTGGTGTTGGAAGTGAGTTCCGTTACGATGGACGGTATGCGACAAGTGTGACGCCGGCCGGTCCTCGTTCGATCTCTTCAGACCCCCCAGAGCGTTTAAATCCCCGCTTATCACCTGACAAGATCTATGCAGAATTGTAATTTTACTGTCGTTTAAGTTGTTTTCAAGTTTGTGAGATAAAGACTCTGTATTGACTGAATTGTCTTGTAGTTTGAGACGCGCAGTGACTTCAGTCAGCGCGGGTGCCATTGCGGCCAAACATATCCTTAGCGTTGACGAGCCCGACATAAAGGCATTCATGAAATGTCATTAGCGATTAAAATTAAAATCTACATCAAACGTCTTTACATGTTTTTCTAATAACCTTAATCAACAACAGCACATTACATAGTAGTTAATTGGTATTAGAACAGCACATGAAACTGCGACATGAAGCACGCTTTCGTTGATGAAACTGGGACAAGCCACCAGACTATAACAAACACGTGACTTGAAGGCAAATAACACGGAAAAAGGCGAGGTCAACCACCATTTGTGGGGGAATACTGCACACCTTCAGCGCGTTTGTACATTTATTCGCACGCATCTCCGATTATCGCAGAAGTAAAATGAGAATCAGCAAAGAATTGTGTAATAAAGTATGGTTCGCGCGGGCCACTTCTTAAACCACACTTCGCTTATTCACAACATAACAGAATGACCACGTGATCAGGCCACGTCCTTGTAAACCACAATATGTTTAAAAGATAAATGATTCCAGCGTTTTACTCCACATATGAAAAGCAAACTCAAATATGACTTAATAATACAACTCAAAATGCTGCAATATCTCCAATGTTCAAGTCGGAAGCAACAAAATGAATACACAAATTGAGAAAGTCATCATTTTATCGGACGTATCGACGACTCCCTGTCATGGCGGCAAAGTTGATTCACAATAATCACACAAACAAAACGAGCACGGCACTACAGCATTACATTCTATCCCTCTAACAGCTATTTCGTGATTGGTAGAAAGCTAGAGTCAAAGGTTGCTGGAATATTAATATTAAGGACGATTTGGTCTGTAAACCTTAAAATGGATGAGTGCACATTGGACGGGAACAAGAAGAAAAATTAACTACGCCGTATTTCTTCATCCCTTCCTGTTTTGATTTATGTATTCTTCCTTTTCATTAGAAAAGACGAATAAGATCACCACTACAGCTGGTCTTCTTCTATGAGACTGTTTGGACTTTCTCTTTAGCTCCATTCAGTTTTAAGTTTGGCGTTGAATCGTTGGCTCGTGTCATACAAGGGCAGTGTCGCTCTCGGATTCTCTCTTTCTTTTTTCTATGTTGTTTGGATCAGTGGCTCTTCTCCACCGCTGAGCGACTTTTCATCCCAATACTCAACTGCTGCAATCGACTCTGGTGTGCAAATAATTGGATAGGTTGAAGGTGGATAAATGGCCTGGTCAAGGCGGTATTCATCCAAAACTACTGTTTGAATTTCGAGACCAGTTGACAAAACCATTAGCGAGATTTTATTATCACACTGTTGAGAGGGGGATTGGAAAGATGCAGGTGTGATCCCCTTGTCCAAAAAATCTGATCCAGCCAATTAAAGACTGCACCGTTTTAAAGTCCATAATCAAGGACCTAGCATCTTCGGGCTGTGAGCCGTGTCACTTAATTAACCACTAGCCCACGCCGTCCCGCACTTGTTTGAGTGATATGAATGCGTCAACGTCCTGAACCTACATTCACTGACGAATTTCGACGAAAGGTTTCTCTCATCCGCTGCTTTTAAAAAACGGTTAGCAGATCGTAGCTTCTCTTTCATTAATGGCCATTTTTTTAACGGCTACTATCTCCTCATGTGGCTCATCTGCACTGTGGCAGCAGGACACTCTTGAAGTTCTTACAAAAATAGTATTACTAACTTACATAACAATGGCACGTGTTTGTTCTAAGTTCTATCACAATTTTCAGGTTTGCGTGCGACGCTCAGTCCGTCCCCTTTCCTCCTCCCAGTAAATAGTAATGCTAGAGGAACTTCGCGTTGGCTGCGAAAGAACGAACACCTCTGCCATTTTTGTTCAACAGGATCAACAACCTGAAGTTGAACGCTCCTTCAAATCGGCTGCCTTGAAACCACCTCATGTCTTTCAGGTAGGATGGTCACAGCCACAGACTGGGGAGTGTAATCGGGGCAAAAGAACGTCCAAAACGAATGTGCAGGGTCGAAAAGTGCTGAGATCACTATTTGAAAAAAATGAAAGTTAAACGCAGTGAAATGTACGAGGCGTATTCAAATGAAACCGGACCAAGCTGCAACAAGATAAGATAGGTACGATGCGCATGAGGACGTGAGCTAACGAAAGATCTTCGGAAACCAGGTCAGGCGCATATTGTTGCGTTGACTGACGTCCGAGACTCAGGCCAGGCGCATATTGTTTCGTTAACTCACGTCCTTCTTTAAACATCGTTGTCCAGTTCTTTGCTGTTGTCTTCGACACACTTTTGTCACCATACACTACCTGCATTCTGCGCTGAATCTCAACTGGTCGACATCCATCCGCTGTTAGAAACCGAAACCTGATCAACTCTAAACGAATTCCATTTCATACCCGCCATGTTTTCAACGGCCTGCTGAGGAAACTATGAGTCGGAGGATAATGACATTTTGCAAACTTGACGGTTGGTATGTGCTGTTTACACCAGAAGTGACGCCATCATGCGCATTGTACGTATATTCACTTGTTGCAGTTTGGTCCGGTTCATTTGAACACTCCTCGTATTTTCAATTGTTTTTGTTTTTTTTTAAGAATAAAACGTAATCAGTGCACACAGAAACATGTGATGGGTACACTCCTCAACCAATAAAAGTAGTTATTAAGGATTTGGCGGGGAGAGAAGACTAACGTCCGGGTCAGGTGAAACATATTGATCAAGACCCCCACCTGACGTCTCCGCTGGACTCCATGGCAACAGGCTGTCACGTCAGTCTAAACAACGAGGTGTAATCCCCATATCGATGAGATTACTGCAGAGCCCAAAAGTGGTAAGCTTGCTGAGGAGCCTCGAATTGTACGGGCATTGGACCCTGGTCCACCTTCTTAAGTATATCTTGGGCTGTAGGAGCCACTGTTACCAAAGAAACGTCGCCAAGTGTTACTCAACTCAGTTCGTGAAGCTTCGAACAACATCATCAAGAATTGGACAAAAAAAGAAAGAGTACACAAGAAACTAGTTTACTAGGCCAGACGGAAGTTTGTTTCAAAAAATTAACACTTAACAAAAAATAAGTTAAGAACAAAGAGACACCATTGTATTCAGCTATAGGACAATTTTTTACACATTTCATTTACATGAACTTGTGTGTGTGTGCGCGCGCGCAATTGGGGATTTGTGTGATATTTATTCTGAGATGGGAAAATCCTGGAATACGCATGTCCGGTTTTGTATACATGTTGCCGGACTGGCAATCTTCTCGTTCTGCGTTCTTCACTCTCTGCAGCAACGGGTTCTAACGACTTTCTTTTGTCTTTAATGTTGCTAAATTCCATGCTAAAGAAGATGAACTTGTGTCAACCTATATGTAAAGCAAGGCTCCAAACAGGTAAAGTACCACGAGGATCACAGTGTTAATCCTCACCTTATTGGCCAGGCTACTGTAGTACAGCATGTTTTCCATGTGCACATAGCAGTTGAAAGTGGCGGTCTTGGTAAGTATTTCCACCTGGATCTGGCGAGAACGACTTGGTACCAAACACAAATATATAAACGCACTTTCCATAGCCATACACAAAGAAATTTCCTGTTCCATAACTGTCTTCATAGAATATTTGCTAATGTTTAGACAAATAATTATCGTCTTTTTCTCAATTTACTGAAGACAGAAGGAATATAGAGAAACTGAAACTTGATGCCAGACAGTCTCCGTCCTGACGTATCACCTGTCACTTTACTAAACACAAGAACATCCTCTTGGTAAACGACAAGACTGATAGACAGTGTTTGTGTGCTACCAGCATCAGGCTTGCTTATTATTTAAGGCACAGGAGAAGATAACTACTACTTGCTAGATGACATGTTTAAGAATTATTATTAATGTCACGAGGAGAGATAGAATGAACACATGATGTCATTCGAAATAGTATGAGAACTAAGTTTGGAACTAGTGCAAGAACTACTATTATAACTATTTTCAGAACTAACCTGAGAACAAGGGTGAGAACTACTATTAGAACTAATGATAGAACTAATATGTGAACTAGTGTGAAAACTACTATTAGAACTAGTGTGAGAGCTACCATTACAGCTTGTATAAGAACTACAAATTAGAACTGGTGTGAGAACTACTATTAAAGCTAGTGTATTAACCACTATTAGAACTAGTGTGCTGCCGAAGACGGATGTCCAAAAGGTGCAAATATCGCAAACTGTAAACTAGCGACACAACGCATTCCGTTCTCTGGGCTACATATTGCTTCTTGCAAAGTCCTGTTCAGGGCTTGGTAGCGGAAGATTGAGAACGAATGAAGAAGAAGAAGAACTAGTGTGAGAATTAACTCAGAACTAGTGTGAGAATTAACTCGGAATAGTGTGAGAATTAACTCGGAATAGTGTGAGAATTAACTCAGAATAGTGTGAGAATTAACTCAGAATAGTGTGAGAATTAACTCTGAACTAGTGTGAGAATTAACTCTGAACTAGTGTGAGAATTAACTCAGAACTAGTGTGAGAATTAACTCAGAATTAGTGTGAGAACTACTACATGTGCTGAATATATTTGTATAATCTCGCGTATAAAACGCACTATTTTAAACTCACTTTGGCTCGCTAAAATACGTCATTTTCGATATCTTCTTCCACATCTATTGCGATAATTCTGAAAAGGACTTTAAGACGTCGTGTCGCAGCTTACAGCGAGGCTACGATATCTGCGCCTTTCGGCCTGACATATCCGATTTCAGCTGGGTTTTTTTAAGTACCGTGTTTGCCTTCCCTCTGCGATTCCTATCCCTTGACCAAGACTACACTGGTGGCTAAAGCATCATGTTTAAGCGCGACCACGTGGAGTCGGAATTTGGTCGTGATCAGTTTTGGTTCGCTTGCCCTGATGCAAGTAACCAGCGACGTCAAGCTTATGCACTGCTGCATATTTTTGAAATCGAAAGCAACTTCATCGGAAAGTGTGTCACAATTTTAATTATAATGGCGCGAAATTGAATGTGCTATGTTTTTTTTATTGTGTCCGCATTGTTGCAAAACGCATTTCGCACTGTTGGTCTTCAATCTGTTTTGATATTAAGTTTTATTGTGAAGTTTGTCATTTTATTATTTAAAGCCCTAAAAATGAAATAAGAAAATGTTATACTGCAGTACAAAAGCTCTTAGTGAAAAAAATATGGAGAATCTGACGGTAGCAGGTCGCAATTTTCACGTTAATGAATCCAAGGTTCAATTATGCGGGGGGAAAAAAGAGACTTTGCAAGTATTGTCTTTATAATAAAAAGGCGAATATGCTGAGCAGCGTATGAGCTGAAGTGGTCAGCGACCCACAGCTGACTGCTAGCGTCAGGGCCAGCGAACCAAATCTGCCAAGACCCTCCTACACCTCAACGCGGTGATACTGGATAACAGGCTACATCAGAGCAGATTGGCTAAGAAGAAGGGATAGAAGAGGGAATGCTAACCCGGTACTCAATCAAAGGGTTGCTGAAGTCGGATGTGTTGGACCGAAAGGTACAAATATCGCAGTCAAGCTGTAAACTACGACACAACGCATTCCGTTCTCTGGACTACATTCTGCTACTTTAGCCCTTTCGGTGTCTGGTAGTGGGATATTGAGAACGAACGAAGCCAAGCCAAGCCATAAGAAAAATGCGAATAGTGGGTTATTACCATATCTTCCAGACCTAGAACAAACAAAACATTATTGAAGTGGATAGTTGATAGAAAACAACAAGATATCGGTGCTTCATGCACTGAAATCTGACGCAAAGATCTAGAACTTTAATAATTTCATATATGCACCACCAAAAATACAAATAATAATAGTTGCTCATCGCGAGCGAAGATAAACACAGCATCAGAAACGTATATGTAGATGTGGCAACAATGAATGTACAGTCCGATACGAACGCGAGAGACTCTGCCACGCGTAGCGCATAAGTGGACAGCATCAGGAGTTGGACCATTTTTGGTTCTATCATTTCGTGCAACTCGCCGATGCGAGCACCGTTTGTGATATAAGCGCAATAGGCTGGGTTCAGAGCAAGAAGCGCACAGGAGGCGAAATCAATGAGGAAACAGATGCTTTCGAATAGTTTTTGTATCGTTTCTTCTGTTCTCCCACTTCCTTCTTAACTACTCGTGCGACGCTTTTCATGCTCCAGTGAGGTGCTATACCAAGTATGGGGTTTATTTGTACAATAGGGATCAGTATTTAGGAACCCAGTCACGATCCGAGTTGTCTCTTTGATGAAAGTATCCACATGCTAAGCGTGTGTGGGTCTTTCCCAAACCGATGTCGTGTATTCCGCTGGGAAGAATCACGTAACAAGTTTGTTATTTGTTCTGGTCTTAGTTCGTCTAAGCCAACTTCGTTGTTAATATTCATCTGTTGGATTGGGGACGGCGTGGGCTAGTGGTTAAGTGATACGGCTCACAACCAGAAGGTGCTGTGTTCGCTCCTTATCACCGGCCGTTACCTCAAGGAAGCAAACCCTGAGAAAATGCAGGAGGCAGCCGACCCTTACATAAAATTCATGCTGAAGTCGTATGCGCTGGACCGACAGGCACAAAATAAATACAAAGTGCAACGCACACCAGCTTGGAGAATATAAAAATAAGGCGAACACCAAATACAGTTTTTAAAATTTTTAATCTTGTTAGTTGGATTGCATCATTATGTTCCGTTATGTTTCATGGCCATGTTTTCTGACTGCCCATGTTTCGTATTATAGAAGAATGGTTAGTAACACATCACGATAGAACCTGATATTGGTGGCAGTCCTGAGTCCCTGCCGATCCCAAACATTTGCTCGCCGTACCCCACAAGCAGCACCTAACCTGTTGTGGACCTCATAATCTTCTTCTTCTTCTTCGTACGCAGTCAGACAGTAACCATTATTTTTTCGAAAAAAGCGGCGGTCATCCTGAGGCTGTCGACACTGCCATAGAGCTTGTCTTGCAGTTCCACTGGTAATGGCCACATCTGCTCTCTCTGATCCTCGAATGTCGGGCAGTTCTGCAGCAGATGTTCAGCGGCCATTTTACCGGTACCGCACGGGCATTCGTCAGTACACCCTATCTTCAATTTGTTGAATAGGTGGTACCTCAGTCTATTGTGGCCAGTGCGAAGTCTGAAGACAACGACCTGCTCCCTTCGGTTCAACTGGTAATAGGCATCGTTTTTGGTGTAACCAGTATGTTCGGTTTCCCATTTGGTCATGTATCTGGCTTTGATAAGCCGTTTTGACTCTTCGTACGTCATACTGGTATCTGTTTGTGGTAGTCTTGCACCTTCTTTTGCCAGTCTGTCTGCCTCCTCGTTGCCTTGGATGTTGCAGTGTGATGGGACCCACTGTACCACTACCCTTTTTGGTGCGGACTGCTGGCACAGTTTGCAGAGTGCTGCTCTTAAGTCATTAAGCTCAGTGTTTTTCTGGCTTTTTAGCGCTGTGACTACGGCGAGAGCATCTATAAGCAGGACTATATGGCTTTCATTTTCTTTGTGTGTCACCATTTCTTCCACTGCCGCCCTCAGTGCCTCTGCCTCCGCTCTGAAATTGCTTGTGTACTTACCAGTAGCGAATGACAGTGTTATTTTTCTGCCATTTGGTAGGTTCAGGAATGCTCCTGCCCCTCCGTTCTGTGTAGTGTTTGTTACAGAACCGTCGGTGTATGCATGGGTCCAGTCCATGCTTGGGTAGCTTTTCGTTATGAAGCTTAGGGTAGTATCTCTCCTTTCTTTTTCAGTCTGGCAGTTTTTGTTTCCAATACCTGGTATATTTTCTACCACCTCTGGAAATATATCCTGCCTCCAGGTAGGTTTTCGTACAGTAGTGATGGGTTTTGGTGTTGTTAGTGCGTTTATGGGATCTTCGTGCATCTTTGCTTTGGCTATTTCTGCAAAGTTTCTCCGCTTTAGTTTCCCATTTCCCAAATTGTTTAGTCTCTGGTGCATTGGACCTCATAATCGATATTTGCTTATCTGGTGTGGGTACAGTCAAGGTATGTAAAGCTATCGACTGTTTGTAGATGATGAACGTGTACATTGTTATGGCTACCCAGGAGCAGGCAGAAACATTAATTCCGTTTTCTTTGTGGTGATGGTGAGACCATAGTTAGTGCACGCAGCAGAATACTCATACATGGTGACCTGCAAGCTGTCTTCTTAGCACGTATTAATACGCAGTAATCAGCAAACAGGAGATCTAAGATGGCTGCATCTTCCCCTTTTGTGCGAGGATTTATACGCCATAGGTTGAGCAGCTGTCATCTGTTATATATCTGACGTGTACGCCAGTAGCTCAGCCATGTGTAGCACCAATGAGCATAGCAAAAACTATCATACTAAAGAACGTTGGACCAGCACACAGCCATGTTTGACGCCGTTTATGACTGATAAAAGATGCATACAGTTTGCCATCATTCAGTCCACACAGACGCACAACATCATTGAAAGCCCTATATGGATGGGCAGTTCGTGTTGTGAAGCGACGTAGTCTTTCAGTTCTTCGAAGAATTCATTTCACACATCTTCCATACGAGCTGAATGAAGCAGGCTAGGCGGTTGGACTAAACATGAAGAGAAAGAAAACTCCATTTCTACTGCTCTTTCTACCCTCCGGGGTAACTGCTAATAGAAGACGAGCCGGTCTAGTGATAATTCGTACGTTTACCTAGCCAAGGAAACCAACATCATTGACATCACTGATAAGGAGATATCACGCGGGAGAGCGGCGGGTTGGCTCAGCTTCAACCGCATTAAATCGATAATACAGCAGACGACGGACGTCAGGGCCAGGTCTCACACTTACAATAGCATGGTTATCGTAGTAATGGTATTCGGGTTTGAGGTTTGGAGTCTGCGCAAATCAAACGCAGAGAAGCTAAGAATTACAGAAAGAGCAATTCAGCGAAGATTCCTAAATATTACCCTAACAGACCATAACTTAAATATCACCCTAAGAGACCATATCCTAAATATCACCCTAAGAGACCATATCCTAAATATCACAGTAAAAGACGATATCCTAAATATCACCCTAACAGACCATATCCTAAATATCACCCTAAGAGACCATATCCTAAATATCACCCTAAGAGACCATATCCTAAATATCACCCTAAGAGACCATATCCTAAATGCCGACATTCGCGACCAGAGTTCCGTGATGTCGTCGACTGGGTCAATGCGAACGTCCAGGTGGGCTGGCCATGTGGTCCGCATGACTGGCGATAGAGGCACGAGTATGATGTCTTTCTGGTGACCATACAGCACAACCACCCGCCAACGAGATGGAGAGATCATTTGTACCTCGCCATTGGAACATCATGGTACACCAGATGGAGCAAAGACCTAAATGTTACGACTAAAAGGTACTTTCCTCAGCTGCTTGAATCTGTGTCTGTCCTTCGCCCTGGTGTACCATGATGTTCCAATGGCGAGGTACAAATGATCTCTCCATCTCGTTGGCGGGTGGTTGTGCTGTATGGTCACCAGAAAGACATCATACTCGTGCCTCTATCGCCAGTCATGCGGACCACATGGCCAGCCCACCTGGACGTTCGCATTGACCCAGTCGACGACATCACGGAACTCTGGTCGCGAATGTCGGCATTTAGGATATGGTCTCTTAGGGTGATATTTAGGATATGGTCTCTTAGGGTGATATTTAGGATATGGTCTCTTAGGGTGATATTTAGGATATGGTCTGTTAGGGTGATATTTAGGATATCGTCTTTTACTGTGATATTTAGGATATGGTCTCTTAGGGTGATATTTAGGATATGGTCTCTTAGGGTGATATTTAAGTTATGGTCTGTTAGGGTAATATTTAGGAATCTTCGCTGAATTGCTCTTTCTGTAATTCTTAGCTTCTCTGCGTTTGATTTGCGCAGACTCCAAACCTCAAACCCGAATACCATTACTACGATAACCATGCTATTGTAAGTGTGAGACCTGGCCCTGACGTCCGTCGTCTGCTGTATTATCGATTTAATGCGGTTGAAGCTGAGCCAACCCGCCGCTCTCCCGCGTGATATCTCCTTATCAGTGATGTCAATGATGTTGGTTTCCTTGGCTAGGTAAACGTACGAATTATCACTAGACCGGCTCGTCTTCTATTAGCAGTTACCCCGGAGGGTAGAAAGAGCAGTAGAAATGGAGTTTTCTTTCTCTTCATGTTTAGTCCAACCGCCTAGCCTGCTTCATTCAGCTCGTATGGAAGATGTGTGAAATGAATTCTTCGAAGAACTGAAAGACTACGTCGCTTCACAACACGAACTGCCCATCCATATAGGGCTTTCAATGATGTTGTGCGTCTGTGTGGACTGAATGATGGCAAACTGTATGCATCTTTTATCAGTCATAAACGGCGTCAAACATGTTTGTGTGCTGGTCCAACGTTCTTTAGTATGATAGTTTTTGCTATGCTCATTGGTGCTACACATGGCTGAGCTACTGGCGTACACGTCAGATATATAACAGATGACAGCTGCTCAACCTATGGCGTATAAATCCTCGCACAAAAGGGGAAGATGCAGCCATCTTAGATCTCCTTTTTGCTGATTACTGCGTATTAATATGTGCTAAGAAGACAGCTTGCAGGTCACCATGTATGAGTATTCTGCTGCGTGCACTAACTATGGTCTCACCATCACCACAAAGAAAACGGAATTAATGTTTCTGCCTGCTCCTGGGTAGCCATAACAATATACACGTTCATCATCTACAAACAGTCGATAACTTTACATACCTTGACTGTACCCACACCAGATAAGCAAATATCGATTATGATGTCCAATGTATTGCATATCATCTCTGGGAAGATCTGCTGCTTCCAGATGGGTTTGCGCACAGTAGGATGGGCTTTGGTGTTCATATGGCGTTGATATGGTCTTCTCTCATTTTTGTTTTGGTTATTTCTACAAGAGTTCTCCGCTTTAGCCTTCCTATTCCAAATCCATTTAGTCTCTGGTGGATTGGATGGTCTGTCACTTAGTTTCTCTGATTGCTGCTAGGCTTTGCTGTTTCTTCTATCGTTCATGGATTGTTGGACCTTATTTGGTTCTAATGGCGGCTTGTTGTCTACTGTAGAGTGTTTCTATTAGATGTATCAGGTGTGTTGCAAAACCCATGTCTTTCATTATTTGGCACAATTGATGAAGTTGTACACAGTCGAAAGCATTGGTGTAATCTATGAAGCGCGTTTAGAGGTTTGCATTGTGCTTTCTGCACTTCTCAAAGATGTGTCTCATATTGAAGATGTGATCTCATGTACCTCTGCCATGTCTGAAACTTGCCTGCTATTCGGGTGATGCATACGCTAACTTTTTGTCCATTCTCTTCATGATTATACAAAGTAAGATCTTGCTGGCATGGCTTATCAGAGCAATAGTGCGGTAGTTGGTGCATCATTTTATATTTCCTTTCTTTGGTAGAGGGATATATACTGATCTTCTCCATTCTGAACTGCACCAGTTCTTCGTACATAATGTAATGTTTGGTACATGCGGATGCATACATCTCCTCCTGTCTGTATTGGTTCAATTGATATATCGTTACATCCTGGTAACTTCCCTTTTTTAAGTAGCAGTATTGCCGCACGATCCTTGTCCAATGTGGGTTCTGGTTCTCTCCATTCATCACTTGTAATCAAGTCTTTATTAGTTGTGTTGTCTTCATACATCTCACTACACTACTCCTTCCATCTTTCAAGTATATCTCTGCTTTCCATCATCACATTGCTATTGTTGTCATTTTAATTGCTTGAAGTGAAGGCTTGAATTCTCCCGTCAGTGTTCTCATTTTCCTGAATAATTTTCTTTCCTTTTATTGTTGTTGAAGATCTTTTATTTTGTTGCACGTGTGTTACATATTGTTATATACATGTAGAAAATCGCATCAGAAACCAGTCAGTTTGAGACATCATAATTAGAGTTGAGTCAGTTTGAGACATCAGAATTAGAGTTGAGTCAGTTTGAGACATCAGAATTAGAGTTGAGTCAGTTTGGGACATCAGAATTAGAGTTGAGTCAGTTTGAGACATCATAATTAGAGTTGAGTCAGTTTGAGACATCATAATTAGAGTTGAGTCAGTTTGAGGCATCAGAATTAGAGTTGAGTCAGTTTGAGACATCGGAATTAGAGTTGAGCTAAGTACACGAATTTGTCTTTACAGTCGATCAGCATCTGTTGTACGACCATGAAAATAAACTGCAAAATCACATGACCGCGAGACAACCTGCGCCAAATACAATATGCGAAATAACGAGCCGAAAACATAAACAATGAGAATCAACAGAGCGCCTTTCCTGGATCGCAACTCCTCCTTGATAGACAAGCAGCTGATCAAGGAACAAGCTGGTTTCAGACCTGGAAGATCTTCCAGCATTCAACTTTTTAACCTAACGCATTTAATAAGGATGGGTACGAACGCAAACATGTTACAGCATGTCGATGTCTGACACTGGTAGCAGTAAGGTGGTCTACAAATACTATTTTTCAGCTGTCTCTTTGTCTTCGTTGAAATGTGTTTGTATCTTAATAATGGTGAGAGCTGATAGGCAACCTCATTATCTCTCTGTATTATTGATTTTATAGCTCTATCTAGCCTTCTAACTTTTGTGAACACGCTGCACAAGCATTTGAATTATCTGTTTAAATGTTGTGCTTTTTACCTGCATATTTAGTGTTTTCTCTATTCTGCTGATTTTCATTGTCTCCGTCTTTGCTGTACTAATCTTCATATTATATCTATCACAGGCATTGTCAAGGATGTTTTGTTCATCAGGATGAAACAGACTCTGATCACCTGTAAAACAGAGCTCGTTCATCGTGGTGGTTTCTGGTTTTGCTTCAGTTGTTATTCGATTTATGAATACAATGAAGAAAAGGGGTGACAGTACAAATCCCTGTGGCAACAAAATAACGGCTGATGAACTTCTACTTGTTCGTCTTCTTTTTTTTTTTTCGTTCTCAATATCCCACTACCAAGTCCTGACAAGTGGTTTGCAAGTACCAGGATGTTGTCCGGAGAACGAAATGCGTTGTGTCGTAGATTACAGCTTGACTGCGATATTTGCACCTTTCGGTCTCGCACATCCGACTTCAGAAGGCATTTTGAGTACGGGGTTAGCCTTCCGTCTTCGAAACCTTCTCCTTAGCTAGTCTGGTCTGTTGCAGCCTGTTATCCAGGATCATCGCGTTGAGGTTGAAAAGTCTTGGTTAGTCTGGTTCACTGGACCCGACGCTAGCAGACAGCTATGCGTCGCTGACCGCCGCAGCTCATGCACTGGTCAGCTCTGGTTCGCTGGACCTGACGCTAGATGGGTCGCAGACTTCCGCAGCTCATGCACTGTTCAGTACTGGTTCGCTGGTCCTGACGCTAGATGGGTCGCAGACTTCCGCAGCTCATGCACTGTTTAGCTCTGGTTCGCTGGACCTGACGCTAGCAGACAGCCATGTGTCGCTGACCGCTGCAGCTCATGCACTGGTCAACATCTTGATCCAGCTGATAAACAATACATGTATGTCGACCTGTGCTACCATTGCCAAACATGGCCCCTGTTCAAGGCGCGTGAGGGCAGAATTTCGACGTTTTGAAATGGAGGGAGGTCATGGGTGTTATCAGGAAAGAAAGATTACGAAACGAAGTATAGTCAGTGCTACGTCTTGTACAGAGTACATTTCCAGGCACAGAAGACGCTGATTCGATTATCTCATAAAAAATTCATCCTCATCAACTTTCACTAATGGCTGACAACACAGGTAGATCTGCCTACAGCGCAATGGGTGGCAGCGAGGCAGGTGAATTGATGCCATTATGATAATTGTACAACGACACGTTCTCGCAATGACCAACGCAACGCAGGACAGGCGACTTAACCTTCACATCGCGCTCTACGGCACGTGGAAAGACAACTAACTAAGAGGTCTATATTTTGATAGTTGTGGAAGTCGGATAGCATTACATAACCAAAGGCCTTCTTGACCTGGACTTGTGCCGATGATCATTATTTTACATATATTTGTTGTGTTGTAATTTTGTAAATAATGTTTATTATTTGTTGCTGTTGCTTTGTGATTCTTTTATATTGATGTCCTAAACACACACAAGCTTATTTTGATTTACTGTTAATCCTGGCATGCATACATGGCATATATTGACAGACAGAGAATTAAAACAACAAAACAGATAACAAGTCTTCAGACAAGGATGATACCAATAAACAACAGATTAAGAAACGGCGTTTAAGAAACGACCAAGAAGCATGTTTAAAATTGCAAGACATACAGATGGTACACAACATAATATTGCACACCCCCCCCCCCCCCCCCCCGAAGTCTTTTAGCGACACAAATAGACGGATAAAATGTACTGAAGTAAATGAAAGATAGGTACAAATGTTTGTGAATGGAGATTGGTCGTTTTACGCTGGAACGTATTTCTGGTTGGTGCTTCTCGCCTAGAGTGAGAGGGCAGGTCGTTGCTCGACAGAACGGGTCGTACAGAACAGCAACCTCCAGTACAAGAATGGAGATAGAAGTGGTGACTGCAATTCTGAGATAGCTATCTCACTGGGACCTCTTTGACCAGGGCCAGACTCTCAATCCTTTCTTCATTAGGTACAGAGAGACTGGCTAAAAAGGCATGCGTGAATGACAGCTGCAAAGGCATCAAACATTTCAGGTGCTTTTGTGGATCTACTGTCGTGGTCATGCTGGGGTTTTGGGCAACGAAAGTGCTGACATCATGGCTCTACAAGTACCGATTGTGGGTACACTAGATATAGATAGGAGGAACATTTTCTAGTGTATCAATGACCTCCTGTTACATGATGACACGGCAATAGTCGAATCAACAATTCACAGACTGCATATCTTTGATCTAGAAAAAGGTTCGATCGGACTGGGCGCAAGAGGGGTTGGTGCAGAAGTGTGTACAACCAACGAACCGCAGGAACCATAAGTATTCTCACCCGTCCCCATTTACTGAGAGAGACTGATCACCTATGGGTACGCCCGGAACGCAGTGAAGTCGAATCTTAGGAACAAAACGGAACATCAAATGCGCCAGGAAGGACACACATGAATGAATATTTTCAAGACTTTGATTGTATAAACTTTGTTTAAAATTTATATAAAAGATTTCAAATCAAACTAAGTTATTTTCTTTCACGAAAAGTACTTTAATTTCATGTCACACGTGTGTTGTCGATGCTCGAAAGGAACGCAAAGAATATATCACTATCACCTTGTTTACGTAATTATGTACACTCATCTTATGATAGGGGTTTGCTCATACTGCTAACTTTTTTTTCCCAGGGTGAACTGCTTTCTAGCTCTGCACAGAGGTTCAGGTCTGACCTCTGACTATTTGTTGTGGCTCACACGCTGATACAAACAAAAATATGTCTGTTGTTGAAAAGGGCATACGGTAAAAGTAGTTGTATAGTTTTGACACTGTTGTCTCGGATGAAATTTCTGCCTCTTGTTCTTCTTGTTCTTGTTGTTGTTGTTGTTGTTGTTGTTGTTGTTCTTCTTCTTCTTCTTCTTCTTCTTCTTCTTCTTCTTCTTCTTCTTCGTCTCGATTCCCATCGTTTTTCTTTGTTACGTTTATACGGGAAGACCAGTTCTCTGAATAAATGTTGCTGTAATTGAGAGTTCTTTAAGGTTTTCCAAACAGCTTTGTGTTGATTCGTCTCCATGCGCCAGTACTCCGTACACAACTGTTTAAGCATATATTCGAATGCCTGTGCTGCTTGCCGCCCCTACACAATAGCGACGAAGTCCATGTTAGCATGTGTAAATGGCTATTCTTCTTCTTGTTCGTTTTATTCTCAGTCCACCACAACCAAATCCCTAAAGGACTTTGCAACTAGCAGGATGTTGTCCAGAGAACGGAATGCGTTGTGTCGCAGTTCACAGCTTGACTGCGATATTTGCACCTTTTGGTACGACACATTCGACTTCAGCAGGCATTTTGAGGACTGGGTTAGCCTTCACTCTTCGACCCCTTCTTCTTAACCAGTCTGCTTTGTTGCAGTCTGTTATCCAGGATCACCGCGTGGAGGTGTAGAAGGGGCTTGACAGCTTTGGTTCGCTGGTCCTGACGCTAGCAGTCAACCATAGGTCGCTGACCACTGCAGATCATGCGCTGCTCAGCTTCTTGATCCCAGTGGCTATTCAATCTGTTATGTCCCGTTCGCCTCGGATGCTGGAGGTCGCGGGCTGAAATCCCAGCGAAGACCAGGATTTCTTCACGTTGTTCATCTGGTAAAAGTATTCTCTGATCTCTGAGTAGTGAGATCAGACACTCGTGTGCAGTAGCACGCACGTTAAAAATGCATTGGCAATTGGAAATCGAAAAGGGTGGGTTTAAAAGGCCGCTTCTCGGGCAACATTCAAGTTGAAAATCTACTCAAATTATTTAAGGGATTATCGCGCCACATATAATATGTCGTAAAAAGAGGAATGTGTGGCTATAACATGTGGTTAGCGAAGTGGCATAGATGTGCCTAACAGGTTGCGGGTCCACATTGCTTTCATTTACGGTTCTACTACCACCAGTCTCAAAAAGGCGATGGGATGTTCCAGGTCACCAGCGCATTTTGGCCTGCTAAAAATAAATGCAATAAAGGAGGTCAGACCTCCCCAAGACATCTAACGACACAAGTGGACTGAATAGGTAGATGGATAGACAGATAGGTAGACAGACATATATATAGATTAGATAGATAGATTAGATAGATAGATAGATAGTTAGATAGATAGATAGATAGATAGATAGATAGAAAGATAGATAGATAGATAGATAGATAGATAGATAGATAGATAGATAGATAGATAGATAGATAGATAGATAGATAGATAGATAGATAGATAGATAGATAGATAGATAGATAGATAGATAGATAGATAGATAGATAGATAGATAGATAGATAGATAGATAGATAGATAGATAGATAGATAGATAGATAGATAGATAGATAGATAGATAGATAGATAGATAGATAGATAGATAGATAGATAGATAGATAGATAGATAGATAGATAGATAGATAGATAGATAGATAGATAGATAGATAGATAGATAGATAGATAGATAGATAGATGTCCCGTTCTCACGCAGAACAGGATTACTTGCTCCGCTGGGTCAAGGCAGTGATAATTGTCTCTCGATTGGTCGACTTTTCTTATGGCTTGGATAAGTGTCTTCTTTTCGTTTTGTTCTCGTGTTGCTCCATCCTTTGTTAACCTGTCTGCTGTTTTATTTTCGGGTATGCCACAATGGGATGGTATGCACTGTAACACTACCATTCTCTTGGCTTTTTTGTTCGTCTAAGGCTTTCTTAAACTATGGCAGTTTACAATTTCCGAGGGCTTGCAGAACTGACATTGCATATGTAAGGAATACAGCCTGCTGGAATTGGCTTGCTATGTTGTTAAGCATTTCTGAACCAATAAATAGTGCATGTACTTCAGCCGAGTAGTTTCAACATCATTTTTCAAGTGATCTCGTTTTCTTGATCTGGGTATACAACATATATCCCTGCGCCTCTATTCTTCCCTGCTCTTGTTACTGATCCATCCGTATGTACCTGGATACATGCTTCAGTTCATAAATCATGTCGCATAACGCTGCTTTGTTTTGGAGAGCATATTGCTTTCCTACGGGACAGGTGACAAACTACGACTGTTGTTATGCTGAGGTTTTGGTGTTGTTCGCATGGGATTGAAAGGGTATTGGATTTATCGCCTTCGTGGTGTCTGGTAATGCATCCTTTTTATTTGTTCTGATTAATTTTTTTGAACCGATGTACAAAGCCACTTCTCTTCAATCTTCCACTGGCAAGATCTCTGAATCCAGTCTTCATTGGATATACTGTCATGTTCATGTAGTTGTCTGAGATGAAGTGTTAGAGACTTTATTAAACGAGGGCATATCTTGTTTATGAAATGTGATGCCCAGTTCCTTATTTCATTGCCAATCCTTCCCCAACAGTTAGCCAATTGTCTATTCACATCTCGGCGTGCTGTAACAGGAGTTGTCTCGTACTTTGCCACGAAAAGCGATTGCTCTGCCACTAGGCTAACCAGTAGGATATCTCATCATGTAGAGTCTACAAGCCGCAAAAGTGTCCTCGGATATGGAAAGGTCAATTACAAGAAACGTATATTCACAACTTAAGACCACTGATTCTTATGAGTTCTAATCAATACAATAATAACGATGTGGAGAGAACTTCTTCTTTTGTTCGCTTGAAAATATTGTCTCTTATATAAACGTCACCGTCTTTTGTAGTTCACATACAGGTCCATAACGTTTCTCTTTCAGTGTTGTTTCTATGGGCCAGTGGGATTTTCTCTTTATATCATATTCGGTGTAGTTCTGTAGTATGTGCTCTTCGTTCTTGGGTGCCTGTTCATATGTACACATGGCTGAGAGCTGGAATGGATAAAACACGGCACACTCAATTGACATGTGTGTTGCTATCATAAGCTTAATAGGTAGCTGAAATGTTCTTGATGATGATGGCATAATTTGCTCCAAATATGTAAACTGGATGAGCTAGAAAGAGTGTATACAAGTTGCATCATCAAGATAAAGTCGGCTGATCGTATCGCCATCATCGCTTGCGATAGGAAACTTTTGATAAGAAACTTCGAATTTGCTGCACATTTTTTTGGGTGTTTACCGTAGACGACTAAATGGGACGGTCAGAATGGGACATTGTTCAGACAAAGATAATTTATATGATAATATGTATGTCTTAATTGTGCTTCATTATATACTTATGCACTGATTAATCAATGTAAACATTAATATTATAAACATATTCCGCAAGCTTTCTTTTCGGTGCGGATCGGTCTCCGGTCTGAAAATAAAATGGCGCTACAGAGAAAGAAAGACGGCGGCCCCAATGTAAAATATTTTGAATCTCAAGAAACAATCGCACAGTTTGACCCTGTTCGCACGTGGCTTTTAAAAAATTGTAAAAAGGTAATGTATATTATAACATTATTGTGGCAAAAAAATTACTGATTTACAAAGCGACAATGTAGACTACGCTTTTTTTTCCCTCAGTGATATCTACTATCTGTGGAGTGTCAGTGTGGTGGTGTCTGTCTAGTATTAGCGGCGTCGCGTCAGACTTACCAGACTCCATAGTTATGTACGAACCATAGCAACATTTACTAGCCGACGTCTGCTAGCCAATATTGTAGAATAATATACTATTTCAGATGTGTAGGATCTTGATCAAACTAGCACATGTCACAATCTGTTGTTTGACAATGATGGCTATGAAGTTTAATTTTTATTTTAGAAATGACCTGGTAAACCAGCCTTAGACTAGGGCTAGTACTGTAGACTTAGTAAGGCAGTTCAATCTTGGGAATGACTTGAAGCATGTTGAATAGAATCCTCTCCAACTCATAAATTTCACAAATGACACCCGCTCCACCATTCTGCACACTGACACAGTTCAGAAGTCTATGCTACAGAGTTTGTAATAATAGCTACCTGGGTTTCTTCTCGAGGATCCACCCAGAAAAGAACGTTTTTGACGTGTGGTAATTTGCAGTGAGACTGCAACATCTGTGCCTTTCGCCCTGACACATTGACATTCAGTTTCAGTACAGCATTTTTGGGACCAAGTTTGCTTTCCCTCTTTGATTCCTGATCTTTTGTCTTAGCCAGGCTGCATACTGCATAGTTGTAGTCTGTTTCTAGGGCCGCCACTTGGAGGGTCTTACCGTCTCTTAGTCAGTTATGGATGCAACTGATGCAAGCAGCCTGCTATGAGTCGCTCATTCACTGCTGCATCTTCAACACGGCTATCTGGGTTTGAAAGAAAGCTCTATGAACTAAATAATACTCCATAAATGGAAAATGCCTCGGACAAAGGAACTGCCTTTCTTGCACCTGGATGTCCCCATATGTACTCCGTCCTTTTCATTGCTCAGAGTTTATGAAGCAATATTTTTACTTTTTACTTTGGAGGTACTGGTAAAGTCTAACTTTTTTATTTGTTGGTCTATAGATAGGATTTTGTTGTGTGTAGATACATAAATTAATTAAGAACTTGTTTTTGTTGTGTGTGTGTTAGTTTCTGAGATACAAGAAGGTGATGAAACAGCACAAACATTAGACTTACCACCTGTTTTTGTCATCCCTGATTATAAGGAACATTTTTCAAAGTCCAACAGAGGACGGATATTCAATCTTTGCAAGATCAGCATATCTGTTAGTTTCCACTAGAAATATGTTTATTGCATCTACTTAAACAAACTAAATAGATGTACCTCAAAAACATCTGTTGCAAAAACTTAAATTTATCCATATCAGTAATCTTAAAATCCAAGTGAAAAACATAAATCAATTCCAAATGTCTAAAACAAATTGCAAAATCACAATTGTTTTTAACCTGACAGGATGGAAGTGGAACTCTCTACAATTGAAAGAGCAGTATTTTCAGCTGATTTATACTATAGCCGTTGTTTATCCATGATTAAAAAGCTTTGAAAAAAGCACCGTTCGTGAAACGTAAATTCAGTCGAATAAAAATGACAAGCAATGCCCTGGGCAAATATTTTACCCAATGGTTAACTACAAGTTAAAGTGCAGATAATAACACAACAAACTCCTTAGCTCTTGTGACAGCTCTGGGTAGGTCTCTCCAGAATTGTCAGGTATTCATTTACAGCTGGCTCGATTGGAAGAAGCAGTTGTAAAAACCCACGACTTGCCCAGTCTGTCAAACCAAATACGACATAATTTGATCCTGGTATGTTGGGTTAGCTCACAAACCCTTGGCCACACATTTCCCATACGATACAGGAATAACAGAGTTGTTTACCCCTGAATCTGAAGGATTATGCTGAAGGTTAACACTAATAGATGGATCAGTAATCCAGCCTTCTTGAGTACAGAATAAAACTTAGAATGAGCAGGGCCGACTCTGGTAGCATAGATCAGGAGTGTATAGAACCAGCTAGCTACAGGAACTGTCGACATATATAACCTTACTCACCCGCTGAAAGAGAATAATTGTCTATAGGTCTGCTCAGAGTGCAGTTATGTTGGTTCTGGTTATCATCCCTGCCGAAGACATGTGTTGGACCGAAAGGTGCAAATATTGCAGTCAAGTTGTAAACTAGCAATACAACACATTTAGTTCTCCGGACTACATCCTGCTCCTTGGAAAGCCCTGCTCATGGCTTGGTAGCAGGAGATTGAGAACGAACGCAGAAGGATAAGAAGATAATTATCATAAAACAATTCCTTCTTGGCCAATCCAATACACAGGTTAATTTTTTGATAAATTTTTCTCTTAAAGAGTGTCTGATTAATGTAATGGTAAAGCACTCACTTTTCATGGCAACAATACAGTGGTTCAGCTTTTGTTACTGACAAACTCCAGTCAACCTAGCTGTCAATGGGTAGCTGACTTACTCCGGAACGGAAAGAAAGTGAGGAAGGGAACTGACCATCCCACCTCATAAGCAAGCTGAGGCCTCATACAATGAAATGTTGAACACTTCATCACTCACAGCAGTATTTACTATGGGACTGTCTTTACCTTAAAGAATGAAATATTTTATAATCAATAACTCTCTTGCTGTTGGAGAAACAAGAAATGAGAACAATTAACAAACAAAAAGGCCTCGCAAAGAAAATGATCAAATAATTGATAAAGTGCACAGTTTTACCTGAGTAATACCATTGATAAAGATAATGGAACAAAACTAAAATATTAAAGATGTTGAACATAAATGTAAAATCAGTTCTATTATATGAGTCGGACAGAAGAGTATGAGATCCAGACTACAGAATTTCTCCAATAGATATCTCAGTCACACATTTTTGTTTGTTATGGGCAGATGTAATAACTAACACAGAATCGTGAAAAAAATGTGGCAACCACCAATGGAGCTGTAGATTGATTGGACAGAAAAAGTAGTGATGGATAGGACACATTCCTAGAAATAAAGCCTAGCAATATATTCAGACACAATAACAGGCTAGTCATGTGTTTGTCTCTACACATGATTAAAAGTAAAGTAACCTGTAGCATTACTGCCGCAGGGGTGTGAGGTGTTTGCGATCTCACATTTCAAAGGCTCGGCTATATTATATATATCTGAAAAAACATTTCCCCCTCAACTGGGGAATGAAACCAGGACCATTCAGATGCGAAGTCAGCTTGCTAACCACTGCGCTACACGGCTCCCTGACACATGATTACATATATTTAAAAAAAAAAGACAACCTCTACACCCCAACAAAAGTAGAAGAGGAGTGAACATCCTAGTAATTGTATACCCAGGCATGTTTAAGATTGCAGCTTGTAGGGGAAGTGAAATTTGGGTTGCTTGAGCTGAAAGGTAAGGCGTTTACCTCTCATTATCATGTAACATGTCCTTTGCAGAACGTCGGTCTCATGTCAGCCTCTGTAGGAAACTCTGTCTTCCGGCCTGCTCCAAGGTCAAATCCAGCGTCTTCTTTGTGTACTGAGTCTATCGTCTTCTCGGTTGACCCCTGCCTCTCTTTCCAGTGACCATGCCCTCCATAACCACTCTCTCAAGTCCTTTGTTTCGATGACATGTCCAAAAAATCTAAGTTTTCGGGTCATTACATCATTTATGATCCAATTGGTGAGGTTATTCTCCATACAGAACTCAACTAGTATTTCTCCGCTTTCGTTCCTGTGTCCAAGACCAGTGGATCCTCATACTCTTCTTTTCTTTCTTTTTAGCTAAATTGCAATTACCTGGTCGTTTACCAAGTTATACCCAAGGAGCGAAGGTGCTGTCCTCTTGGACAGGAGGATACCGACCCCACTATAACCACTTTTGCCATATCCTGAGAAAATGGTTTCTCCAGTTGCACACACACAGTGTCCTTGACCTGCTGATCTGTGCTCTGATATTCCCATGATGTCAATACAGGTTCTCTTCATTTTCTGTCCAATCATGACTAGTTTCGGCTGTTATAGGCTGCTGACGTTCCAGGTGCTTATTCTTAACCTAGTTTTTAGTCTGCTTTCTGAGTTTTCCATTGTAATGCAGTCGACTCTTGGCCATCATCTCTATTGCTTGTACTGGCTCCGAAAGTGTCCTCTTCCTCAGTTGGTGTCGATGATCTGCCTAGCCTCTGAGGGTTTCACCATCAGATCTTTGAATTTTGTTTGTATCGACTGTCATCTGTTTCTTAGCATGTTTGCTTTCAGTAGTTTGCTATTGCTTTCTGAACGTTGTTCTGGCCGCTTACCAGCCTCTGCCCCTGGTGCGCCCATAGCCCAATGCCAGGCCATTCCGGCTCCTGTCTTCGAAGTCGCTGCAGACTAAGTCGGTCATCTGTCTGATCCGCTAGCAACTGTATGCACTAGTCAGGGGCGGACTTCCCCTTTCGTCTGATCACTCATGTAGTTTAGCCGGCTAGCCAAAGGGAACCAAATAGGATCCTGGCCATCTAGAATGTGACTGCCTCTCATCATGAGGTACTATCCATTACATATTTCTGTTCCCAATCAGTGTTTCTCTGCACATTTGATTGCAAATTTAAACAAAAGTGCCTTAAAGGATTGAAGTGAGGGGACTGAAAAGGAGAAGAAAAATGTGGGAAGACCATAGATCACATGGACAAAGAAAGGCGAACAAGGCCATAGTAACAAGAATCTCATGGTGTAAACTCTCTAGACGTCCCAAAACTTGAATCAGTGGAGAATATCCAATGCAGCTATATGTCGCAACAGGAAGCAGAAGAAATAAGTCCAGAGTTTAAGTGAATCTGAGACTATATATGCATGGACAGCAAATGAGTGTTTGCATTATTTTTCTTTTAGACATTTGAGTGTGGAATGGAATATGTTATTATGTACGCTGAAAACTTTTACTTTTCGCATTCAATATAAATTTATGCATTTTCTAGTACGTACAAGAAAGATTATAATTGTTTCTATCTATCACATTAAATGTGGTAAACCTTTTTATGTTCCAGTATGTACAAGCTGACCCTCCAACTAACAAAAATCTGGCAAGTCTGCTTGTGCAGTTGCTGCAGTTTCAAGAGGAAGCTTTTGGAAGGCATGTCACCAACCCAGCACTGACAAAGCTCCCGGTAAAATTGTCAGCCACTTGTCCCTCCTTCACTCTGTTCTATCCAAATATTTTGCAACATTTATAACAAAGACAACATATGTATCTGAGTGACAAGTGAAGCTCACATACTGTCAATCATTTGCCCATTTATGTTGCAATGAAGATGTGCAATCTTCTTTCATGTGCCATTTTCAACCCATGTGCATGGTATTGTTCTGTAGGGTTTCATAATATCTTGCTCTGTGTCTTTCAGTGACTGATGTCTTTTTAATACCAAAACAAGAAAGGTTAAAATTAGGGTGCACAGATTTTGTATTTAATTCAAAGCTGAATAGTACATTTAATAAACTTCTTATTATTCAGAATTGCTGAAATTGAATATGAATAATTCAAAGAGCAGCATGATCATAAAGTTTGACAACTTGCAGTTTCAATTCTGTGCTTACTTGACACACAGCTATTTGCGATGACCACTTTATTGTATCGCTGGTTTGCATCAGCTGACTAGTCAGATGATAGGCAACTAGCCAGTTAAAAACCAAAAGTGTAAATATCAGCAGCTGGGTGAGTCCTCACATATGTGATTCTTGTCTTGGTTTAAATAGTGCCTTGTTGTTTTGCTACAATTTAAAAATATGTTTTTGTTGATGACTTGACACTTATAAGAAATGTAGGTAGATGTATGTATTGAGCATAACTTTTACCAAACGTTTACTCACTATTCTAATTCACATCTGTCCAAATAGTTAAAGGCCTCTATTTGTATTCAGCTGAGAAGTTGAAACTCCTATTCGACACATCTCTTGTTGTACTGGAGACGAGTAAGAGATTTGTACTCAACCTGTAACTGTTCTAATTTTTTTTTTTTTGTTTTTTTTTTTGCGTTCGCCTTATTTATCTAACCCCCAAGGCGGTGTGCATTGCACTGCGTTTTTATTTTGCGCCTGTCGGCCCAGTGCATCCGACTTCAGCATGCATTTTATGCAAGGGTCTGCTTCCTCCTGCATTTTCTAAGGGTTTGCTTCCCCGGGGTAACGGCCGGTGCTGAGATGGGGATCGAACCCAGCACCTTCTGGTTGTGAGCCGTGTCACTTAACCACTAGGCCACGCCGTCCCCTTCTGTTCTCATTTAAAACTTCGCTTTTAATATTGCTTGTTTTTCAGATCACTCAAGTGGTACCTGCGTTGTAAACAATAGGATCTCTGTAACCTTCCAATCATGTATAAGGGTAGCAGCCTCATCATGTAAAACCATTATCGCAAATGTTTGGATACAGGCTTGCTGTAAAGAATCCACATTTAGTGGTGGCCCTATGCTTAACTTGAAGCAAAAAAGCAAATCATCAATAAATACATTATGTGAATCACCTCTAGGGTACAAAGTATATCATCTTATAAAATTGCAAAAGACCTTCATAAATGTTATCTTTCTTTGCAATCATTCACCTTTAGGGCACGGCTGCAGCTGGTCCATTTTCTGTTTCTTCAGCGTTTGCCCTGAAAGAAAAGGATGTTTGTGGTGTTGCACCATAGTTTACAGCGAGACTACAATAACTGCACTTTTCGGTCCGACACATCCAATTTCAGCCATGCATTTTGGGGACCGGGTTTGCCTTTCCTCTTTGATTCCTGATTTCTTGGCCAGGCTGCATGGTTGCAGCCTGTTTCTGGGGTCGCCACTTGATGGTGGAACAGGGTTTTGATCAGTTATGGGCCACTGACCCTGATTCCAACAGCCAACTTTCAGTCGCTGGCTTCTGTCAGCTCATTCACTGCTGCATCTTCGGCTCTGCTGGCCCTAAGACTGTTTCCAAGCATTTGCAATCGTTCACCTTTTGATTCCAATGTGGAGCACAGGTTTAACTGTGGCTGGTCCCTTTAAAGGAAAATGTGTCCAAACTTTAGTTGCTGATTATAATGGCAATGTTATATTACTTGATATGGTTGCCAGCCCCAAGCACAACCCTCTTTAGTCACCTTTACAACATGCTTGGAAGGTGACAATGGTTCTATTATTTTGTCTTGGGTGCTGCTCATGTCTATATTGCTTTTGTGTGTAGTAAAATCCAAGATTTGTAATATAATATTTCTTGATGTGTATTCTTGCTAAGGTAGAAGACTATCTAACTTCTGACCTTGTACACACACACACACTGTCATTCACACAGACCAAAAGCCTACTGAATGTTGAGTAGCCTTCTGGTTTAAAAGTCACTCCATACATAACACACAAAAAGTAAAGAGCGATTAAGTCATTTTTTTCAATGGATCAGAAGAAGCACATTATCAGTTGGTCATTAACTGATGCACTGTAAGGAAACTGGCAACTCTTTATGTGTTTGGCAAGGCCAAGAGTAATCAGGGTAATGTGAAACATACTGATCAAGATCCCTACCTCACAGCCCAGTTTATGCTCCTAGAAACAGGCTGTCATAGCAGTCTCGCCAACGTGGTAGGAATTGACAGTGTGGTCCCATTGTGGTGAGCTTACTGAGGGGCTTTGTATTGCAATACAGTAAGTAGGACCCCGACCCACCTTCTCAAGTAGCCTTTGGTATGTAAGAAGAGCCATTGTAACCCGCTACCAAAGAAACTTAAGAGGTAACCAACTCAGCACAAATAGTTTTGAATAACAACATAGATATTTGGTTTATATCTTTATGCTTCAATTGAAATAATAGTTGCTTCTTCTCTTTCTAGATGAAATGCTTCTTGGACTTCAAGCCAGGCTCAACTCTTTGTCAGATTTTCCAGACAGTCTTTAAATTTAAGACTGAATTAGGATGGTGAGTTTCATTTAATTAAAAAAAATCATTTGTTTTTGTGTTAGCTGGGTTGGAATTAAGGATGAGTTCTCAATTCTAATACCAGAGTGGTATCAGGGTGGGAAAGAATGGATCCACTGTAACTGTTAAAGCATGTCTTAAAAGGTGGATAAAGAGGGTTGTGCACATGGCTAGCAACTTCATCATTTAAAACCATTGCTATCGAAACCACTACTGCAAATGTTTGGATACATGATTTTTGTAAAGGGGCCATCTGTAGTGGTGAGAATCACTTCTGCAACCAACATATGCAAAATCTCAAAAATTCTGAAATACAATGATTGTCATTGGTGAATGATTCTGTAATCTATGCAGACAAGGTGCACGTCGACAGCGATTTGGTACATCCGAGGCAAAAAGAAACAGCAGGGAAGACCTCTAATGCATTGGTCAGACTCCTTTGCTGTCCATAATAACATCCAAAATGCTTACCACCCATTGGACTTCCGTGGCCCAAGACATCTGCTGGAGACAAAGTTGGGACCTGCAGCTACGCTGAAAAACAATATCAAGACATGGAATCTAGCCAGTATAATCTTCTTTTAAAAATTTCCCCATCTCTATTTGTGTATCAGTTTTTCCACTTGGAAAAAGTCAAGGTTAACCATTTTTGGGGATCTTGGGTAGGTCTGACTGAATTGCTATACATTTTTTTAAGTAACCTGTAATCCTTTCAAGCTGAATTTCAGTTTGTTAAATAGAAAAAAGCCTACTGGGGCCAGGTCAGGTCAATACACCTGGGAAAGCACATTTGTCTGTCCTCACTTTGACAAGAATTCTTGGAAGTGCAGTGATGTGTTGACTGGCACATTATCATGCTGGAATAACCACAAGTAGTTTCTTTATAACTCATGCCTTTTCTGTGGATGTTTTCTCTGAGATATTTCAACACTTGCAGATAGTACCTGTGGTTAATTGTTCGACCCTCCAGTAAGAATTAATGATGCACAACACCTTCGATGTAACAAAAATAAATAATGTATCTGAATGAATTAAGGGTAGCATTGGTAAAAATGTGTCAAAGTGTTTCAGAAAGCAGTGATTCACTGGATGACCATAACGCTGTAACTATGCTGGCCAGGAATAAAGCTATTTAAAGTTCACCTTTTTGTCATCTAACAGGAGACGCTTTGACTTTCAGTCACCGTCACGGATGGACCGCAATGTAGAAATGTTCCTGCAAGTGGAGAAGACACTGTTTCAGTCAAAAGGCCTGGTCTTGCCACAAATCTACATCCGACCTGATGTAGATAAACTGTTGGTGCCTAAGCTTCGGGATATCATCAAACGTCACCAAGGTGCACTAGTGGACGATGCTGAGGCTGCCACTCACGTTGTTTACACACTTCCTCAGAACCCACCCTCACAAGAAGGTAAATGTTAGTTGGAGATTTTGTAAAACTTGAATTGTCATTGTTTGTTGTGTTTGTGACTAACTATGGTTGTAAGATTTTTTTTGTTATTGACTAAGTTACTTGTAACACATATTCTCTTTAAATGATACAAGACATGCACAATATTCTTCTCTGATAACAGGTTGTAGTGGCTGTTATATTTCAGGACATTCTGAAGAAGGTGGGCCTAGACCCTCCTGTCTGTAGTGCAGCCTATGCAGCCTCATTACTACAAAGATCACAGTGTTGATCCCCACCTTGTTATCTAGGCTTCTTAGCACCACCTATTTCCTAAAGCATGGCGTAGACCTGAAGTGGGGTCTTCAATCAAATGGTTGACCTGCCTCGAGCAACTTTTGTGCCCCATTTATTTGATATATTCTGATACTCTTGTGCGTAAGATCACCTGCCTGAAGATCACCTGCACAGAATACGATAGTGAAGACGAGTTTTTTGAGAGTGTGTTGAGGATGCAGATAAGGGGAGGGGAGTGTAGCGGCTAGAACTGGGTTATATTAGTTTGGGGGCAGTATTCTAAAGATTGTGCTTACAACCTCCGAAATAATTAATATTTATATTAATATATATAAAGTTTATTGTTGTTATGATTGTTCTGTTCTGTTGGTTTTGTCGATAATAATAAATACAGACTATTACCTGCCATTTGCTATGTCATTTGCTGTGTGTGATCTTGAATGATGTGGATGCATGTGGTTACATTCTAGATAGCTAACTACTATGAAACCTGGGCTCTGCCACATTTCTTTCTTGAGAGGTGAGCGCTCTACCTTTCTGTTATAGCAACCCCGGCTTGTGACACTCTCCAGTCTAATGTGTACATGACGTATAGTTAGGGAAGACAGGACAACGAGGAAAGAAGCTGGTCACCTCACCTCACAGAATGAGTTCTAAATGAAAAAAATCTATAACACTTCATCCTCAACAGCACAAGAAGGTTCAGGTCCAGAAAAGCTGCATGGAATCTCAATGACTATTATCAAAGAGAACAGTAAAGAACCATAGAAGTAGGAATGTAGGCCATGAACCACAACTGGGGCATTATATGAAGAATGGTAGCAGACTGGATGAAATGGAGGGAGTTTGTCGCTACGCTAAACACTTTTGCCAGTCATTGACTAAGAATCTTAGATGAAGAAGATATGAAAGAATTAGTAACAAAGAGGATGGATGGAATGGAGGACTCATGTAACAAGGCCTTGGCGAGTAATTGTTAAAGACCTCTGACTTCAATTGTTATTTATATTTGTTGAGGGTCATGTAACAATCTCTTGGTATTTTCAGCAGAGGAATTTTTCAGACCAACGTTGAGACGAGATAGGAGCTATGGAATTCACTGGTGGTACTTCCCCGATAGGTGTGTTATAAGTGTTGTTTTGAAGTTATGAAATTTGTTACGTTGAGGTATATTCATATCTCTCATGTTATTCACCAATTGCTATTTAAGGACCATAGATCTTGGCATGCCTCTTAGAGAGGTGATAGTTAGAAATGCCCAGTAACACGACTTCACACAATGACAATATAACGGTTACCAGCCCTGTCAAAAGGAGAGGACAGTCTTTATACTGCTGGGCTGGCTAAATGTAAACAGAGAAATGCCTGGGAACCCCACAGCTGCACCTCCCCCCAGGCATGTAGAAAACCACTCACAAACTTACTAGCCAAATGAAAGTCTGGAAGGCAAACTGGGGAAGACAGGATTTTACCTTCAAAGATCAGAGCAGGTAGATTTGCAGAACAGCAGGATAACTTTTGGGTACCTGACACCAGAATACAACTCAGTATTACAGGAGATTTTGACAAAGTCAGGTTTTGTACAGAATGAAATCAACCACTAGTGTTAGCAAGAGGAAGTTTCTTAAATTAATCATATATTGTGATAGTAACTAACATTAAATATTCTATGCAACTTTTTCTCCTTTTGTTTAGCTATGATTCCTGGGTCTCTGATGTGAACATTGAGTATGACATGGATCAAAGCCAAGCACCTTCAGTTTGGGAGGTAAGATTAAACCCTGTTTGCATTTCATAATAATACCTGAAGCATGTCTGTGTTTTAAACTTATGTTGTACAGAGTTAGCATCACTGCGCTGCGGGGGATCAAGATACTGAGCAGCGCATGATAGTTGACTGCTAGCGTCAGGACCAGCGAACCAGAGATGCCAAGACTCTTCTACAGCTCCACGCAGTGATCCTGGACAACGGGCTGCAACTGAGCAGACTGGCTAAGTAGAAGGGATTGAAGAGGGAAGGCAACCCGGTCCTAAAAAATACCTGCTGAAGACGGATGTGTTGGACCGAAAGGTGCAATCATCGTAGTCAAGCTGTAAACTAGCGACAAAACGCATTCCATTCTTCAGACTACTACCTGCTATTTGCAAAGCCCTTTTCAGGGCTTGATAGGGGGAGATTGAAAACGATCGAAGAAGAAGAAGAACTGCACTGGGGACATTCACTCTCTTCGAACAAATGTTGAATAATATGGGAGGTAATGTGTATGACTTCCAAAAATGCTTCCAGCTGGGAGAAGTCGGTCGACTCAGAAGGGACCTATTTCAAAGGAGATTAGGTTTTGAACTAAGTAGGTCAGCTAGTTATTGTTAATTTTTCTAGCATGAGGCCAGATCCTTGTTGATCTGCCCTTGTTGATCTAGTTTAGGTACAGTTGTTGTGAGGTCACCCTGTGAGTGGGGGTAATGAGTCTAATGCTTCCTTTTTCTGTAACGGAGCATAAGGTTACCACTGCAGTTGTGCTCCTTGCAGAGAGTCTGCACAAAACAATTTTTATATTGGTGGTTTATGTAGTTCTTTGTTTTACAAGATGAGGTTGCCAGTAATTTGTTTTGTTTTTTACCAGTTGTCCCCTTTTCATTCTTCTTCTCTTGTCCCATTTTCCCCTCCAGTCAGAGTGTACGACCCCTACTACAGATGGCCTCCTTTAGGAAACCAACACCAAAGCACTCTGTGGCTTTCACAGTGGTGGTTTCTGTAGCAGTTTGTTTTATGGGATGAAATCTCTAGCCCCAAGCACAACTCTCTTTAGTTGCCTTTTACACCATGTATGGTGATGCAGTAGACCCATTCTTTCTTACACAGGGGCCCCCGGGATCCACTGGGGACTTTTCATTACTAATTTGTTTAGTTTCTCATCAGCTTTCCTATTTTCCTTACTGGCTTTCACTGCTTGCTGTGGATTGACTGAAACAATTATAACCAAATGGTATTTCTGATGTGATCACAGGTCAGTGCCAGGTGGCTGCTGGATCTTGAAGAATTCAACGAGTGGATGAATGAGGAGGACTATGTCATTGAAGATGAGTTCAGCCATGTAAGTGAAGCATCTCACTGTTATTTAGATTAATGTTTCTCAATCATTTAGTTTTTCTCCCAGTCTGATTTATTTAAAAAAAATTGAATTTAAATAATAAATATTCCATTCCATGTGAAGGCTACACCCACCATAGTTGATGTTTATTGTATATTTGTTGTATTTAATTGATTGTTCCAGCTGTGTGGAAGTGTTTATTCACAGATCTTAAGCTTTTATTACTTTACTTTCATTTTGATTGATTGTTCTTTCTACTTATCAAGTTCTGCATTTTTGGACCGAAGACGCAGCACAATGAATGAGCTTGAAAGCTGTCAGCAACTCGTAGCTGGCTGCTTGCATCAGAGTCAGTGAACCAGGGCTGACCAAGACCTTATTCTGCCAGGCTCTGGAACCAGGCTGCACAAGTGTAGTCTGGCTAAGAGAATAGAAATCACAGTGGGACTTTAAAAAAAAGCCAGCTGAAACCGGATGTGTTGGACCAAAACGCACAGATATCACATCCTTTCTGTAAACTACCATACAACATCACGATGTTCTGTTGAGGGCGAATGCAGAAGTAGTAGTAGTTCTGTATCAGTTGTTGTTTATGCTTTAGTTGAGTCAACTCACTTTATTTAGTCACTCCTCTTCTACTATGGAATGTACTAGAGGTCTTCTTTTCTTTTTCTTGGGACTTACAGTTTTTACTTCTGCCGTGGGATGGGATCTGTTTTAATTGTGGTTTAGTTTTTACAGAATGGAGTTGCTGGTCCCATGCTCAACCTTCTTTAGTCACCTTTTATGACATGCCTGACAGGTTACAGTGTTCCTATTCTTGGCCTCCCTTTTGGTTCCAGGTAACATGGGCAGATTTAGTTAATGCTGTACTTTAATTATCACCCGTGCGATTCATAGGGCGAACAGAATAGGGCCATTGCTTCCTTCCATGCATGTCGTAAGATTCTTCTTCTTCTTCGTTCGTTCTCAATCTCCCGCTACCAAACCCTGAAAAGGCTTAACCTTTAGCACTCCAATGTCCTGTCTCTTCTAACCAGCTCGGCCTACAAAAACGGTGTGCGGAAAATTTTTTTTTTTTTTTTGAACGGAGTCACTCCCGACAGCCATTTTTTACTGCTGAATACGCCCTCCATTTATACACGATATTTTGCCGGTTAAAGTATCGTGTGTTCGATTACAAATGGCTTTTGAACAGTTTTAATTTTGTATACGCCGTTTGGAGCAAGCCGACTTTTACGAAAGGGGAAGTAGGTTGTTGAGAAAGATTTTTATCGCGTAGATCTGTTTATTTTGTTTGTTTAAATGAAAGAACTACGTTTGAATTGAAACTAACAGTTGTGTCGATATTGTAAACACAGTATCGATACGTTGTTGTGGTTTCCATGGTTTTCTATCGAAGCGACTAGGCCTAGTGGTCGAGTCCAAAATTTTCCAGAGATTGTCATAAATATTCAACTTCATCTTTTTAAATCTCAAAAACTAACAAACATACAACAAAAACAATAACACCCACATGTTCGTTATGCTATTGTGTATCTACACGCCAGAAAATCATATTTATTGACAAACAAACATAAAAGTTACAAATTTTGAAAGACGACTACCACAGCGACTAATTAAGAAAATTAATTAGGTCAAATTTTTTCCATAAATTATGTAGCGTGCCTAAGGTTAAGTACCAGAATGTAGTCCAGAGAACAGAATGCGTTGTGTTGTAGTTTACAGCTTGACTGCGATATTTGCACCTTTCGGTCCAACACATCCGACTTCAGCAAGCATTTTTTTAGTACCGGGTTAGCATTCCCTCTTCGATCCCTTCTCCTTAGCTAGTCTGTCCTGCTGCAGCCTGTTATCCAGGATCACTGCGTGGAGGTGTAGAAGGGTCTTGGCAGCTCTGGTTCGCAGGCCCTGACGCTAGCAGTCAGCTATGGGTCGCTGACCACTGCAGCTCATGCGCTGCTCAGCGTCTTGATCCCGTCGTAAGATTCAACAAGGGAGGGTTGTACATGGGGTTGATAACCACCTAACCATGCAAAAACAATTGCTGCTAAACCAAACTACAAATGGTTGGAATCAGGATTATTTCATCTTCTTCTGCGTTCGGGTTTTTTGATCATGCTAAATCTTCAGTTTTTGTGGGTTATATTTGCAATGGAATTGCTTAGCTTACACAATTTTTAACCCTCCAGTCGCATAATACGACATACCTACTGCCTAATCCTCCTTAGTCACCTCCTATGTCTTCCTTGGCAGGTTACAATGTTATCTTTTAGTATGATACAGGTAGTGTAATACGTTATGCTTTAATTATACCCCACTAAAAGAATTGAAATGTTATGATAAAGTCCCTAATGTGGAACTGTGGGAAAGAACCAGACAGATATCAGTAACGTTTGATGCACATGTAAGAAAAGAAAAATATGCTGACGGAGGGATCAAGATGCTAAGCATGAGCTGCAGCGTTCAGTGACCCATAGCTGACTGCTAGCGTCAGGGCCAGCAAATTAGAGCTGCCAAGACCCTTCTAGACCTCCACGCGGTGATCCAGGATAACAGGCTGCAACAGAGCAGACTGGCTAAGGAGAAGGGATCGAAGAGGGAAGGCTAACCCAGTACTTAAAAAATGTGCTGCCAAAGACGGATGTGTCGTACCGAAAGGTGCAAATATCGCAGTCATGTTGTAAACTAGCGACACAGCGCATTCCGTTCTCCGGACTACATCCTACTACTTGCAAAGCCCTGTTCAGGACTTGGTAGCAGGGGATTGATAATGAACACAGAAGAAGAAGCTGACGGATAGGACACATGTTGCAGAAAACAGAAGTAGAGACAGATCTAAACATTCACGGGAGAAGATGAGAAAAGAGCTTGCGACAAACATAAAGGCAAAAGGAAAGATGTGGGCAGGACTGGAAAGGATGGCTCAGGACAGGAAAAGACTTGGCGTGTATATATGCTCCACAGGGAAGCTAACAAGTTTTAATTGATTGATTAATACATTAAGTTATGTACTTTTCTTACTTCTTAATCATGCTGTGAGTTTTGATTACAGAGCGATGGGAAGAGATCCAAAAAGAGCGGGAAAGTTCGTCTTACTGTTGATGATGTAAGTTTTTGTTGGTGATGGAGATACTTTGTTTATCATGTTTTAAATTCTCGTTGCTCTAACAATAGCCAGTATTAAAAGTTAAGTTAAAGGCGTTGACATAGCTGAGAGATAAGACACCTGTGCCTCTCCGGAAATGAATGAATGAAAGCAAGAAATTGTGAATTTAAGAATCCTTGCAAGTTTCAAGCTCTTCCTTTGGTCTCAAGTAAGGTGAGATTTGTGCCTAGCCCTGTCAGAGATTGGAAATAAACTCAGTGTACATGATATGTATGTAAAAGACCCCTTGGTTCAGGCTGTTAACTGATGTAAAGGCAACAATTCCAAAAGTACCTACCAAATAGTGGTCTAGATCATGCAAGACACAACAGGCCAGTCACTCAATTGCAATTATATACCATAAAATGGATCTCTACAAGCCTCAGGTGTAAAAGAGAAGCGGCTAAGAGAAGATAATAAGTATTACAAATGATCATCATCACGTGTCATGCCTAATGGTGTTGATGAACAATCACCCCTCATCCCTTATTTTTGTACCAGATGTTCATAGTTTTCATATACCGTATCATGCAATCATCTCTTTTTCCTTTCTGTTCTTCCTCATCTGCTATTGCAATTAATATTTCATATTGTCTCAGGTTTTCAGATATCAGTGTGCATGTCTTTAACCACTCTAAGGTATATTTTCCAACATTATCCCTCCTCCACATCCAAAAAGAAAGCTTTCACCAGTATACAGAGAATAGTCTAGAATCCGTTTAGAAAGATGCCAGATGTATGGCTCAGCAACAGAACAGACCAGATCTAGAAATATTCAGAAATGAATGACTCGCAGTGGTTCTATGATGCACATATTCTTTTGAGTGCAGGATGGTGCATTTCAGTGAAATTCTTGACCATCAGCGAGTGAGCCTTAGCACAACAGCCATGTTGCGACCAATGATAGGCTCAGCATTCCTCCAAGCACAAGAACTGATGACGCCAAGAAAGCAATCAGCCAAATGTTTAGGCAGCAAGCCCCACTGAGTCAGATGCTCTTCCTGCTGGTTTACATAGCAGAAGGTCCCATCTTGCTTCAATGGTTGATACGCCTGTTCCGATCAATTAGGGATGGCAGACAGATGCCACAGTGTGCGAAAGATGCCTCTATTATCTCCTTGTATTAGCTAAAGGGCAACCGTCACTCCTGTGACAACTACATGGGAATCTCTCCTGTCAATCGTTGGCAAAATTCTGGCCCGAGTTCTATTATCCCGCCAAACTATTTATCTTGAGCAGGATCATCTTCCAAGAGAGTCGGTGTGGTTTTCAAGTGGGTGGTCAGCATGATATATGAAGGACATCAACTCCAAGTCTTAGTCGACCAGCACTTCTACAGAAGCATAAGCCTGTGTGCAGGCCCCATCTCTGATGTGAGTTGGATGTAGCCAGGAGGAAGATTTCCTGCTTAGCGAACTAGGCACGAGCAGCTTATTATTCCACTATGGAGGATGGTTAATGATGCGCGAGTCCATCTTAATAGACTCAAACACTAGAGCAAAATAGACCCGCAGCCTGTTAGACGTCATCTATGATGCTCTTAACAAACCACCTAACCATGGCCGATGTATGCCATGTCACACAGTGTCACCTCTTACGACATGCTCTCTGTGGGGCAGTGGTACTATTCTTGTCCTTGTAGACCCCGGCAAACCACTTGAAGGAATCTTAAAAACAGCGTTGTGACCTGTGCACATCTTTTGTCAACTTGACTAAGACCTTTGATACCGCCAACAGGGAAGGGCTCGGACAAATCATGGCGAAGTTTTGTTGCCCTGGCAGATTCATTGCAGTTATCTGTATGTTTCTTGGTGGCTCCAGTACTGCTTGAAAGAGATTTGTATGTAGCCTTCCCAGTCATCAGCAATGTCAAACAGGGATGTGTACTGGCACCGACACTTTAGTATGGTCCTTTCAGCAATGCTCTCTGATGTTGTACATTGCACTGCTACTGGAATGCATGTTAGATTCACGATACAAGGTCAGCTATAGTTTTTGTATCATCTTCAATGTCTCTTCTCCATGTGTTCTTTAACCTTGTTCTTCTATGTTTGTTCTCAATCTCCCTTACCAAGCTTTGAACAGGGTTTTGAGAGTAGAAGGATGCAGTTCGGAGAATGAACTGTGCTGTGTCGCTAGTTTACCACTTGACTGTGATATTTGCACTTTTTGATCCTACACATCTGTCTTCGGCAGTTTCTTTAACCTTCCTTTGCCTCATTTGCATTGGGGGTTCCACAACAGATACAGTACCATACCATTTACATAGAGTAAAAGCCTACTGAACTTTTTGGATTTGAAAGAAATCTCTAGAAACAATATCTCAGATATGGAGGAACAAAAGAGTGAATAACATGTGTTCTTTGGGATAGCAAGAAGAGCAGGATTGTCAATGAGTTTTGTTTGAGAGAACGGAGCAGGAGTGTGTACAACCAATGAGCTACAGGAACCATCGGTATCAACACCCTTCACCATTTACTGAGAGAGAATGAAAACCTATGGAAATGTTTGGAGTGCAGTGATGTTGGTTGTTCAGAAATGAACAGAGTTATGTACAGAGAAAACTGTATCACATGAGAGGATGCATATTTCAGAGAAATAACATAATAATGATTGCACAAAGCCTTGTTAGTACAGATAAAATTAAACTTTTAAAAAATGAAGGCTGAGAAAGTCTTAGCCGCCGCCTTTCTTCTTCGCCCTTATCTCCTTGAGGCGGTAGGTCATCAACCAATCTTCTCCAATGCTGACCTGCACTGGGCTATTTTCTCCAGCTCTTTTCAGCTTCTCCCCATTTTTCTTGTCTCAATATTGGCCTCTAGGTATCTTATGCATGTCTTCTTTGATCTTCTCTTTCTCTCCCCCCCCCCACCCCCTTCTCTTTTTCTCACTGGGAGTTCTACATCAAAGATTGCCTAGTGATACCTGCTTGGGGCTTTGACTTATGCAACGTCACTTTCTTCCTCAGTTTTCCTATTCTGCCTATATTTGTGTTGTTGTCTCCCACTAGATTTCATTTGTAACCCTGTTGAACCACTACCTGCCAAGAACTTTCTCAGTGATTTTATTGATGGAGCCCTGTAATCTTTTAATACATCTCATAGGCAAAGTTTTCTCTCCAAATATATATATTTCTTTTTTTTAATGTTCGTCTTTCTTCCTAATGCGGAGTGTGCTGTTCTGTGTTGTTTGCACCTTACATCCCAGTGCATCTAACTTCAGCACATATATTAAGAATGGGTTTACTTCATATAGGGGCACTAAGTTACTGAATCCTAACATATGCATGTTTGGGTTATGAGCTGTGTCACTAACCTCCATATAAAAGGACTGACTTTATATTAGAAATGGGGGAGACAGCGTGGCCTGGTGGTTAAGTGGCACGGCTCACAATCCGAAGGTGCTGGGTTCGATCCCCATCACAGCACCGGCCATTACCCCGGGGAAGCAAACTCTTAGAAAATGCAGGAGGAAGCAGACCCTTACATAAAATGCATGCTGAAGTTGGATGCACTGGGCTGACAGGCGCAAAATAAAAACCACAGTGCAACGCACACCGCCTTGGGAATTAGAGAAAATAAGGCGGACGCAAAAAAAAAAAATAAATATTAGAAATGGTGGCATGTCAAGTATTCTGGTCAGTGCTGTCAATCTCCACCAGAAGACGGTAGAAATTTGAAAAAACTCACAATGATGGTTTAAATAAAATTAATTGTCATTGTAAAAGAAATAGTAATGTTATCTAAACTATTTATCTGATGTTTAAGATTCGAGACAGCCCTGATGCAGACAAGAGCAGAAGACAGAAGAAAGGGGGAAGCAAACGAAGAAGATCACCGACTCCTCCACAGGACAAGAAAAGAAAGAGGTGAGCCATTTAATATCCAGTGAACAAATAAACTTGTTGAAGGTCACACAAATTGAGACTGCGAAAACGCAGGAAAAAAAAATTATGGGAATAAGTGCAACTAACGGCAGTCAGACATACACCTACAGGATGTGGAATTGTTGATATAACAATATAAACAAAGTAGGATCTACAGATAAAGATGTTAAAATAATCATACAAAATCCAAGATTAACTTTCCTTACATTAGGGAACTTATGGAAATAAAAAATCCAACCAAAAATTGTTAATCCTTCAACTCCAATTGACAGTATGTTTATTGCTGCTATTCTATATTAGGGGGTCAAGATGCTGAGCTGTGCATGAGCTGCAGCGACCCATAGCTGACTGTTAGTGTCGGGGCCTGTGAACCAGAGCTGCCAAGACACTTCTACACCTCCTTGCGGAGATCCTGGATAACAGGCTGCAATAGAGCAGACTGACTTCGGAGAAGAAATCGAAGAGGGAAGGCAACCCAGTACTCAAAAATGCCTGCTGAAGTCAGATGTGTTGGACCGAAAGTTGCAAATATCGCAGTCAAACTGCAAACTATGACACAATGCATTCCGTTCTCTGGAGTACATCCTACTTACAAAGCCCATTTTGGGGCTTGGTTGTGGGAGATTGAGAACAAACGAAGATGATTCTTTATTAGTAAATTAGGACATTTTTGGGGTAATATTTCAAGTTTATTTTTCATGCCATTTAACCTTCAGCACGCCAATGTTAGAAGAAAACCACCCTTCCTGGCCAACAAAAACGGTGTGCGGAAAAAATTTTTTTTTTTTTTGAACGGAGTCCTTCCCGACAGCCATTTTTTACTGCTGAATACGTCCTCCATATATACACGATATTTTGCCGGTTAAAGTATTGTATGTTCGATTACAAATGGCTTTTGAACAGTTTTAATTTTGTATACGCCGTTTGGAGCAAGCCGACTTTTGCGAAAGGGGAAGTAGATTGTTGGGAAAGATTTTGATCGTGTAGATCTGTTTATTTTGTTTGTTTAAATGAAAGAACTACGTTTGAATTGGAAACTAACAGTTGTGGCAATATTGTAAACACAGTATCGATACGTTGTTGTGGTTTCCATGGTTTTCTATCGAAGCGACTAGGCCTAGTGGTCGAGTCCAAATTTTTCCCGAGATTTTCATAAATTTTCAACTTTATCTTTTTGAATCTCAAAAACTAACAAACACACAACAAAAACAATAACACCCACATGTTCGTTATGCTATTGTGTATCTACACACCAGAAAATAATATTTATTGACAAACAAACATAAAAGTTACAAATTTTGAAAGACGACTACCATAGCGACTAATTAAGAAAATTAATTAGGTCACAAAAGACTGACATTTTTTTCAAAAATATATTGGAGTGCTTAAGGTTAAATCTGGCTACAACTGCTGCCTTGCAGATGGGCTGGGGACAGCCAAAGGCTAAGGAGGGCAATCTTACAGAAACGCCTGTTGAAATCGGCTGCACTGGGCCACAGGCCTAACAAAACAGTGCAACGTAAATCGCTGTATGATGACATTACAATTTAAAAAAAAAAAATTTGGCTAATGTGTGCTGTGATTGAATAGGTCTCATAGTGGTTCCTTTGTTTTAATTTTCATTTGTTTACTTCTGTGACTTTTGTCATTGAGCTTTTGTTATTATTGATATTCATTCCTGATTTGTACTCACTGATATCTCTACTGGTTAGCTTCAGTTTTCATGAGCTTTGATAGTATTGGCATATTTAAGTTTGACCTTTGTGCTGTCAAAATGTGTGCATCGTTTGTGTTCATCTAGATTTCATATTAAGGCACAGATAAACACTTTCAGCATGTGGTATATTGCACACCGGAGCATCAGAATCAGCAGAACACGAGAGTCAGTGAAACTATATGTTGTGCTTATTTAGCATATATACAACTCAATTGAGCGGGGCGTGGCCATGGTTGTGGTAACACATATAGAACTTAATTGGGGGGGTGATTGCTGAGGACTATAACCCAAATATGACAGGTTCGGATTCTCAAAACAAGGCTATACCCCTATGGGAAGTAAACAAATTTTAAAATGAGCACTCAAGTCAGATGCACTGGACCATTAGGCACAAAGTACAGTACAATGCACACCACCATAGGCAAAAAAAAGTGAAAAAAAAATGATTATGGCTCTTCACTCTAACATTCGATGTCATATGGAAGAAATCTGCTATATTATTGGTTGCTGGGATTCAGTAGTAGGTCCTTTCTTTCTCTGATGAGTCCTGAGGATTTTCTAATTTATCTAGTTTGCTTTTACAGTCAACACCAAGTTGGATAATGTGCTTCATAGTTGATGAGAATGGTGTCTTTAAAGATGTTTGTAATTGTTGGGGAGTTCCTCAGTAATAACCGTTTATCTTTCTATGAGCTTGGTTTGGTTTTTTTTTCTTCATTTATTTCTTTATTCCCGAAGTTGGTGTGCATTGCACTGTTTTTATTTTGCGCCTGTCGGCCCAGTGCATTCGACTTTGGCATACACTTTATGTAAGGGTCTGCTTCCTTCTGCATTTTATAAGGGTTTGCTGTGTGGGTTGTGGGGTGTCACTTAACCACTAGCCCACTCTGTCTCCATGTTATTTAACTTAGGCTCCTGAACTTTGGGTAGAGAAGGCCACACCTTGCTTCACTCATTCTTGGACATTCCTTCTGACTGAAAATGGCTGTCTCCTCATGCGTGTATCGGATGACGAGTTCATTGTATTTCCTTATGTTGTGAATTGTTAGCTGTTTTCATTCTTTGTCTGTGACGAAGGCTTTATGACTTTTGTGGTTTTTTTTATTTTGTTTGTTCCATTGCCACACCTGTATATGTATTTCTCAGCTAAACCTGTCTGACATTGTGAGTGGCTCATGATAGGTCGGTCATGGTTTAAATACCTACCCTGATGTTAACAGTTGCTTTTATGAGTTGTGGTCATTGTCCATGATTGACTTCCATTAGTCAATACTAGTACCATGAGTGGAACTGCATACAGCCAATTTAATTCTTCGTTTTATTTTTCTTATGAAGTGATGAGACAAGAAGGTGATGTTTGTGTTTAACTTTCAGTTCCAGAGCTGCAGCGATTGGAGCTTCCAAGAAACGTAGGTGGGAAGAAGATGAAGAAGACAGTACCAAGGATATGGATGACCCGCCGCCTGAAACAAACATCCAGGAGGTTCATAATCCCAAACCAGGTCAGTTGATGATTTTCATACTTATGTAGGCATTCATCTTCTACCTCTATCGGGGTGTTGAGCTGTTTTGTGTAGGTAAATATACTTGCAATCGATTGCAAACAGGAGATTGGCTGCCCCTTTTTGAATATTTGCCTGGGCAACGGTGCCTTCCCTGTCAGCTATAGCAACTCCCCTCTTAAAGATTTTCACCTTCATCAATTTTATGGCCTGATGTTCACATTTGATGTCAACTGCTGTTTAGTCATAAATGTCTTGTATTTATTACAAAAGTGAGATTACTTAAGTCTTAGCTATTTCATTCGACTTCACAGATGTAGACTTAATTGATCCGAAATGGCATTTCAGTCGAAAATGTAGGCAAAATCAAAAGTTCATGTCTGTCTCTAGTCTAGTGACATTGCCTACATGTTACCCGCTGTTTTGTATATCATCATCATCAGTCCCGTAACATAGAAGATTGTTGAGGCACCGTTATTGCAGTTTGTTGAACCAGTTGGTGCCATACGTATCGATTTTTTGGCCAGGGTATTAGTTTCAGCTATAGGCCTTCCAGTCTACTCTTTTATATTGTCCTCCTATCTCTTTTTTTGGTCTCCCTCTCCCACACTTCCCAGACACAGTGCCTAATAGGACGGTCTTGGTCAGCCCCACCGATCGTGATATATGTCCATACCATGTCAATTTTTGTGTATTTACTATAGTCAATAGGTTTTTATACTGACCTAACTACTTCCTAGCAGTTTCAAGAACACTCTCGTTTGTAACGCGATCCAAATATGAAATGCCAAGAATTTGTGTATACAATTTGAGAAATAAATTAATGAATTTGCAAACTTCACAGATAAATACTGAAATTGTGATAAGTTATGGAAAAGTGCATGTCGGTCAAATGTCTTTCACAACTGATATGGAATGTGGGGGACTCTCATGTTACTGAGTCTTTTCATAAGCCAGTTTATGGATCAACTGGATGGAATTCGTCTATCATCATCATCATGTTCCTGTCACTCCAGATGATGAAGTATAGGTCCAACACTGCATTTGGTTTACCGTAATCAGTTTTTTATGGAATCCTGAATCCATTTGTTTGCAGTACGTTTTCAGTGGCAATGGTTTTTAATATAGTGAGGTTGCTAGCCTCTTGCACAATGTTTCCTAGTTACAAGTCCTGAAGTAATGGTGCGCCCTATTATGTTAGCTCTGGGGCCAGTTTGGCGACAAAGTGAGTCCTTTGAAGGGCAATCAGCTGCACGAATGAACCTTGGAGATGTTGATCGTCTGCTTTGTGAACAAATCTCAATCCTGGCTGAGTTACAACATCTCGCAGCGACCGGCTAAATATGAGGCAAATGTCACTACCACAATGGTCTGTACTTGAGTATTTACACTTTGAAGACTAATTATTTGATTTTCATGGGGGAGGTAATCATCTGCGGTGTGAAGACATTTCCTTTCATGTGTCTCACTAATTAGTCAAGGCATTTAGCTATCCAAAGAGAGTCATAGTTGCACCCAACATTTACCAGCGCTTGATTGAATTTCTTTACCTTCATAGCACCGGGCAGAAATCACATTGTGTCAATACCAGGTGACAGCTGTTGTAAGACTTTGTTTTAATTAGACAGTTTTGAATTCCCTTGGTTTGTCCCACATCTTAGTCAAGTCAGTTGAATCCTGAAATCTTGTCTTACAGCGAGACATGCATTTGTCAGCTGAATGTCCGTGGTTTGATTCCAGATTACCTCTTTAGATTCTGCACAGACCACAACAGATTGAGATACCATCTATTACAAAAATTAAAGATGGGGAATATTAATGAATGGTGCCAGCCGCACAGAGCGATGTGATCGTGTCAAATTCCCAATCTTTACTTTGGAAGGTACAAAATGACTGTCTGAGGAGGCATCAGTGGATGGCATCTGTAAAGGCCTGACACTTGAAGTGACTTGTGTGGATCTGCTATTGTGATCATGCAGGGGTTCTGGGTACAGAAAGAGGGAACACCCTGGCTTCACAAGCACCAATTATGGGTACACTAAATATGGATAGAAGTGACATTTGGAAGTTTATTGACTGCTAGTTGGATGATGATGCAGCATGAGATGAATCAGCAATTTGCGGTATGCAGAACATTGAAATCAAGCAAGGTTTGAACGAACCGGGGCACAAGAGAGGATGGAGCAGAAATATGTACAACCAACGAGCTGCAGGCACAAATCATCAGTGTCCACATTCTTTGCCATTTACTGAGAGAGAGACTGAGCACCTATGAGTATGCTCAGTACAGTGAAGTTGATTCTTAGGAACAGCATAGAACAGAAACGGAGCATGGATACAAATGTGTCAAACATACAAGAAACTACTGATAAGAACAGCAAACAAGGAAACAGCTAAATAGATGGGCCATGGGAAACACAGGGCTACAGACATGCCAAGCCACACTCTAAATGACAGCATCAATCGGCTCGCAAAAAGGAATCGGTGCCATTTTCCTGGTAGGAACCAAACATATAACATTTATGACACTTAATTTGGCCGAAGACGGATGTGTCGGACCAAAAGGTGCAAATATTGCAGCCAAGCTGTAAACTAGTGACACAACACATTCTGTTCTCCGGACTACATCTTGCTACTTGCAAAGCCCTGTTCAGGACTTGGTGGCGGGAGATTGAGAACAAACGCAGAAGAAGAAGATGGCACTTAACAATCACCCGAACAGAATCCAACCCTAACACACATAGTGCCATCTTTGTACACACCCATATCAAATCATTAATTATCATCTGAGTGCCGGGAGCTCAAGGATGTTATGAAAAATCTTCTTCCTTCTAGGCCAGATACATGGTACACTTTGTACGGTACTAAACAATACCTAACACGAAAATAACCGTTATATGGCTTTAGGCGAGAGCCCAAATGCTGCCATTTGAACAAGGAGCATAGAAAGCAAATGCATTCATTCCTGGACAAGCTCTCTGGTGATACTTATAACCTCAGACTGACCACTGCTTTCTTTAGATATATTCAAGAAGATGTCTGAAAGCATAAGATGAATAAAACAGATTACAAGTGATTATTTTACGTCTCCAAGTAGGCTCAACTTCTAGAAGTGGCAGAGATGAGTTCACACCTGTCAAAGGAGGAACCATCATGGACCTCGATGAGGAGCAAGCTGATAAGGTTAGTTTTTGTTTTATATATATTTTGTTCAAGTGTCAGAGCAAATAGAGAGCTTGCTTATGACAGCTAAAAAGCTGGTCTACCAAGCTGTAAATTGATACTAGATTTACAAATAGGAAAGGCAAGGCAGAGTGGAACAAATCAACCCCCACATCAGTAAAAGCTGATACCTCATGCAATGATGTTTGTAATATTTCATCCTGGATGAGTGTGTCTGGTATGGGATTACCTTGATGTTTATTGAATATAATTTTGTTTCATTGCATTGGAGGCCAAATGAACTTTTGATGCCTTTGATAATGAGATGTTGAGAATAATTTTATTCATTGATGGCATAGAACACACTGTTTTGTAGCTAGAATTAGTGACAGCGTTCTAACCTACCTAGTTTCATGATTTTTAAAATTATGTCACAAACATTTAGACGTACCAATTTTTGGGTACATTAGTTGTCTTGTAAATCCATGAAATTGACATGAAGTACTGATCGTGTTCCTAACCAGATCAGCAAATATAAGAAAAAAGTCTCTGCTCACCAGGTTGTGTTGTGTGTATTTCGGCATTAATCCATTAAAACCATTACCATATATCTTTCTTCTGTGTCACAGTAAAAGTGGCCTAAATCAGGCGTGCTGTGAATGTCCAGGAGTAGTCTAGATGCGTGATCATTAGTCTGATAAAGACAATAATTTCTCGGGTATTGGAGCTCAACTTTCTCTGTGCTAAATGTGTCAACTTTGAAACGTAACAACTTTCTTAAATGTCTGTCTATCGGAAGTAACTCATCAGCTGTGCACATGGGAACCATCAACAGAGCATAGTATAGTAAAAAAAAAATGTTAATTCAACAAACTAAATGATGAAACATAAATGCAGCATGTCAGAAGTTGGCGTATGTCAAATCAGATGGTGATTTTACGGTTCACGGGCGGTCGTGCCCAGTGTATGGAGCTGTAATGAGTTAAGATAAGAAAAACTTGAACTACAAGCAACAACATTTAGGATAACAAAAACACAGACACTCAAGTGACAGCATTTAAAATAACAACTCTTGATATCATATCTAAATAGAAGAGAGCACAGCAGCTCCGAGACCTGCCGAGGTCATGTGCAGAACGTCTTGTCTTGGTAGGATTATGTGCTCTAATGGTGCTGGTTTCTGTAGCAATTTGTTTTACATGATGATTTTACCAGCCCCATGTTCAACCTGTTTGGTCACCTTTTACAGCAAAGAAGGTTTAGTATAGTGTGTGTAGACAAGCAGTGTTTTGACCAAGGGAATATGGGTGTAATACTCCGTCAAGGTTTTATTTTTAAAAACTCTACCTGTGATAGAAAAAAAACCTTGCCTGAATTTTTAATTTAAAAAAATAAAACATGTAACGCTGTAGCAACTCCAGAGTCAAGTGACCTTTATTCCTTAGTCCTATTAATCGTCACTGTTCTGTTTCTAAGAATTGACATCACTGCACTCCAGACATACCCATAGGTGCCCATTCTCTACCAGCAAATGGCGTGGGGTATGGATGCTGATGGTCTCTGTAGCTCGCTGGTTAAATACTCTCCTGCTCTGTCCTCTCATGCGCCCTACTCCGCTCGAACCTCGCTTAATATCGAAACTTTGCAGCCTGTGGATTGCTGCTTCATCTATTGCAGTGTCCTCATCTAATAGGCGGTCATTGATTGATTTCAAAATGTCACTCCTTCTATCCATCACTAATTTGCCCATGATGGGAGCTTGTGAAGCCACGATGTCAGCTCTTTCATTGCCCTGAACCCCAGCATGAGCAGGACAGTAGATCCATGTTGACCCCTGGAGGTTTGAGGCCTTAACAGCTGCTATTCACTCAAACCTATGCCATCCCTTCTGTACCTTCTGAAGTACGGCTTGCGTGTCTGTCACGATGACTGCCCTTGTTATAGAAGTCTCAGATATCCATCTCAGTGCTGATGTCACTGCTTCCATCTCCATTCTCAAACTGGAGGTTTTGACATGTATGCCCTATTGCACTCAGCAACGACCTGTCCTCTCACTCTAGCCGAGAAGCCCTAGCCGGATGTCCCACTGCGCAGCACTGATCCGTTGGTTTATATAATGGCATCACTCTCCTGGGTGTTCTCAGTTATCAGCTGATTCACCTCATGCTCTGCTCTCCCGTTGCTCAATTCTCTGCATTCCTTGAGTAAGGTTAGGATGACTCTCTGGTACCCATTCTTCCCCCTTGGCTATCGTCTCAGCTGGAGTGATGTGTCCGATTGTTGTCTGTGCCTGTGCCATCCATGACACCGCTCTTGATCCCTTGATGTCTGAGATAGTATTGTGCGGAGGGTGCCGCGTGTCTGTGGTGACACGCATATAGGCTTTGACTTGTGCCAGTTTATGTCTGGATGTCACCGATAACAATCTCAACATGTACCGCACCATCACAATTGGGGTATCTCTAGTGCAGCCCAGAACCAGTCGCATACCTTCATTCTGGATGCTGCCCAACCTTTCACACTGTGTTCTAACTAGTGTGAGGATGCCCAGTCCGTAACTGATAACAGATAACACAATCTGATGAAATACGATGAACAAGAGGTGTTGTTCCGAATTGGCAGCAGCGATGGTCTTGAGTGCTCCTAACCCTCGCTTACATCTTCGTACGGTCAACATGGTAACTATAGGAGAGACTGCGATCAAATGTCACTCTGATGTATTTCAATCTGCCACACCTGTCAATGGTGCAACCATCAAATGTGATTCCCGGGAGTTCAGCCTTTTCTATGGAATTATTCAAAGAGCACTGCATCATGCAGGCCTTGTTCTTATTGATCTTGGAGCTTGAGTCATCGCAACACTGTGAGATTGCTTATAAGATTTCCTGGATGTCTTTGACCAACTCTTGCCTGTCTGAGCCAGTTCTATACATTAGGATGTCATCAGCAAATGTCAACGTTCTGCCCTGTCCTTGTGGGTTGAATATTGGCCACTTTTACTGTGTAGATGTTGAACAGCACCGGTGAAAGCGGAGACCTTTGAGGCAGTCCTGGACATATTCGCCTCGGTTCTGATGTCCACGATCACACGTGTAGTGCAACTGCTCTTTCCTTCAGGGCAGCTGATATCCAACTAACCAGCCGCGGGTTTAAACCACACAGCTCTTTCCTTCAGGGCAGCTGATATCCAACTAACCAGCCACGGGTTTAAACCACGCTGCTCTTTCCTTCAGGGCAGCTGATATCCAACTAACCAGCCACGGGTTTAAACCACGCTGCTCTTTCCTTCAGGGCAGCTGATATCCAACTAACCAGCCGCGGGTTTAAACCACACTGCTCTTTCCTTCAGGGCAGCTGATATCCAACTAACCAGCCGCGGGTTTAAACCACACTGCTTCAGACATATAATTAAAGTCCCAAAATTGACACGATTGTATGTGTTTTGCAGGTCGAGTGCCACCGCGACTGTTTCTTGCTTTGACTGAAAACCCTCATACACATCATATGCGAAAGTTCCAGCGTTTACCCTAGGTCTCCTTAGTTGTTCTATAGCTGCCTAGAGTATCGGGTAGGGTATGCTCCCGTTCTAGGTAGGTAATTATTTTTCTGGCCACTATCTTCTCGAGCAATTTGCCATATACATTCTGAATGGTGATTATTCGATAGCTGCTGAGAAGCATGGAGTCCTTACCAGGTTTAGGCAGTGGGCACAGATAGCTATGAAGCCAGTCCACAGACACAGATGACTTCTCTATAGTGTGATTGTACTCCTTCATCATATTTGTTATCTCTGTCTCATGCAAATGCTTGATGTGACAATACTGTACTCCATCAGGACCTGGGGCAGTGTTTTTGCTGGTACGCAGGCTATTTCTGAACTCCGCCTTGGTGATAAGGTTTACATAAGCCTCTTCCCTGATGGCTGCGTCTAAGATGCCTTTCCGAAGTTCCTGGCGGACATCTCTGTCGCTTGTAGTCTTTCCATTCATCTTCCGATGCATGTGCCAGAACTTTCTGGAGGGTATTATGATTACCCAAACATGTAATGAACTCCTCCCATCGCTCGCTTCTGGATCCCTAACTAACACTTTAAAGGTAGCTTTGCGTTTGATCTCCTTCTCATTCAGTGCGTTGACACTAGTACCAGATCTCTTTCTGGCTTCATGCCAATCCTTTGTTGCCGCCTCACACACCATAGCATTGAGAATAGATGCTGTAATAATATATATGAATAAAAGGGGCAGATCATGTCTTTTCCCTGACCATGAAGACAATGTCATAGAGCTGACATTTTGCACTGAGTATTCCTTTTCAATATCGGACAACCAGAAGTGACACATTTCTGCATGACCTTGAAAAGACCTTATGCTATTTTAAAAATTAATCCAGTTATCACGTCAGTATGGCTTTTTCGTCACTGTCAAAATCATTTCTATTGAACTGTTTTTTTTAAGAGTTGGGAAAAGAAAAAGGTTTAATGGAACTAAATCCTGAGGATAGGGGGGGTGTGGAAGAATTTAAATCTATGGCCGCTTGCTACACAAGACAAACTTTGTGAGAAGACTCATTGTCTTGAAGCAAAAGAATATTTAGTGTGTGGTATCTCTTGGTCACAACCTTTCTTAATTTAGTTTCCCAGGATCTGCATATTTACTTACTTACTTAGTCGCTCCTCTTCTACCGTGAGGTGTAGAGGTCGGAGATAAATGTACTTACTTACTTAGTCGCTCCTCTTCTACCGTGAGGTGTAGAGGTTTGCCAAAGAGAACGCCACACTGCTCTATCCGCCGTCATTTTCCTGGCCTCTTTCCAATCCAGCCCTCTATCACTTAGGGACTGTCGTATGTTGTCTTCCCAACGTACTTTGGGACGTCCTCGGGATCTGCGTCCTTGACTTTTGATCTCCCATGATCGCTTTGGTATCCGATCTTCTTCCATTCTACAGACATGGCCAAACCACTGTAGTTGGGACTGCTCCACTCGTGTCTGCAGGGGTTGAAATTCAAGATTGCTACGTATTGTCTGGTTACGGATCTTGTCCCTTTTCGTCACCTGAACCGCCTTTCTTAGGTACCTCATTTCTGAAGTTTGTAATTGCCTTTCTTGGGCTGTAGTCATTGCCCATGACTCACATCCATATGTTGCTGACCTGCTCTAGTGCTCGTGTTCCCAGGGTTATCTGATGTCTCTTTTCATCTCTGGCGATCACCATGGTTTTTGTTTTGGAGTTGCATAGTACTACCCATTAATTAATCGTGTTGCCACAAGTAATCTTTCAATAGGAAACCGTTGACCTCCCAAAAAAACATTACTTGTCCTGCAGGTTACTCTCGGCATCATATGTGTTGGAAAGCCGAGGGTTTTTCATTGCTTGCTGGAAATTTTTATTTCAGAGTCATAATAGTCAACAAAAGTCTTATCTTGATCTTCAAAATGTTTTCTGACCGATGTTTTTAAGCAACTATCAACAGCTATTCACTCTCATTTGCTTGTGCTCATAACTTAACGTCTTTATACTGGTTTAGAAGACCCTGCAGAGTCTGTATACAACCAGTTACATGTGGGTGGGAGTCAGTAGATGCAGAACTCAGAGACCACACCTTTTTCTCACGTTATGTTTGTTGTGCTGAATTATCCTTGACTGTTTTACTGCACTAGCTATCTTTATAATTGCCATTTTACAAATTCCTGTTCAATAATTGTTGTCACTCTTGTTATTGTTGCACTCTGTAGCAGATCCTGGCAGATAGTAACAATTGAGCAGTGACACTTAAACTGTCTACACCTGTGTTTGACCGACCGACTCAAATGAAGGACATGAATCATGAAACACACTTCAATCTCCCTGTATATTTCAGTAGGTGTTCTTCCCTGTAACAACAAGGATTTAATTACAGATCTGGCCTCCGACAACCATCTTGTTGAAGCAACAGATCTGTTTAAAAGGGTATGTTGGGCTGTGCAACCATTGCAGGAAAGGGTATGTTGCGCTGTGCAACCATTGCAGGAAAGCTTGTTGCAGAATCACAGGACCATTGCAAATATAAGGAACTTTGAAAGTGCTAAGTTCAGCTTTCTACTGTAACTCTTTCATGGCCAGTGTAAGGACTTATGATTGGTCGCTTGTATATTTTAAAAAAATGGAAAGCTGCAATTTCTTTGTTCACTGCTATCCACACAGATTGTTGTTGTAGAAGTCACTCGTACGGAGTTAATTTCTACTCCTGATGTTTCCTTGGTTGGGGGGGGGGGGGGGGGGGGGGGGTGTGTGTGTGTTACAGTTGCTCTTCTTACATCATGAAGTGGACTAAGGTCCACCTAGCTGTAGTGCAATGTGAGACTCACCTCAGTCGATCCCATTCTCGTTGGCCAGACTTGAGATGGAGGTATTGATCAGTATATTTAACCAGGCGCTGATCTTGGCTCCCACCCACACAGGTGAAAATGAAATATTAAATGCACATATAGATATAACCAGGTGAACTGATTAATTTCAGGTTGATCAAGTCAAGCCAGAGGGAGTACCAGGGACAACAACAGAGGATGGAGAGAAGAAAGATGCAGGAGAGGTCGGTGATGACACTCTGACTGAGCAGACCCACCACATCATCGTACCCAGCTACTCTGCCTGGTTTGACTACAACGCTGTTCATGCCATAGAAAGAAGGGCCCTGCCTGAGTTTTTCAATGGCAAGAACAAGTCAAAAACTCCAGAAATGTAAGCTCAGACTTCCAGAAACTTTGTAGGCCTTTTTAACACTTCTTACTACTTTGTTACAGAGTGGTCACCACACTGACTTCACATAGCAAAGTTGACAGGCCTAAACCCTGGTTTCAAAATGCTCCGGTTTACCCAGCTTTAAATGGGTAGTTAAGTTTTTTTTTTTTTTGAATGGAAAGTTTTTGGATCACCTTTTGCTTAAGTCACTCCTCTTCTGCTATGGGTTTAGATTTTTGCCAAAGTAATTGCCCAACATTTCAACCTGCTGTCTTCCTCCTAACCTTGTTCCAGTCTGGTCGTTAGTCTCTGAGAGACCTTGTCAGACTTTGTGTCATCCTGTGGATCTGGTTCCATGGCTCTGATCTCCCATTATTCTTGTGGAGGCTGGTTTTTTTTCATTCTGTAAACATGTCCAAGCGATTGTAATAAAGATTGTTTGACATAAGCTAATAGGTCGAATAGCATGCTGTGGCATAATTCATTTGGCCAATTTATGTTATACACAGACCAAAGCAAGTGCCACAACTATTTTGTTTGTTTCAAACTAGAATTAATTAATATTTGACAAATTGAACTAAAGTTATGATCTAAAGTACTTAAGACACATAACTTGAAATGTTTATTAAATAAAAATATATTAGTATGAAGTGTTAAATGTCATTAAGGGATCAAGACGCTGAGCAGTGCATGAGCTGCAGTGGTCAGCGACTCATAGCTGACTGCTAGCGTCAGGGCCAGCGAACCAGAGTTGCCAAGACCCTTCTACACCTCCACGTGGTGATCCTGGATAAAAGGCTGCAGCAGGGCAGACTGGCTAAGGAGAAGGTGATCGAAGAGGGAATGCTAACCCGGTACTCAAAAAATGCTTGCTGAAGTTGGATGTGTTGGACCGAAAGGTGCAAATATCGCAGTCAAACTGTAAACTACAACACAACGCATTCCGTTCTCTGGACTACATTCTGCTACTTAGGCCCTTACAGGGTTTGGTAGCGGGAGATTGAGAACAAATGCAGAAGAAGAAGAAGAAGAAAATGTCATTAATGTGGAGGTGGGGCAGTACATCATTTTCACCCCCTGTAAAACATTACCACTTTCGCTGTCATCTGTTTCTAAGTCAGTCTGAATTCAACTTGTATTCAAAATCCACATGTAATTCATCTGCATTTTTACTGGAGGGAAATCTTGCGGTGTCTTAGTAGTGGAGACAACTAGTAGGTGATAGCCTGTGCACTCACATCTCTGTCGAACCTGCCATCCTCAGTAAAAACAGTTCTCAAATACCGAAATTCTTGTATCTGCTTTATTTTTGTTTCATTCACATGAATATCAAGTGGGGTGTTCTTTCTACCAATATTCATTCTCTCTGTTTTTTATGTGTTTATATTCATGTTGTACTTTTTACAGTTTAAGTAGAAGGGCTTTGCAAGCAACAGGATGTTGTCCGGAGAACAGAATGCATTGTGTTGTAGTTTACGTGTTTGCAATATTTGCACCTTTTGGTCCGACTTCAGCATGGCATTTTTTGGTTCTGGGTTAGCTTTCCCTCTTCAAACCATTTTCTTACCTGATCTGCCCTGTTGCAGTCTGTTATCCAGGATTACCGCGTGAAGGTGTAGAGTCTTAGCAGCTTTGAGTCGCTGGCCCTGACACTAGCACTCAGCTCTAGATCGCTGACCTCTGCAGCTCATGCACTGATCAGTATCTTGACCCCCTCAGCATGAGTAGATTTAAACATCTTTCATTCAGAAAAAAAAAGAAAGAAAGAATAATTAAACAATGTTTTCTTACCCGATCCGGTGTCTTTCTGTTGCTGATAATGTTTACTTAGTCACTCCTCTTCTACCGTGAGGTGTAGAGATCTGTTGCTGATAATGTTTACTTAGTCACTCCTCTTCTACCGTGAGGTGTAGAGATCTGTTGCTGATAATGTTTACTTAGTCACTCCTCTTCTACCGTGAGGTGTAGAGATCTGTTGCTGATAATGTTTACTTAGTCACTCCTCTTTTACCGTGAGGTGTAGAGATCTGTTGCTGATAATGTTTACTTAGTCACTCCTCTTCTACCGTGAGGTGTAGAGATCTGTTGCTGATAATGTTTACTTAGTCACTCCTCTTCTACCGTGAGGTGTAGAGATCTGTTGCTGATAATGTTTACTTAGTCACTCCTCTTCTACCATGAGGTGTAGAGATCTGTTGCTGATAATGTTTACTTAGTCACTCCTCTTCTACCGTGAGGTGTAGAGATCTGTTGCTGATAATGTTTACTTAGTCACTCCTCTTCTACCATGAGGTGTAGAGATCTGTTGCTGATAATGTTTACTTAGTCACTCCTCTTCTACCATGAGGTGTAGAGATCTGTTGCTGATAATGTTTACTTAGTCACTCCTCTTCTACCGTGAGGTGTAGAGATCTGTTGCTGATAATGTTTACTTAGTCACCCCTCTTCTACCATGAGGTGTAGAGATCTGATAATGTTTACTTAGTCACTCCTCTTCTACCATGAGGTGTAGAGATCTGTTACTGATAATGTTTACTTAGTCACTCCTCTTCTACCATGAGGTGTAGAGATCTGTTACTGATTATATGTACTTAGTCACTCCTCTTCTACCGTGAGGTGTAGAGATCTGTTACTGATTATATGTACTTAGTCACTCCTCTTCTACCGTGAGGTGTAGAGATCTGTTGCTGATAATGTTTACTTAGTTACTCCTCTTCTACCGTGAGGTGTAGAGATCTGTTGCTGATTATATTTACTTAGTCACTCCTCTTCTACCATGAGGTGTACAAGTCTGTTGCCGATTATAACAATTTATATTTGTTATTCGTACAGTTATGTAGCATACAGAAACTTCATGATTGACACTTACCGCCTGAATCCGACTGAGTATCTCACTTCGACAGCAGTAAGGAGGAACCTGGCTGGAGATGTATGTTGCATCATGAGGTATGATCATTGTTAGTTGCTTTGTGGTGAGATTTCAGTATTACGTGTCAGTTACAGGCCTTCACCAACAGGTGTCACCGTCACATACTTCATGTCAGACCACCAGATGCAATAACAGACAGAAATCTATGACAAAGTACACAACCATAATTATGGTTGTAAATTGGGATCAGATCCTGTTTTGTTCTGTCAAGAATCCACGTCACTGTCATGTAGAAAATTTGAGGGGGAGTAAACAAAAAATAACCTGAAAAGCCACCTGTCCAACAAAACAAAACATTGGACATACAGACATGTATCCATGTGGGGAGAACTTCCGTATATTTGTTATTCAGAGTGGTAAAGGTTAAGGTTATTTGTTGACTCACCTTAGTATACAAACACCTAACAACGAGTCTACACTATTTGATATTATGCAGGCACTGGTGCCTTTACTTTGTCATGGTTTGTCAGCTTCACTACCATGTCAACCCTGCTATGCCAGTTGAAGTTTCACTAGTCTGAATAATTTTGCTGGTTTGCTTGATATAGCATGAGCATGTTATTGTCCTAGAAACAGCCAGTTTAACTGGCGACAGTCGAACCCTGGTTTGTGTGGAGCTTTGACAATGAATACAATTTTCTGATTAAACAAAGACAAGGGAATTTTGTGCTGGAAGTCTTAGCATAGTCATAGAGTGCTCTGAAAGTCTTAGCATAGTCATAGTGCTCTGGAAGTCTTAGCATAGTCATAGAGTACTCTGGAAGTCTTAGCATAGTCATAGAGTGCTCTGGAAGTCTTAGCATAGTCATAGAGTGCTCTGAAAGTTAGCATAGTCATAGAGTGCTCTGGAAGTTAGCATAGTCATAGAATGCTCATTTCTCATGCACCAGGTTGGACTTCCGTTATCGGTATGCTGCAGTCAAGTCAGCTGTAAATTGGTACTTGGCTTGCCATTAGGAAAGGATAGACAGTGATGAAGAGAACTGGCAATCCCACCTGTTGAAAGAAAACTAAACTAGTACATTGAAGTTTCTAGCACTCCATCCCCAACAGCAGTGTCTGTCATAAGACTACCTTTACCTTAGCCTCAGTGGCCAAGGCATATAATGTGAGAGACATTATTCAAGTATGTATAAAAACTGATTTCAGAAATACAAAGATCAACCTTGAAATGCTGCTACATTAAACCTTTTCTCTGATGAACTCTATAATGCTCGTCTTTGTTTTAGGTGTTGCTATTAACCCAATGGATACAAAAGTTTCTGGCCGGCCTTCAGTTTAATCAAAGTTGGACACCCAAAAAAAAATCTAACATCAAGTAACAACAGTCATCAAGTAACAACAGTATTGGATGAATAACAGATAATCACCACGCATATTTGGCCAATAGCACATTAGGTTCTAAACACAAAAGGATGAAAGTACCATAGGCTCTAAACACAAAAGGATAAAAGTACCTTAGAAGCTTTTGAGATGTGGTGCTTTCACATGATGCAAAGAGTGAGTTGGACAAAAAGGTACTTACAAGTACTTACAGATATAGGGGCACATAGACAACTAAGTATGCAAAAAAAGGGTCATGGCTTGGTCACAATATGAGACAAAGCGGCTTACCATTGAATTGGTCAGATGATTTCAACACATCTCCGGACTAACAGAGGACAGTGGTGTGACATGATCAGATGACTCCAACACATCTCGGACTGACTAACAGAGGACAGTGGTGTGGCATGATCAGATGACTCCAACACATCTCCGGACTAACAGAGGACAGTGGTGTGGCATGATCAGATGACTCCAACACATCTCCGGACTAACAGAGGACAGTGGTGTGGCATGATCAGATGACTCCAACACATCTCCGGACTAACAGAGGACAGTGGTGTGACATGATCAGATGACTCCAACACATCTCAGGGCTGACTAACAGAGGACAGTGGTGTGACATGATCAGATGACTCCAACACATCTCCGGACTGACTAACAGAGGACAGTGGTGTGACATGATCAGATGACTCCAACACATCTCGGACTGACTAACAGAGGACAGTGGTGTGGCATGATCAGATGACTCCAACGCATCTCCGGACTGACTAACAGAGGACAGTGGTGTGACATGATCAGATGACTCAAACACATATCCGGACTGACTAACAGAGGACAGTGGTGTGACATGATCAGATGACTCCAACACATCTCGGACTGACTAACAGAGGACAGTGGTGAGGCATGATCAGATGACTCCAACACATCTCCGGACTGACTAACAGAGGACAGTGGTGTGACATGATCAGATGACTCAAACACATTTCCGGACTGACTAGCAGAGGACAGTGGTGTGACATGATCAGATGACTCAAACACATTTCCGGACTAACAGAGGACAGTGGTGTGACATGATCAGATGACTCCAACACATCTCAGGGCTGACTAGCAGAGGACAGTGGTGTGACATGATCAGATGACTCCAACACATCTCCGGACTGACTAACCTAATGATGATGATGACCCTTGACACTGAAATATTCTGGTATACTTACTCTTCACCATATGTTGAAAGAGAAAATACATCTACAGGTCTGCTTGAACTGTAGTGATATCATTTCTTCTAACTAGTTAACTATGTTTGGAAATATTCTCCAACAGGGTCCATGCATTTCTGGAGCAATGGGGCCTGATCAACTACCAGGTAGATGCAGACATCCACCCGACCTCAATGGGACCACCATCTACATCTCACTTCCACATCCTGGCTGACACTCCATCTGGCATTGCCACAGTCAACCCTCCAAGGGTTAACCAGGTAATGTTGTACCCAAAATGCAATATCCAACAATTTAGTCAACATTCTTATTCATAGGACCACCTTGAGCATCCAACTTCCACGTATTGTTCCAACTTGTAGTTGCATGTATAGATACATATTTCTCTTTGTGTAAATGTATGTTTATATGTACTTATACATGTATACATGTTCGGAACCCTGAAAAAGTTGCAGAAGATGTAACCCAGTGAATGAGCTGATAGCAGCCAGCGATTCACAGCTGAAAGCTTGGATCAGAGCTGACCAATACCCTATTCCACCTCTAAGTGGCGGCCATGAAAATAGGCTGCACTAGAATAATCTGGCTAACAAAATATGAGGGGAAGTCATGCCTAGTACCCTAAGAAGTCAATTGAAACTGGATGTCTCGGATCGAATGGTGGATATATGCCAGCGTCGCTGTAAAACAATGATGCAATGTTCTTTTCAGGATGAACGCTGAAGAAGAAAAAGAAGACCCTTGAAAGTTTGATTCTTAGAGGTCGGAGCATGGTCAGACACTGAAAATGACCCTACGCTGACCCATAGCCTCTATTTATTTTGAAAGCTATTGTATATTGATCACAGGAACACACAAATATAACACACAAGCTCATATAAATTACAAATGTGTGGAACATTGCTAATATAAAATAACCAAATATTAAAGCTACCTGCAGTAATTTGCGACAAATAAAAATACATGCGCAGTAAAAATGAAGATAGTGCGTTGAACCCTGGTCACTCAATACTGTAAACCTCATTCTGGTGTACTCAATAGTAAAATTTGCACAAGACAGACATTTGTGAGCAAAGCTAGTTACTTTGAGAAATAGATATCGAGAACATCATCAGAAATCAGTATATACACCAATGGAGAGAAGACAGAAACATAAGCAGTACACCAGACCTAATTCACCAACTCAAAAGAAACCAACAAACTACCTTATTCCGTCTTGAGAGCTGGTCACTGCAGACTACTAGAACATCTGTACCGGCTAAAGATCTCACACACTGATGAGTGCCCATGTGGAACAGGGGGACCAGAATTCTGAACACATTCTACAGGAATGCCCAATCTATAGGGAAGTGAGATACCAAACCTGGCTGAAGGGTGCGGAGACAAAAGCTGTGGGGCAACAGCTGTGACCTGGTGAAACTACAGACTTCATCATGGCGACCACCTGCAAATATAGCATGACCAAAAGATCCTGAACACAATGAACTCTGAGAAAACTGTTTTGCTCAATTTTAGTTATTCTATCTCAAATTGACTGACCTGATCAAACATCTCCAATGTTCCTGCTCATTATGCGAGTACCTAGTTGTTCGTCCCTGATGACTGTGGGGGTGTAGCGTAGGTGTCATTTTGTTCTGGTGCAGTGTTTACATTATCAGCTATTGATTAAAGAAATTTTCTTTCTCCAGCCGTCTGCAGCTCAAGAGATCTGTGACTTCACTGACAAGAAGGACAAAGAGAAAGAGGTGGAGGAAAAGAGAGAATTGAACAGTGTTGGCCTCAAGACAGACATCTACACAAAGAAGGCTTTGAAAGTATGTTTTCTCATATTTTTAGCATTTATAACTCTTCAGGGTCGTAGGTGGGTTGTGTAGCGAAATGGTTAGTGACGCTGCTCACAAACTAAAAATCAAAGTGTTCGGATACAGCAAGGTAGTGTGCCCGCGGAATGCAAAGCCATTGAAAATCTTTTTTTTTTTTTCTGAAGCCGGATGCACTGGACCACAAAGCACAAAACAGTACAACACGTTATAGAACAAAGAAATGTTATAAGAAAAATATGTGCAAAGAAATACTTTGGACCTCAGAGGCTTGTGTGTTCAGAGGACTGTGGGGATCTCCTCTCCTACTCATATGAAAGAGCTGAAATGTTTATTACCACCCGTTGGATAACACTACGATTGATGAGCCAGCAATCGACAAATTGCAGAACATGGGTGAATCAGGAAGTGTCTTTTGAGAGTTTGTATCTGGAGTGTGTACAACCAGTGAACTGTGGGAACCATCAGTATTAACTCTTTACAATACAATTCAGTAAAACTCTGTATCTAACACAGATGTTTCACTGTTTAGAGCCCACTTTTACATATTTATACTAAATTACAGTATGGCGGAATATCTAGCACATGCACAGATTTTGTTTCATTTTAGTTATTTATAGTTATTCCTTTTAGGCCCAAATTTTGGAATATGGTGAATTTTTTAACTTTCTGTATTCTGCACGATGGAAACAGAACTTCACTGGCCAAGTAATGATTTATTATTTGATCAGATCAATGTTAATGCAATAACATGTGGATAGTCAATACAAGTTTGATTTCTGTCTTTGAAACGGAGGACAGCGAAAGTGGCAATGTAGAGGGTTCCCCAAAAAAAGTCTTGTATTTCTTGTTCCACTTTGATGACATTTAACGCTTACTACTAATATATGCTTTTAACATGATCAATACATAATTTCATAGATAATTTTTAACATTATCAATACATAATTTCATAGATAATTTAGTTTTGTATCTTTTAGATCATAATTTTATTGCAATTTGGTAATTAATGAATTTTATTTAAAAAAATAAACTTTGACATACAGAGTTACGGGCCTGACCTCAGACTGTAAGAGACAAATGTGCCAAATTTGGCACGACTGTAAAGAGTTAATACTATGCACCGTGTGCTGGAAGAGACTAAGCACCTATGTTCTTGCCCAGTGTATAGTGGTGTGTATTTTTCATAATAAATATCAAAAGGGTCATTGCAACCAGCAGTCCTTTATTCATTTTGTGCTGCATCATGGAGAGCTCAAGTTGCCTATCTTGGTACAAGTATGTTGTTTTGTAGTAAGTCTGTATTGTAGGATTTCTGTTTTTATATTATCTGTTCTTCCTCGTGTTCTATAACCAGATCATTTATTATAAGCACGCAGTGATAGTTGATTAGGTCCTCTTTTGTGCCCCACCCCTATTGGGGTTTGTTGTTGTTGAAATAAGTTGCACTGTGCCATATTTTGGCTATAATTTCTGCACCTGTCATTCTGGCACATCTTCAGCAAACTTCATTTGGGTTCTTCAGTCTACCCGCAACTCATCAAATTTTAAATATGCTTTCTCGTAGATTAAGTGCCACCTATGGCTTACAAGCTTCATCTATCCACACCATTCTGGTTTAGGGCGCCAGTGGAATTTTAGTTAACAGAATTTTGTGTTTTCTCAGGACAAGAATCCATCCATGCGCAGCAGGGAGTGGACTGACCAGGAGACGTTGCTTCTTCTAGAGGCTCTGGAGCTGTACAAGGATGACTGGAACAAGGTTTGTGAGCACGTCGGTAGCCGCACTCAGGATGAGTGCATTCTGCACTTTTTACGCTTGCCCATTGAAGATCCTTTTCTGGAGGAGGATGAAGGTCACCTGGGTGAGTATTTCATGTTCTCTAGCTAATTGTTTCTAATTTTGTGTTGATCTAAATTGTGAAGTCTTTAACAGTTTATAGACACTGCTTCAGTGTTATCCAAATATCTTGAGCTCTGACTCAAATGTTCCCCAACCCTATTTCAGGAACTCTCGGGGACTTCAGATGTTCAAGGGCTTCCTGTGACTAATTCAGGAGCTCTCTGTGACTACTTCAGGAGCTCTCTGTGACTACTTCAGGGGGTCTCTGTGACTACTTCAGGGGGTCTCTGTGACTACTTCAGGGGCTCTCTGTGACTACTTCAGGGGGGCTCTGTGACTACTTCAGTGACTCTCTGTGACTATTTCAGTAGCTCTCTGTGACTACTTCAGTGAATCTATGACTACTTCAGGAGCTCCGTGTGACTACTACAGGGGTTTTCTGAAGACTATTTCATCAGCTCTGTGAGACTACTTCAAGGGCTCCAATACTATTTCCGGGGTTCTCAGAGGCTAAACATCTTTTACAGTCGCTTCACAAAACTCCATCAGAGAATCCCAGATGCCACCACCACAATAGCATATATTTATTTTGAATCCCACACATCTAAAGCGGAGAAACTTTGCAGAAATAGCCAAAGCAAAGATGAGTGAAGACCCTATAAACAACATAACAACACCAAAGCCCATCTCTACTGTACGGAAACCCACATTGAAGCAGCATATCATTCCAGAGGTGGTAGAAAATATACCAGGTATTGGAAACAAGAACAGCTAGACTGAAAAAGAAAGAAGAGACATACCCCTGAGGTACATAGCGGAAAACTACCCAAGCATGGACTGGACCCATGCATACACCGACGGTTCTGTAACAAACACAACACAGAATGGAGGGAGGGGGGGGGGGGGGGGTATTCCTGAGCCTAACAAATGGTAGAAAAATAACACTGTCAGTGGCAACTGGAAAATTCTCAAGCAATTTCAGAGCGGAGGCAGAGGCACTGAAGGCTGCAGTAAAAGCAATGCTGACAGGCGAAAGCAATGAAAGCCAGATAGTCCTGTTTACAGATGCCCTGGCTGTGGTTACAGCACTAAAAAGCCAGAAAAATACAGAACTTAATGATTTAAGAGCAGTACTCTGTCAACTATGCCAGCAGTCGCACCAAAAAGAGTAGTGGTACAGTGGGTTCCATCCCACTGTAACATTCAAGGCAACGAGGAGGCAGACAGACTGGCAAAAGATGGTGCATGATTACCACAACCAGATCCTAGTGTGACCTATGAAGAGTCCAAAAGGCTTATTAGAGCAAAATACATGGCCAAATGGGAAACAGAACATACTGGCTACACAAAAAATGATTCCTATTACCAGTTGAACAGAAGAGAGCAGGTCGTGGTCTTCAGACGCCCCACAGGCCACAACAGACTGAGGTACCATCTATTCAATAAACTGAAGATAGGTGGCACCGCCGAATGCACGTGTGGTACAGGGAAAATGACCGCTGAACATCTGCTGCAAAATTGCCCGACATACGAGGACCAAAGAAAGCACATGTGGCCATCACCAGTGGAAACACTAGACAAGCTCTATGGCAGTGTAGACAGCCTCAGGATGACAGCTGCTTTCTTCGAACAAATTCAAGTTGACGTCTGACAGCGTACGAAGAAGAAGAAGAATCCCACACATTTCAAGTATCCCCAGGTCTTAAGGGGGATCAAGATGCTGATCAGTGCATGAGCTATAGCGGCCTGTGTTCCAAAGCTGACTGCTAGCGTCCAGGGCCAGCGACCCAAAGCTGACTGCTAGCGTCCAGGGCCAGCGACCCAACGCTGACTGCTAGCGTCCAGGGCCAGGAACCAGAGCTGCCAAGACACTTGTACACCTCCACTTGGTCATCCTGCACAGCAGGCTGCAACAGGACAGACTGGCTAAGGAGAAGGGATAGAAGAAGGAAGGCAAACCTAGTATCCAAAATGCCATGCTGAAGTCGGAGAAGTAGAGACAGACAAAAACGTGCACAAAGAAGTAGGGATAGACAAAATCATACACAGAGATGTACAGGCAAACAAAGACAGACAGAAAAATAGAGACAGGTAAAGTCTTACACAGAGATGTAGAGACAGACAAAAACATGAACAGACAGAAATAGAGACAGAAAGTCTTACACAGAGATGTAGAGACAGACAAAAACAAGAACAGACAGAAATAGAGACAGATAAAGTCTTACACAGAGATGTAGAGGCAAACAAAAACAAGAACAGACATAAATAGAGACAGACAGACAGATGTAGAGGCAAACAAAAACTGACAGAAATACAGACAAACACAGAGATGTAGAGACAAACAAAAACAAAGACAGACAGAAATAGAGACAGACATACACACAGACAGAGATGTAGAGACAGACAAAACCACACAGAGAAAGGAGCTTGAGTCAAACATAGGGAACCATGGAAAATGTGTAAACTGGATAGGAGGACTCAGGACAAGAGGTATTGGCTCTAGACATGTGCTCCGAAGGGGACTGTCAAGATTTTATGCCATGTTTCACCAACACTTTCTTCTGACAGGTCCTCTTGTGTATCAGCCGATTCCCTTCTCCAAGAGTGGAAACCCTATCATGTCAACTGTAGCATTCCTGGCTTCTGTAGTTGACCCACGAGTAGCCAGCGCAGCAGCAAAGGCAGCTCTAGGTAAGATCTTCTTTGTTCAAACTTTTTGTTTAGAGCGTAAGATACATTGTGCAAAACTTTACTGTTGGACAGCGATATTTTGACTTCTGTCCAGCACATCCGCATCCAGCAAGTCCTTTTATTCAGGTTAAATCTACCTGAAAGGCAGCAGGTAGTTTGAAGACAGTTTTGTTTCTCCTAAAGGAAAGACAAATTTAATGACCAACAAGGCTGAGGGCTTCAACAGTAGGATAAAAGATAATGGCCAGGCACTCGAAGTGGTTGACAGTTTTAAATATCTGGGTTCGATTCTCAGTGATGAAGGATCAAAATGTAAAGTGTTGGCCAGAATAGCACAGACAATAGCAGCGCTTGCATGGCTTAACAAAATCTGGCAAGATAAACGGTTAGCACTATGCACGAAAATCAGATTAATGCGTACATTGGTCCTGTCAATATTTCTCTATGCTTGTGAGACATGGACAGTTACAGCTGACCTTCAATGAATACAGGCATTGGAGATGAGATGTTTCCGAAGACTTTTAAACGTCACGTACAAAGATCGAGTTACAAATGAGGAAATACGAGATAGAATTACAACAGCAGTAGGGCCTTTTGAAGACCTCTTGGCAACTATCAAAAGAAGGAAACTTGCTTGGTACGGTTACATATCAAGATTAGATGGTCTTGCAAATACGATCCTCCACGGAAAGGTGCAAGGCAGACGATGAAGAGGCCGTTCAAAAAAGAGGTGGGAGGGCAACATAAAAGAATGGACCAATCTCCGATCAGACGAGGCACAGGTAGCAGCGGCTGACAGAAGGGCGGCGTGGGGTGAGGATGTCTTCTTGTGTGTCCCAATGACCTCACCGGTTACGGGATGACCTGACCTGAGGAGAATTACCACCAATGGCTTACTGGCTTCATCTCCTAAGAACATGGTTTTAGAGTACCAGAGACTTTTGGTAGAACCAATCCGTCTATGAGGTGACCAGTGCTTGAGCTTTTACGCCTTTATTTCATTTTGCACCTCCAATATTTGGCATTGTTCGTGGACTTGTGTGTCTGGATTTTCTAACCACACCAGACAAAAGGCAGAAATGTACTGTCCTGACCGCTAAGCAATTGACGGGGTGCATTAGCAACGTTCCAAAGTGCTGTGGTCATGGTAGAGATCTCCGTTATAATTCCCCGCCACTAATTGTCTAATGGTTAATCTGAATTCTTCTAGGATCTAAACCTGTCATAAATTTAAAGACAGTTGGATTATGTCCTGAACTATCGTGCCTCAGTTGTCAGGTTGTGTTGAATAATGGGTTTCTTTTCCTAGGTCTGTTCAGTTCAATACTTACTTCTTCCTAACCACAGAGAATGTATATGGTTCTGGCTACTTCATAACCACAGAGGGTGTATATGGTGCTAGCTCCTTCCTAACGACAGAGGGTGAATATGGGGCTGACTCCTTCCTAGCCATAGAGGATATATATGGTGCTGTGGCACCAGGTTTTTTTTTTATTATCAAGGTTTGTTCTCCTCTAGAATCGTCATATTTATCCTGGGAGTTGACAATCCGAGTTACCATCATTTCTTTGAGGATGCTGCTGTTCTACACTACACACAACAGTCTTTGAGTATGAGAACCAAGAGGTTAACACAGCAATGGTTGCTCATTTCATAAAGAAATTATTCACTAGGGAAGAACGCCACAACCAGCCCATCATACCCACTGTCTGTATCACAATGTCCCAGAGCACTTAGTTATGGCAGCATTCAGAATCTCTTGGTAAAATGAAGATGAGCAGCTGCAGAGTATGCACTGGCGACATCTGTTGTTGAATGTGTGCAGCCTTGATGCAATATTCTCAGTTATTATAAACTTTTCTACAGTAGAACAGCAATGAAATGTCTACTCAATATGCAACCAACCTTCCTCCAGGCCTAAGTATGCTGCAAGGAGTAAAAAACTGCAAAATAGAGCACTAGTGAATACCTTTGGCTACTTGTCGGCAGGCATAACCTGCGTTTCTGAATACCAGGATTCCAAGTAAGAAAACTCATCTAAGCGCAGTGCACATCTGACCAGTCCATGCAGGTAAAACTTGTAGGTTTAAAAGACAGCTCTGAAAAGCACTCATCAAAATTGATACTGGTTGTAGAATGGGCAACTTATTTTGCAGGGGATAAGAGAAAAATGCAGTTGAATTCTGTTTCTAAGCAATATAGATGAACTGGTCAAGTGATTTCGATGTCAGTTTTCTGACCATGAGGACATTTGTTCAAAATTTCAGTATTTTCTTCTTGTCCCTTTTTCTCTCCAACCAAAGTATATAACCACCACTACTGTTGGCCTCCTTAAGGAAGCCTGCACTAAAGCAGATAAGTTAGCTACTGATAAGTCACAGCAGATGCATTCTGACTCCATCTTGATTTCATTATGAAGACAGTTTGCCAAAAAAATACCCAAATATCTGAACTCATGGGCTTGTTGAAGAGTGATATAACTAACAATATGTTGAGTGGCCCAGATATTCTGGTAATCCTCATAGTTTCTATCTTCGTCTCACTAACATTATGTTGAGTGGCCCAGATATTCTGGTAATCCTCATAGTTTCTATCTTCGTCTCACTAACATTATGTTGAGTGGCCCAGATATTCTGTTAATCCTCATAGTTTCTATCTTCGTCTCACTAACATTATGTTGAGTGGCCCAGATATTCTGGTAATCCTCATAGTTTCTATCTTCGTCTCACTAACATTATGTTGAGTGGCCCAGATATTCTGGTAATCCACATAGTTTCTATCTTCGTCTCACTAATTCGCATGTTGTGTTTGGTACATGTTGTCACACACGTGTTCATGTAATTGTGCAGTTTATTTTCATCATCGCACAACAGACACTGATCATCAGCAAAGAGTAATTCATGTATTGATTTGGCTGGTCTCTACAGTGATTTTGTCAATGTAGATGTTGAACCCCTGCCTTGCACCTTTAGTGATTTCAAAAGCATCTGTGACACTATCATCAGTTGTTATTAAAAATATTTTTCTCTCACGATACTTTGCTCTAACATATCAAGCAGCTGACCTTGTCGACCCTAATCTACTAATATTGTCCAAAGTTAAATCCTGTCTAACCTGTCAAATGCTTTTTCTTGATCAGTGAATAAAATGTACACATGTTAGTTATATTCTATTTCCTTTCGCTTAATTGCCTTAAGGTGAATAAGGCATCTATGCAGCCATACCCTGCCATACAATAATAAGTATACAGAACATGATTTCTTTCATTTGTTAATTGTGAGCTGTTCGTTTGAATATCATTGTATGTCACATGTTTTATCATAATAATACAAATCTCTAATATATGATATAAATCCACAGAGGAGTTTTCCAAAATGAAGGATGAGGTTCCTCCATCCATCGTGGATGCTCACATAAAAACAGTGGTAAATGCAAACAAAGAGGGCAGGACTGTGGAGCCATCCTATGGTTTGGAAAAGAGTGGTATTGCTGGCACAGGTAATTTACTTTAGAGAATTATTTGTGCTTAATAATTTACCTTTTAATATATTTGAGTTGTGTGGAATTGTTCTTTCTTAGATCCTTGGTCATAAGTGCAAAGCAGTTAGGGACACAGTCCACAACCCAAACTTGCTGTCTTCAGATTCCCAAAACACCAAGGTCGCACCCCTGTGGGAAGTAAACCCATTATTTTATTTGTTTGCGTTCATTGTATTTCTCCATTTCCCAAGGTGGTGTGGGCTGCTCTGTTTTTATTTTGCGCCTGTCGGCCCAGTGCATAGACTTCAGCATGCATTTATGTAAGGGTCTGCGTCCTCTTGCATCTTCTAAGGGTTCGTTTCCCCTGGGTAACAGCTGGTGCTGTAATTGGGGAGTGAACCCAGCACCTTCAAGTTGTGAGCTGTGTCACTTAACCACTAGCCCACGCCATCCCCGAACCCATTATAAAGTGGAGTACACTGGGTCATTACACTCAAAACACAGTGCACTGCACATCATCCTTAGGAAAAACTGAATAAAAAATCATGAGATCCTTGGTCAGTGACTATTAAAGCGATCAGTGACCATCACAGCTCATGGTAGCTTTAAGAACAGCAACAAATGTCCTCCACTTCTTAAATCTTTGGTCCATGACCAGCACTGAGATGAGTGACCATCACAACTGATGGTAGCTTTAAGAACAGCAACAAACTTCCTCCACTTCACCTAGTCTACGACCATCCTGCGTATGCTGACCCAGCCTAGAAGCATTGCTTGGCCTGTCTCTGCATTGAACAAAAATCTGACTGGACATTTTAAGTCCAGCCTAATTTGTCTTAACATCCAGCATAAAACGCAAGTGTTAGATGTTCATTTTGGTTTCATCGCTAGGCAACTGATGTTTTGCACACCATCAATTACGATTGGATGAGACTTGTAGTTTGGTCAGGCAGAAGCAGGAAGCCTGCACTCTATGTGCTGTCGTAGAGGTGATGTTTGTTCACATGATAACCTGGATAGCTACAGCCCTGAAACATATCAAAACTTATCCTGGGGCCTGAAAAGTAGAAAAGAATAATAATACTGTAATCTGCCAAGCTCCCCAAATGGATATAAGTACCCCTTATGGAATAGAGCACTACCTTTTCATGCATGTTGTAAAAGGTGGCTAAAGAGAGCTGTTCTTTAGCTAGCAACTTCATCATGTAAACCAAATTATTACAGAAACTAGTACTGTAAAAGTACATAGAAAGCTAAGGTACAGGGTTCCTAAAGGGAGCCAGCTGAAGTGGTGGCCCTATACTCAGTACATAGAAAGCTAAGGTACAGGGTTCCTAAAGGGAGCCAGCTGAAGTGGTGGCCCTATACTCAGTACATAGAAAGCTAAGGTACAGGGTTCCTAAAGGGAGCCAGCTGAAGTGGTGGCCCTATACTCAGTACATAGAAAGCTAAGGTACAGGGTTCCTAAAGGGAGCCAGCTGAAGCGGTGGCCCTATACTCAGTACATAGAAAGCTAAGGTACAGGGTTCCTAAAGGGAGCCAGCTGAAGCGGTGGCCCTATACTCAGTACATAGAAAGCTAAGGTACAGGGTTCCTAAAGGGAGCCAGCTGAAGTGGTGGCCCTATACTCAGTACATAGAAAGCTAAGGTACAGGGTTCCTAAAGGGAGCCAGCTGAAGCGGTGGCCCTATACTCAGTACATAGAAAGCTAAGGTACAGGGTTCCTAAAGGGAGCCAGCTGAAGTGGTGGCCCTATAGTCAGGAGGGAGTGAAAAAGGAATGAGAAAAGGAAACCTGCCAGGTATGTTGTGAGTGGTGAGGAAAGAGGGTTGTGCTTTCTGTAGAATTTGATCCTTAATGTCTTTACACTGGTTTAGAAGACTCAGTAAGTAGAATCTATGTGCAACCAGTTTCATTTACTTGTTCTAAAAGCTATGCATATCCAATCTATTCTTAAATGCATTAATTATCCCTGCCTCCACTACTTCCTATGGCAATCCATTCCAAGCATTCACCACTCTCTGACTAAAAAAATATTTGCTAATATCTAATCTGAATCTTTCTTTAGTTAACTTGTAGCTATGCTCTCTTGTTCTTGTAGATGGTTGTATTTTGAAAAACTTGGTATAGTCTAATCTATCCATTCCTCTGATCATCTTATAAACCTGTATTAACCCTACCAAACCTGAGACCCTGAACCTAACTGTCCCCCATTCCTGGGCTCCAGAGCATTAAAGAGAAAAAAACCAACATGATATAGAAAAATGTTAGTTACATGCAAACAAGTGGTTAGAATAAGATGTAACTTGGAGACATTGTAGAAAATAGGTTTACCTTTCATCTAGCGTCAATATTCCACCTTTGTGTGCCAATCCACCCAGCAAAAGGCAAAGAATCTGTCTCGAGTCATAACATTTCGAAATCCGGGAGTTAACACAACAAAGAGCCCTCATTTGTCCAATAATCCTGATAGCTTGGCTTTATACATGAGTATTCCATATAGATCCTCAGTCCAAGAAAAGCCTTCATCTCATCACTCGAGCTCTCACTGTCTGTTTCGCTTGAACAGAGTCTGAATCAATCAAATTATTGATCACCTGTTGGACTGTCATAAGCCTAGACTTAATTTGCTTTCCTGTTGAAGTGCTTGGTTCATCAGCCGCTCGTTTCATTGTCAATTTTCCGAATTTGTTCATGTTAAACCCCACAAAATCAATTCAAACATGGGGGCAGCCATTTGCAATGACTACTGATTTTTCTGAGTCTTTCCTCATAACTGTAATTCTGGAATCCCACTATCAGCTTTGTCGCTCTTTTTTGTATCCTTTCCAGCATGTTTATATCCCTTCTACAATAAGGACTCCACGCCTGTACACAGTACTCCAATCTAGGTCTAACTAATGCTTGATACTATCACGTCCTTGCTCCTATGTTTAATGTTTCGTTTCATCATAAATATTTGACCACACACTTTGTCTTTCTGTCTCTGTCTGTCCTGAGGACACGAACGTGAAGAGAGGAACATCAGCTGATATTATTGAGCATTGTGTTTTCTACAGAAACGCTGAACGATGAATCGGCTGATGGAAGGAAAGAAAACGAACAAAAAAAGGTAAGCATGATATAGAATAGGTTTTGTTAATGTTTTGAAAACAAATAATGAAGTGTTTATCATGGCTAATCCCCAGCCCTCTGCTATTACAGCGTCAGGATGCAAACATGACTTTGCATAACCTAAAGATCTTGGTCTGTTGTTGAAAGTAAACCGGTCTCACCAAAATGAGGCACAAATACATAAAAAAAACAAGAAACATTGACAAGGAAGGAGGATCAAACCAAAATGTTTGCACCAGAATTAAGTCAGATTTCCTTTGAGGTCTTGGTCCAATATGGAACTCATCCAACACTAAATCAAAGCATCAATAGAAGGAATGAAGGCAGAATAGCTCTTGCCAGTTTGAACAGCTTTTGGAAGTCTTCACAGTACAGCACAAATACACACCAAGCTAAGAATATACAAGAGTTGCATACTTTCTGTGCTTCTTTATGGTGCACAATGCTGGAGAATAACAGAAAAAGTAATGTCAAAATTGCCACTGTTCCATACAACTCATTGGAGGAAAATTCATGTTTTTATAATTAAACAATGTTTTTGGTCAAAGACTCAAAGCTGGCCTTTTTGCGTCAGGGTCAGTGAAACAGAGATGTCCATAACCCTATTTCACCTCCAAGCCTAACTGAGATAATAGGACTCGAAAAGGGAAGACAAACCCTGCCCCAAAAATTTGCCGGGCTGAAACTGAATGTGCTAAGCAGAAAGGCATAATTTTCACTAAACTGCGACACATTGTAACAAAATGTTGGAAGAAAAATATACACTTGTCACAAAACACTATCATCAACCAAGTTCTGCTTACAGTAGCAGTCAAGAATAGATGCACACCATCAAAACCGGTTGATGCTGAAATTGGATCGGATCTGCCATGTTCCTTAAGAACCTGAAGTCATAACTAGAATTGCTGTGCTATGGGCATTGGAGGAGTGATGAAAGAGGCAGACTTAAGTCAACAGTGAAAAACTATGGACAGAAAATCTATGAGCCAAATCTGAAGATGGTAGCCCGGCTATAATTGTCTTCAATTTTATCTTGTCTTACTGTAGTGGTGTCTAACTGTATGTTTTTATTTTGCTAAATGCTCACAGAGATGTTATAGAACAATTTCATATTTGGCTGCCCTGTGTTAGGACAAAAGCATATTTGGCTCTTCTATTTTGGAATTTAGATGATATTTGGCTGTTCTGTGTTGGGACAAGATGATACTTAGCTGTCCTGTGTTAGGACAAGATATTGAACTGTCCTGTGCTAGGACAAGATATTTGTTAAAAAACAAGTTGATATTTGACTGTCGGGTATTGGGCCAATATGATATTTGGCTCCTCTGTAGGGAACAATATTATATTTGACACTTCTGTGTAGGAACATGGTGATATTTGACACTTTTGTGTAGGGAACATGATGATATTTGGCTCCTCTGTAGGAAACAAGATTATATCTGACACTTCTCTGTAGGAACATGATGATATTTGGCTCCTCTGTAGGGAACAAGATTATATTTGACACTTCTGTGTAGGAACAAGATGATATTTGGTTCCTCTATATTGGGATATTGGCTCCTCAACATGGAGAACAACATAAAACCTGAGATCGCCAGACGGAAACGGGCAGGCTGGACAGCCTTCAACTCCATCATGACAGCAAAGTACACCAGACTACATGCAGTCATCTTCGACTCGGTAGTCCTGCCAGCGCTTTGCTATGGTAGCGAAACCTGGTCTCTAACCAAAGGAGCAGAAATCCAACTCAGAACACCACACGCATCTCTTGAAAGACGCCTCGTGGGCAGAGCGAACTACACAATAGTGACATCCGGAGAATGTCATACAGATGGCATTTGGCTGCTTAAGTGGGCAGATGGCATTTTATGCCTTTATTTTGAAGTGATTTGATATTTAGGCTCTTCTGTGTTGGAACAATATTACATCTGGCTCCTCTGTTTTTTAACAATATGTGACATTTAGATTTTCAGTCTGGTCAAAATAAACGAGGAGAAAACCACATGCACCATATTCTCGCTTTCATTAAAACCCCAAAGTACCAAATTAAGTCTAAATGGCAAATTCCTGCAGCCAAACGACAACCCAACCTATCTGGGAGTCACATTTGATCGGCGCATGACATGGAAAAGTCAGATTGAGAGAAACCGAATGAAAGCCAGAGAAAGAATGGCAATCATGAGGAAACTTGCTGGCACAAGCTGGGGAGCAGATGAAGGCATACTAAAGAAACTGTACACTGGAAGAGTGAGACCAGTTCTCGAGTATGGCATTGCGGCATGGACAACAGCAGCGAAGGCGAACTTCGATAAAGTTAACAAACTTCAAAACCAAGCCATGAGAATTATAACAGGTGGCATGAAGTCAACGCCAATTGTAGAACTTGAAAAGATTACAAAACTGCAATCCATGACCGATAGAAGAGACTGCAGAGCCCATCTGCAGTCAGAGAAACTCCGAAGACTGACCGACCATCCAATGCACCAGAGACTAAACAATTTGGGAAATGGGAAACTAAAGCGGAGAAACTTTGCAGAAATAGCCAAAGCAAAGATGCACGAAGATCCCATAAACGCACTAACAACACCAAAACCCATCACTACTGTACGAAAACCTACCTGGAGGCAGGATATATTTCCAGAGGTGGTAGAAAATATACCAGGTATTGCAAACAAAAACTGCCAGACTGAAAAAGAAAGGAGAGATACTACCCTAAGCTTCATAACGAAAAGCTACCCAAGCATGGACTGGACCCATGCATACACCGACGGTTCTGTAACAAACACAACACAGAACGGAGGGGCAGGAGCATTCCTGAACCTACCAAATGGCAGAAAAATAACACTGTCATTCGCTACTGGTAAGTACACAAGCAATTTCAGAGCGGAGGCAGAGGCACTGAGGGCGGCAGTGGAAGAAATGGTGACACATAAAGAAAATGAAAGCCATATAGTCCTGCTTACAGATGCTCTCGCCGTAGTCACAGCGCTAAAAAGCCAGAAAAACACTGAGCTTAATGACTTAAGAGCAGCACTCTGCAAACTGTGCCAGCAGTCCGCACCAAAAAGGGTAGTGGTACAGTGGGTCCCATCACACTGCAACATCCAAGGCAACGAGGAGGCAGACAGACTGGCAAAAGAAGGTGCAAGACTACCACAAACAGATACCAGTATGACGTACGAAGAGTCAAAACGGCTTATCAAAGCCAGATACATGACCAAATGGGAAACCGAACATACTGGTTACACCAAAAACGATGCCTATTACCAGTTGAACCGAAGGGAGCAGGTCGTTGTCTTCAGACTTCGCACTGGCCACAATAGACTGAGGTACCACCTATTCAACAAATTGAAGATAGGGTGTACTGACGAATGCCCGTGCGGTACTGGTAAAATGGCCGCTGAACATCTGCTGCAGAACTGCCCGACATACGAGGATCAGAGAGAGCAGATGTGGCCATTACCAGTGGAACTGCAAGACAAGCTCTATGGCAGTGGCGACAGCCTCAGGATTACCGCCGCTTTTTTCGAAAAAATAATGGTTACTGTCTGACTGCGTACGCAGAAGAAGAAGAAGAAGAGATTTTCAGTATTTTTAAAAAGAAATATATGACATTTGACTGCATGTGTGTTTATATTCAAGGTCTAGGGATGAGATACATAACATTTGGGATCAAGATGCTGAGCAGCACATGAGCTGCAGTGGTCAGCGATCCATAGCTGACTGCTAGCGTCAGGGCCGGCGAACAAGAGCTGCCAAAACCCTTCTACACCTCCACGCGGTGATCCTGGATAACAGGCTGCAGCATGGCAGACTGGCTAAGGAGAAGGGATCGAAGAGGGAATGCTAACCCAGTACTCAAAAAATGCTTGCTGAAGTCGGATGTGTTGGACAAAAGGGGCAAATATCGCAGTCAAGCTGTAAACTACAACACGACACATTCTGTTCTCTGGACTACATTCTGCTACTTAAGCCCTTTCAGCGTTTGGTAGCGGAAGATTGAGAACGAACGAAGCCAAGCCAGATACATAACATTTGACTGTATGTGTGTTTATCATGTTATAGTAATGAAATACCTGACATATAAACAGCACCAAACACACAGGTATCATCAGTTTATCTCAATTTTTGTTTGCAGAAAGAGGTGGAGCCTATGGAAACAGATGTCAGCAAGGAGGAAGATGGGAAGACAGATGAGGACAAAGAAGAAAAAGATGGACAAGAAGTGAAAGATAAATCTAAGGAGGATGAGAAGAAGGTTAGCAAGATATCATTACATAATTGAGATACTGACTCTTTCTCCTTACTGACTTTCTCCCTATTTTGTCCAATTACATAATTGAGATACTGACTCTTTCTCCTTACTGACTTTCTCCCTATTTTGTCCAATTACATAATTGAGATACTGACTCTTTCTCCTTACTGACTTTCTCCCTGTTTTGTCCAATTACATAATTGAGATACTGACTCATTGTCCTTACTGACTTTCTCCCTATTTTGTCCAATTACATAATTGAGATACTGACTTTTTCTCCTTACTGACTTTCTCCCTATTTTGTCCAATTACATAATTGAGATACTGACTCTTTCCCCTTACTGACTTTCTCCCTATTTTGTCCAATTACATAATTGAGATACTGACTCTTTCTCGTTACTGACTTTCTCCCTGTTTTGTCCAATTACATAATTGAGATACTGACTCATTGTCCTTACTGACTTTCTCCCTATTTTGTCCAATTACATAATTGAGATACTGACTCTTTCCCCTTACTGACTTTCTCCCTATTTTGTCCAATTACATAATTGAGATACTGACTCTTTCTCCTTACTGACTTTCTCCCTGTGTTGTCCAATTACATAATTGAGATACTGACTCTTTCTCCTTACTGACTTTCTCCCTATTTTGTCCAATTACATAATTGAGATACTGACTCTTTCTCCTTACTGACTTTCTCCCTATTTTGTCCAATTACATAATTGAGATACTGACTCTTTCTCCTTACTGACTTTCTCCCTGTGTTGTCCAATTACATAATTGAGATACTGACTCTTTCTCCTTACTGACTTTCTCCCTGTGTTGTCCAATTACATAATTGAAATACTGACTCTTTCTCCTTACTGACTTTCTCCCTCTTTGTCCAATTACATAATTGAGATACTGACTCTTTCTCCTTACTGACTTTCTCCCTATTTTCTCCAATTACATAATTGAGATACTGACTCTTTCTCCTTACTGACTTTCTCCCTGTGTTGTCCAATTACATAATTGAGATACTGACTCTTTCTCCTTACTGACTTTCTCCCTGTGTTGTCCAATTACATAATTGAGATACTGACTCTTTCTCCTTACTGACTTTCTCCCTATTTTGTCCAATTACATAATTGAGATACTGACTCTTTCTCCTTACTGACTTTCTCCCTATTTTGTCCAATTACATAATTGAGATACTGACTCTTTCTCCTTACTGACTTTCTCCCTATTTTGTCCAATTACATAATTGAGATACTGACTCTTTCTCCTTACTGACTTTCTCCCTGTGTTGTCCAATTACATAATTGAGATACTGACTCTTTCTCCTTACTGACTTTCTCCCTATTTTGTCCAATTACATAATTGAGATACTGACTCTTTCTCCTTACTGACTTTCTCCCTATTTTGTCCAATTACATAATTGAGATACTGACTCTTTCTCCTTACTGACTTTCTCCCTATTTTGTCCAATTACATAATTGAGATACTGACTCTTTCTCCTTACTGACTTTCTCCCTATTTTGTCCAATTACATAATTGAGATACTGACTCTTTCTCCTTACTGACTTTCTCCCTGTGTTGTCCAATTACATAATTGAGATACTGACTCTTTCTCCTTACTGACTTTCTCCCTGTGTTGTCCAATTACATAATTGAGATACTGACTCTTTCTCCTTACTGACTTTCTCCCTGTTTTGTCCAATTACCACATAATTGAGATACTGACTCTTTCTCCTTATTTTCTCTATAAAGCTGTGATTGCCAACCCTTTTTTAGATCAAATGATAGTGAATTTCTAGTATTTGTCATTCTCAGCTTTCTATGAAGCACAGATCTTCAACAAATACATGGCAAGTTTTGCCATCCTGGGCCATTTGTTCCAGCTCCGGTCTTGTCTTTCCCATTTCTGTAATGTTTGTCTCTAGCTGACTTCTCTGAGTGTGTATTAGTCTACCTATACTTCTCTTGTTTGGAGACTCGTGAACAGAGACTGTCATGTAATACTATCATCTGCCTTCGTTAACATGTGTCCTATCCAACACCATCACCTTCTCGTCACTGCAAGTTCCACGCATATCCGTCTCTGCAAGTTCCACGGATATCCGTCTCGTTCTTTTCTACAGTTGTACATTAGTAATCATATACCAATTCTTTTTTTTGATTTTTTGTGTGTGTGCGTTCGCCTTATTTCTGTAATCCCCAAGGCGGTGTGCGTTGCACTGCGTTTTTATTTTGCGCCTGTCAGCCCAGTGCCTCCGACTTCATCCTGCATTTTATGTAAGTGTCTGCTTCCTCCTGCATTTTCTAAGGGTTTGCTTCCCTGGGGTAACGGCCGGTGCTGTGATGGGGATCGAATCCAGCACCTACTGGTTGTGAGCCGTGTCACTTAACCACTAGGCCACGCCGTCCTCTTATCATATCATTTCAATCTATCTACTTTGCACAGGCACCCATTAATGTAGGTCTGTGCCGTATTTGCTGTGCCTTTATAATTACTTTAGTTGTTATCCGTGCCCCAGAATCACATAGAAGAGTAGACTTTACATTGCAGTTGGAGAAATCCTGTTTTTGTGTTGGACTTAATTTTCCCTGATCTCAAGTTTCCAATTGAAATGAAAGCTCCTCTCGCCTTTTATATTCCTATGTCCACATCTGTATACCTACTTCCCACTTTGTCTATACTACTACCAAGACACATGAATGATTACACATACCATAGGAGGGTTTAATACAATCTGAGTGACACCAGTTGCATCTACTCTCTTCATCTTTGTAAACCTCTGTGTACTCTTAGCCCCACTCCTGTGACCTCTCATCAGATATATTTTACCCTGCTTCTGAGACAAAAGAGCCAAGCATTCAGCAAAGTCCAGATTATCAAGCTGTTTTGTCAAATTCCATTTTTGTTGGTTGATGTCATCTTCACAATCCAACCAATAGCCAGCAGGCAAGAGATATTCCCATCGCAATGTAGTTTCTATCTCGAAAGGCTCAGAATGCTGATACCAATGTAAAACCATGGTAAGCCATAGGTTGTTTTTTTGCTATTGGAGGTAAAATAAAAACCTAGCATGTACAGAAGCAGCTGCAGGGTCAAGAGGCTTTTATTCCACAGCCCTATAAATTCTCTACGGACCTCAGCAATGAAAATATGCATGTCGATAATTTTTTTAATTGAAACTTGAAAATAGGACAAATATTGTTACAATATCAATGATTATTTTTTATACAGAAAGTTATATCAGTGATTGTTTTTTATACAAAAAGTTATATCAATGATCGTTTTTTATACAGAAAGTTATAGTGTATGTTTTTCATACAGAAAGTTATATCAATGATCGTTTTTTATACAGAAAGTTACAGTGTATGTTTTTCATACAGAAAGTTATATCAATGATTGTTTTTTATACAGAATGTTCTAGTATATGTTTTTCATACAGAAAGTTATATCAATGATCGTTTTTTATACAGAAAGTTATATCAATGATTGTTTTTTATACAGAATGTTCTAGTATATGTTTTTCATACAGAAAGTTACATCAATGATCGTTTTTTATACAGAAAGTTATAGTGTATGTTTTTCATACAGAAAGTTATATCAATGATTGTTTTTTATACAGAATGTTCTAGTATATGTTTTTCATACAGAAAGTTATATCAATGATCGTTTTTTATACAGAAAGTTATAGTGTATGTTTCTCATACAGAAAGTTATATCAATGATTGTTTTTTATACAGAATGTTCTAGTGTATGTTTTTCATACAGAAAGTTATATCAATGATTGTTTTTTATACAGAAAGTTATATCAATGATTGTTTTTCATACAGAAAGTTATATCAATGATTGTTTTTCATACAGAAAGTTATATCAATGATTGTTTTTCATACAGAAAGTTAAATCAATGATTGTTTTTCATACAGAAAGTTCTAGTGTATGTTTTTCACACAGAAAGTTATATCAATGATTGTTTTTCATACAGAAAGTTAAATCAATGATTGTTTTTCATACAGAAAGTTCTAGTGTATGTTTTTCACACAGAAAGTTATATCAATGATTGTTTTTCATACAGAAAGTTACATCAATGATTGTTTTTCATACAGAAAGTTCTGGCGTGTTTAAAAAAAATGTTTTATGGATCTGGTGGTTTTTGTACTGTGGAGCAGCTAATGGTTAAAAGGCCAAGATAGTCCTTCTTCCTCATTCATTCTCAATCTCCCGCTACCAAGTCCTGAACAGGGATGTAGGGATGTAGGATGTAGGGATGTAGGATGTAGTCCGGAGAACGGAATGCGTTGTGTCACTAGTTTACAGACACAAATTGACATGAGTCATTTCTTATGTGTGTATTATCTCTTGTGTATTTTGTCAGGATTATGAGAAGAAAGGCGATGAAACAGTCAGCACTGACTCTGAGAGTGGGAAGACAGCATCAGAGGCAACAAAAGATGATGACAAGCAGCAGGAGCAGAAAGGAAGCGGCAAAACTGTTGTGGCTGCTGATGACAAACCTAAAGCTGATGATGATGCTTCCGTTGTGTCCACTGCTGCAGCAGCAGCTCTTTCAGCGGCAGCCGTTAAAGCAAAAGTAAGAATTCCATGCTTTCAGCTTGTTTTACTGGGTAGTATCCATAATAAGAACTTGAGATATGAATAAGGGACTTGATGGACTTGCCACTTTTCTGTCCTGATTAGCTACGTAGAATGTCAAACTTCTATTTCTGCTGTCTTCCTCCTGACTTTGTTTCAGTCCTATGTCTATCAGAGATTGTCTTCATGTTGTCCCTCCCAGCAGACTTGCAGTCATTGGGAGAGTCTGGATTTGTGGCTTTCTTGGTAGCTGATCTTCTTTCATTCTGTAGACATGGACAAACCACTATAGTTAAGATTGTTCCACGCGAGTTTGCTTGTCAGGATTGGGTTTGAAGATGGTCACATATTGTGTCATTGTGAACTCTGTCCCTGGTTGTTACTTTGACCTACTTACGTTATTTCTGAGGTTTGTGGCTGGATTTTGAACTTAACTTAACGTCTTTATACTGGTTTAGAAGACCCTGCAGAGTCTGTATACAACCAGTTACATTTACATCACCTTGCTCTAAAAGCTATGCGCATCCAGTTTATTCTTAAATGCATTAACTGTCCCCGCCTCCACTACCTCCCCTGGCAATGCATTCCAAGCAGACACCACTCTCTGACTAAAAAAATATTTCCTAATATCTAATCTGGACCTCTCTTTAGTCAGCTTGTAGCTATGCCCTCGTGTTATTGTGGGTGGCTGTATTTGAAAAAACTTGTTATAGTCTAATTTATCGATTCCTCTGATTATCTTATAAACCTGTATTAAGTCACCACGAATTCTTCTCTCTTTGAGACACTGTAGGCTGGTTTTTCTGAGTCGTTCCTCATAACTGTAATTCTGGAATCCCACTATCATCTTTGTCACCCTTTTTTGTATTCTTTCTAGCATGTTTATGTCCCCTCTATGATAAGGACTCCACACCTGTACACAGAACTCCAATCTAGGTCTAACTAATGCTTTATACAGTTTGACTATCACTTCCTTGCTCTTATATTTAATATCTCTTTTTATCACACCTAACATTGCATTTGCCTTTTTCACTGCTACCTTAACTTGCTCTCTCACCTTTCCTGTATGATCTATTATAACCCCTAGGTCCCTTTCCTTATCTATCTTTCTAATATTGTTTTCTCCCATTCTGTAATTATGTTCCATATTGGATCTACCCATGTGGATGACTGTACATTTATCTATATTAAACTCCATTTGCCAGCTTACAGACCATTCTCAAATTTTATCTAAATCCGACATCAATATATCCACTTCCGCTTTAAATGAGACACTACTGCATAGTTTTGTGTCATCAGCAAATTTTGCAATCATGGATTCCATATCAATATCACATTAGATAAATCAGTAATTCACAGACTGCAGAGCTTTGAAATAAATGAGGTTTGAGTGGAGCGGAGCACAGATTGGAACCATGTACAACCAATGAATATACATGCACAATGCAGATGCATGATCATTTGCCTATTCAAATGTTATTTCTCTGCACTTGAACTGCTAATTCCATCATTGAGAATGCCACGACTTTAGAAATTCACAGAAAATGCAAATATTTCCCTAACGGAAGAAACTTAATTACATGATAGCTGGATCATCAGCCCTGTTTTAGGTTATTTCAAAACCTGAGGCGCTGTAATTAAATGACTGAACATAACACATGTGCTAGATGTCGATATTGGTCGAGTCAGACAAAAACTTACGTTTTGTGCATGGGCATCAGAGGTCGAATGAAGTGAGTTCAATCATTTTAATGACCAAAAAAGTTTTCAAATGTGTAAGTCAGAAACTTGAACTTACGAATGTTTATACTCTCCTACCACGGGCATAGAGGTCTTTATGTTTGTGGTGGCTCAGTTTCTACCTGATAAGGTAGCCTGTTTTATGCCTAACCATCCTTAGATGTCTCTTATGATATACCTGGCAGATAACAGTATTTATAATCTTGTCTGCCATTTCAGGCCCCAGACAAGTTAGGAGCTTATCTGATTAGTGCAGGGGTAGAGCAATTGCTTTTCATAGCAATGGTACGGGGCTCAGATCTCTTTATTGGCATGCTCAAGTTGACTCAGCTGTAAATGGGCACATTGCTTGCTGTTAAAGAAGGAAAGGCAGTGAGGAAGGATACTGGCGGCCCCCGCTTCATAAAATAATTGTGTCGTCGTACAATCAAGTTTCCAACACTTCATCTCCGACAGCAGTGTCTGCTATGGAACTACCTTTACACATTGAAATCAAGTGGTTTAAGATTCACTTTATCAACCAAGTGATACCAAGATTGAAACGAATAGAACACATTGTAACCTTCCAGATGTAAGATTGCTGAATAAGGTTCCGCATGGGACTAGTAACCTGATCTTGTAAAATCATTGCCACTGAGACCACCACTGTAAATGGATATGAAGTTTCTGTAAAGGGCCCAGCTGTAGTGAGTCCTATGCTTCATTCATTCACAATTTTGATCCAACTTGAAGTAAAGGCCACCATTGCAGCCGGCCCCCTTTAAAGTAAGCATGTTTCCCAGAATTTGCAACGATTCACCTTTTTTGTTCCAATGTGAAGAGTTGCTTTCAACTGCAGCCAGGAACCCCTGTATCCGAGCTGTTGCAATGGTCTGATTATAATGGCAATGTGTTTTTTTTATATCATGAGGCTGCTAGTCCCAAGCACAGCCTTCTTTTTACATCATGCTAAGACGTTGACAGTGGATCTATCCTTTTCATCCTAGGCACCACTCCTATGCCTCACCTGGATCGAATAGATGAAGGAATTACGTGACAACTGAATTGTCAGGGACGTGACCGCGTCATAAATTTGTATCTTATTGAATTTTGTAATAGGGTTTCTCAGGCTAGCACAGTTTAAGAGCTGCTCAGATAAAGTGATTTTTTGTGTCTTTGTTTGCCAGCATTTGGCTGCCGTGGAGGAGAGGAAGATCAAAGGTTTAGTAGCTCTGCTGGTGGAGACCCAGATGAAGAAGTTGGAGATCAAACTGAGGCACTTTGAGGAGCTGGAGACAATCATGGACAAGGAAGGCGAATCTGTAAGTATTAGAAGATGTTGGCTGTGAGATGATCAGTTGACTTTCAGAGCCATTTGTTTTTGGGCTTTTCTATTTTGTATGTGACATGCAAAGTTTGTAGAGGATTTTTGTTGATGGGGACATAAACTCACTAGCCTGTCCGTTGCATGGTGACTGTAGGGGCAAGCAGCCTTTATTTCTCAACCCTATAAATCCTCCCAAGGGGACCTCAGAAATGGGAATAAGCGCAGAATATTTGTTTGTGACAACTGTATCAGAGTCCAGGTTTGCGCTAGGGTTATTCTAACTAAAATGTTACCACAGTCATCCACATCATTCATGACCACACATGGCAAATAACATAGCACGCAGCAGGTGGCATATTTATTAAATCATACTCATACCACAAAATGAGTAGTGAAATTACAAACACAATACAATACAAGAAATACAATCTTAACTAAATAATTATATGTTATATATGTTAATATAAATATTAAACTACAGCGGAAGATTTAAGCATTATCTATTGATCTAGCTCCCAACTATTCCAACCCAGTTCTAGCCGCACACGCCCCTCCCCTTATCTGCATCCTCAACATACTCTCAAAAACTCATCCTCACGTTCGTATTCTGTGACACTCAGATCCGCTCAGGCAGGTGATCTCGACATAATATGTTCAATATATTCTACGTATACTCACAATTCAATCGATCTGCGTATACACACGCTCTGGAACATACATTGTTCCCTCGGTGTCTACACACACCACACACACATCTAGATCTCACCTAGACAATCTGTCCACTCGTGTAACTTCAGAACATACATCGTTCGGTTGGCTTGGTGTCTACACACACCACACACACATCCAGATCTCTTCTAGACGATCTGTATACTCGTCAGCGCATACCTCGTACACAAGGTGTCCTGCACGTACAACACACATTCAGATTACCTCTAGACACAGAGCACCCAACACCCACCTTATAGAGCGACAGGCCAAGACTCGGAGGCGTATGCTGGTTCCGCGACCATGTTCTCACACATTCATAAAAACAGCCAAACAATCACTCTTCTACAAGTCGGTGAGCTAAACAGACTCCTAGCTAAATCCTGTCTTTCGCTCTTATTCCCTCTCTCCATGGCCAGCCTGCTTGAGCTAAACTTTGTCTAGTATTTTATAGTCTCAATCAGTATCAGAGATATCCAATGGCCAGCTTGCTTGAGCTAAACTTTGTCTAGTATTTTATAGTCTCAAGCAGTATCAGAGCTATCCAATGGATCCCTAGGGGATGGCTCCATTCAGTAGTTATTGGAACGAATTACTCTGAACACCTGTCACTCATCTATCGCAGCAAGCTCCGCTGCCCTCCCATCTGTCACTCATCCCCCACTACCCATATCGGAACGCCAGTGGTCAGTTCCTAGTCTACCTGTACACATTCTTTCCCCCAACCCCGATTTCCTTTGTTGAGACGGTGAGTGACCTTGGCGTAGTGTCCAGACGGAGAGTGACCTTGGCACACATTCAGGCACCCTTGTTCTCAGAGTCGCCGACCACATCATCCCTGCCCTAAACGCTCATGCTCCGGCTGGAACTGTTACACAACGATCACAAAACAAGTATTTATCTACAGTAGGAAAACATATACTGAACAACAGAAAAGACAGGGAAATAATAAGCAGCCAGAAATTTTAACACTGCACCTCCGAGGGAATGACACGAGAGATGAGTTAAGGTACTAGACCAGCAGGACACCCAAAAAAAAGTGTCACAACTGCCAAATTTCATGACAGTTTAATATATACAACAACGTCTTTGTAGAGACCAGCTTTTTATGACCTACAATGTATGTCTGTAGTTTGGTGTTCCAGTTTTAGAGAATGTAAAATAATGTAGGTCTATAGTAGAGGTTTTCAAACTGTGCGTCGCGGCTCTCAGCTAAGGATGTCATGGTGGCTTGGGAAAAGTGTTGGGCTCAATTTTATTATTTATATTATTTGGATACAATTGCTTATATATAGTATAGAGAGAAGCTGCAGTGATTTATGAGCCGGTCAAGGGAGCCGTGGACCAAACAAGTTTGAAAACCTCTGGCCTATATAGTACCAGCTGCATATAATAAACTATTGACCTTTTTGCAGCTGGAATACCAGCGACAGCAGCTGTTACAGGAACGACAACAGTTTCACATGGAGCAGATTCGTGCTGCGGAGTACAGGGCCCGACAGTTCGCTAATCAGCAGCTGGCTGAAAATAAAGTGGCTACTTCTCAGCAGTCAGGGGAGACAACTCAGGTGACCACCTGCAGCTCATCAGCTATTCAGAATCCGACCATGACAGCCCCGATTCAGAACACAAGTTATGCCATGCATGGGTCTCCTCTGCCACCTCAAGGACCACAAGTAAGTGAGGAGTTATGTAGATTGTCTCTCACATCTGGCAGTTTCATAACTTGGTCTGAATACACATTTGAGAAATTAACTTTGCTGAACAATTTTTGTCATTTGAATGTTTTATTGTCAGAATGATAATTCTTTGGTTCTTAGAAGTCATTGATTGTAAGATACACTCCTTAATTTCAGCACCACCGACACAAACTGTTTTTTTTTTACTGATTCGAAGACACTTAATTACATATGAGCACGTGTACAGTAGGTTTGATGTAAGGGATTTGGTAGGTCTTGTATTTGAGGTTTGGTTGATCAGGTGTACACACAGGTTGGTGTGCCATACATGGGGTTTGGCTGGTCTGGTGTACAGAGGGTTTGTTTGGTGTGCCATATGTGGGATTTGGTTGTTGTGGTGTACAGCTATAATAGACGATTCACTTTCCTTTAACATGCGGGATGTCCAGCCCAGAGGGCCTGAGGCACCAATCAACGAACTGCTAGACAATGCGCGAATGAGTACTGGCAGAAACTGAAGAAATTCAGGTAAATGCAGAGACGGGAAATATCCAGGGCATGTATAGAGGCATAAAGATGGCACTGGGCCCTACTGCGAGACGTGCTGCCCACCTGAAATCTCTAACAGGTGTTAGAATCATGGACTGTGACCAGCAGATGAGTGGAACACTACTCTTGGAAAACTGTGGTAACTGATGAAGCCTTGTGCAGGCTACAGGCCATGCCCATTATGGAGGAACTTGACAGACCACTTACTCTGGATGCGCTTGATAAGGCTATCAACTACCTCTCAAATGGCAAAGCCATCAAATGCAGGAAATCAGCACTAGCTCAGCCGATGTTTAATCTTCTATGCCTCTGCTGGGAGGAAGGTGCAGTCCGGCCCCCCCCCCCCCCCCCCCCCCCCCCCAAGATATGCGTGACGTCATCATTGTGATGCTTTACAAAAACAAAGGTGACCGCGGGGACTGAAATAATCATAGAGGGATCTCGCTCCTGAGCGTTGTAGGCAAAGTTTACGCCCGCATGCTACTAAACAGGTTAAGACTGCTCGCGGACAGGGAGTATCCAGAATCCCGGTGTGGCTTTAGAGTAGATAGATCAACAATGGATATGGTTTTCTCACTTCGTCAAATCCAGGAGAAGTGCAGAGAACAAGACCAGCCGCTCTTTATGATGTCTCTAGACCTCACCAATATCTTCGACTTGGTTAGTAGAAAGGGTCTATTCAAACTCCTCGAGAAGATCGGCTGCCCCCTAAAACTGCGTAGCATGATAATTTCTTTTCACACTGATACGAAGGGCTCAGTTCTATACGACGGATCATCTTCAAACTTTTTTCCTATCAAGAGTGGAGTGAGCAGGGATGTGTGCTCGCGCCGACCCTCTTTGGGATTTTCTTCTCCATACTCCTATCCTACGCTTATGACACATCTGTGGACGATGTCTATCTGCGAACCAGGTCAGATGGGTGGCTGTTTACCTGTCAAGATTGCGTGCGAGGACCAAGGTGAGGACGGCACTCATTAGGGAGATGCTATTTGCGGATGATGCAGTTCTGGTGACCAATAGTGAGGAGGCCTTACAGAAACTGGGAGACAGATTCGCCGAGGGGTGCAAGCAGTTTGGGCTGAACCGTATGCATGGAAAAGACCACTACGCCATCCATAAAGATTGATGGCGTCATTCTGGAGGTCATCAACTGTTTCACTTATCTGGGTCTGCTATCAGCAACACTCTCTCGCTCGAGAAGGAGATAGACAGTAGGCTTGACAGCGCAAGTACCGTCATGGCCCGCCTGATGAAAAGTCTAGGAGAACACTGCGCTGTCTCACTACACTAAGGTCCAGGTCTATCAGACCTGCGTTCTTGGCACTCTCATGTATCGAAGCGAGACTTGGATCACTTACACTAAACAGAAACAGCGGCTGAACACCTTTCACATGAGGTGTCTACGGCGAATATTGGGGATTGGGTGGCAAGAGAGAGTGTCACATAATATGGTCTTACAGAGGGCAATCACTCAGCATGTACTCGATGTTGAGCCAGCGACGTCTATGGTGGTTGAGACATGTTTATCACATGGAAGACAAGAGGCTGCCAAAGGATATCCTTTATGGACAGCTAGCCACTGGAGTTAGAAGAATAAGCTGTCCCAGACTGCTATTCAAGGGTTTATGCAAGAGGGACATGAAGTCATGTGACATCCCATCCGAGGGCTGGGAAGAAATTGCTCAGGATCGATCTATCTAGAGACAGTCAGTTGGAAGGTGCATAGTGGCTGCTGAGAAAAGAGAAAGACTGAAGATATCAAGAAACAGCCAGGCAATCTGGCATCCTCAGTATGGTTGTACGATCTGTGGCAGGGACTGTCACTCGCGGATCAACCTTTACAGCTATAGCAGACCGTGTCGAAATACAGGAGATAGAGCTGGACAAAACTTACAGGGCGCCACGTGCATGGTCTATAGAGACTGAGACGCCAATGGTGACATGGGGTTTGATTGGTCTGGTGTACATAGTTACGTTCTTTTGCGCAGGGATTTTGGTTGGTCTTGTGTAAATGGCATACAGTTGGTCATATGTGCAGGGATTTTGGTTGGTCTTGTGTACATGTTTTCATCAGTTGAAATTGACATGTTCCTATACGTACTGGCTCATATTGTCTTTTCACATTTTGTGTTTTATTCTTTTCACAGGTTCAGGCAACCCAGGTGCCTCAAGGATCCCCTACCCACACAGCAACATCCTCCTCATCGTTCGCACCACCTCCACCAACATCATCATGTGTGCCAGCACCAGCTGCAACTTTATCCTCAGCATATGTGTCATCATCATCATCAGCTACCACTACTGCCATCCCTCAACCACCACCCTCAACTACTCCCATCCCCGCCACAAAGTCTCCCACTTCCCCTCCTCCCAATGCAGCCCTCACTCAGGCTCTTCAGTCCTCATCTCCACAGTCTCAAACACCTCCACTCACACTCACCCCAAGTGGTACACCTACACCCCAGCAACAACTCTCAAACAGCCAACAGCAACAAATACACCCTCCGCATCAACAATCAGGCCCAGTTGGTCAGAACTATCCCCCAACAACTCAATATCTAGATTCACAACAGGGCCCCACTCCTCCTCCAGCTGGACCTTATTCCCAAAATGCCCAGCTTCCTCCAGGTGGACCCCAATACCAAACAGGAGGCCCCCAGTCTTACCATCATACTTTAAGCATGAACCAAGCCGGGTCCTCACCTCAACAGTACCCACAGCAACAGCCCGGTCTTTACCCTGGTTATATGGGCCAGCCCAGTCAGTACCCACCCCACTCAGGGACTCCTCAGGGTCAGTTTGGACCCCCACATATGGGTATGAATCAACAGGGTTACCCACCCTATAATGGCAACGCTCCATCAGGGCCTCCTGCTCCTCACTATCCTAATCAGCCTATGCAGCAGTACCCTGGCCAGTACCAACAAGGTGCTCTCCAGGGCAGTCCCATGCCAGCTACCCAGAGGCCCCTTATGTCAGCTGGGACGCCATCAGGTAAGATATACCACATCTTTTTATTAAGTGTTGTTTCAGGAAAACCAGAGACAAATTGCTAGCTAAAATATATTTAACGTTTTACCTGTTTCATGTTTGTCCAGATATATCAGCAGGCTTTTTGCTTGTTTGATTTGTTAGGTGTGCAGTTCATGAGTTGCAGAGTCTTCTACCCAAGAGATTAGACTAGACTGTTAGTTGCCTATTGTGGCATGATCGGAGAGAGACTTTACAGGGCTGTCTCGAGATCCTATTGGCTGGAGGAAGTGGTAGACCATCAGGGCTCCAGTACCAGCTTGGCATTGCACTATGCCGGGTGTAATCAACTCAGCATATTGCACAGGCAGTGCCCAACTCAGCATTGCACAGGCAGTACCCAACTCGGCATTGCACAGAACTGAGTGTGCCCAACTCTGCATTGCACAGGCAGTACTCAACTCGTCATTGCACAAAACTGTGCTGTGATGGGGATCGAACCCAGCACCTTTGGGTTGTGAGCCGTGTCACTTATGAATAATGGTTGACCCATCACACTGAATCAAGGGAATGGGCTATTTACACACACACATGCACCAGTATAGGTTGAATTAATTTCAGATAAGGATGTTTTTTCAATTAATGGTTGTTCAGGTAAGGCTTTTTAGAAGACCTCTTGGACCCTAAAATTTAAAATCTGGCATTTAGGTTCATTTTAACCACATAGGTGGACTCACAGGCTTGATAATTATTACTTGTGACGAAATTTTAAAATTAGGTTCCAATATGGTCGCTACGATACGAAAAATAGCTTATATTTTTGAAACATCATAACTCCTCAACCATTTCATTGTTAACCTTCCTATTTGGAGCACATGTTCACAATAGTCAGTTATAAATCTTGATGTAGAATTTTATTGGAAAATTTGTTGTATGATAATATTGATTAATATTAAGTATTCAGAAAAGGCAGTAATTTGCCTAATTATATAATCTTAAAAGCAAACAAAAAATAGGTTACCTTCATTGTACTTCATTTATTCTACGTCATAATCTGCGTAATATGTCTAGGAATGTCAATGCTAAATTTCATGCCAATTTATGAAGTTTGACATACCATTAAAAACAAGAATTTCCGGAAAATGTGGAAAAAATGTATTTTTTCCCCTTAATTTCACTTATGAAATGACTGATAATGTCCTCCAGGAGTGTACATACCTCCTTCTCTGGCCTCTGAACTATCTAAGAAGCCTACTGTCGTGGATCTGGGTCTTTTTCTTCTATTCTGGGTTGTTTTGGAGGCTTTCACCACAGATGATTGTATGCGACTGTTGTCCGTGACATCTTCTCTCAGTGATCCACCGAGCACACCAAAATGTTCAAATAATGTTAGTATGGATGAAGCACCATCATTAAAACATGCCATAACGTTTCATACTACGTCCTCAAATGTTTCTCGTTGAAACCTAATTCTCCTTAGAGCAACGAGCGCAGGTAAGCGTATTCAAGCATTCATTGTTCTGCGTTTTACCATGGATACATTTCCGCAGCAATTACTAATTCGCCAGGTCCTCAAAAACAGGCTCAAAGAATAGACTTAACCCACTGTGATCACTCTTTCTCTGTTCATTAGAAAGATCTTGCTCCTACTCTTTAATTTTTTTGGCAGATTGACGGACAAATATTATCGTTATCGAGAACTGGCTGTTCCTGGTTTTTTTTCTTCTAAATTCACCAGTATGTTTATTTGCACAAAATTTTGGTTTTATTTTGACTTGACTTCTTGTTCATGTTTAAAAGCAACTAGTTTTAACCTTACAACTTGGGAAATAATACTTTTTTATATAAATCACGTGAACAAAAGTTACACAAGTTGAGATTGAGAGAAAAATTTCGAAATTGTTAAACCAGGCCTCCTTATATTTGCTGTTAAATATAATTCACATAATTAAAGTGATCTCCCCTGATAGTGTTTTTCCAACTTCCTGAATGTTTGAGGTTATAATTATTTTTTGTCACAATTAAAGAATGCAGTTGATTTAGGGCGGTAGTAACCAAGCCTAGACAATGGCTGCTAAGGAAAATTACTTGAAGTGTGAGAACATTAAACATGCATATAAATATGAAAAAAAGGAAGTCATTTTTTTTTTTTTGGTTTTTTTTTTTGCGTTCGCCTTATTTTTCTAATCCCCAAGGTGGTGTGCGTTGCACTGTGGTTTTTATTTTGCGCCTGTCGGCCCAGTGCATCCGACTTCAGCATGCATTTTATGCAAGGGTCTGCTTCCTCCTGCATTTTCTAAGGGTTTGCTTCCCCGGGGTAACGGCCGGTGCTGTGATAGGGATCGAACCCAGCACCTTCGGTTTGTGAGCTGTGCCACTTAACCACTAGGCCACGCCGTCCCCGGAAGTAATTTAAATGTTAAAAAACAAGTTAGATTAGTAGCCTATTGGATGTAGTTTCCAAATAATGCACTTTACTCAAGATGTCAAGTTTCATAATTACAGTTCAGTGTTATGTTAAATCAGTCTAAAACTCCATTTTCCAATGCCTTTCTATCTGGCAGGTACTGGTAGCCAAGGTGGTAGCCAAGATCAGATGATGATGTCCCCATCCCCTGCGGGATCTAACAAATAGACCAATCAGCAGATAGAAGTTACGATCTGAGACCAGTGTGTGGCAGGTGTACATACAGAACTGCTTCTCGTCATTTTAGAATATGTCGACACTTGAGAAGGTGTCTCTTCTTTGTTTGGATTTCTTTGAGTGAAGATAAGTTGTATCTCATTCTATTGTTGGACAGCACCTAACACCTTCCAGCCAAGATAAGTTGTATCTCATTCTATTGTTGGACAGCACCTAACACCTTTCAGCCAAAATAAGTTGTATCTCATTCTATTGTTGGACAGCACCTAACACCTTCCAGCCAAGATAAGTTGTATCTCATTCTATTGTTGGACAGCACCTAACACCTTCCAGCCAAGATAAGTTGTATCTCATTCTATTGTTGGACAGCACCTAACACCTTCCAGCCAAGATAAGTTGTATCTCATTCTATTGTTGGACAGCACCTAACACCTTTCAGCCAAGATAAGTTGTATCTCATTCTATTGTTGGACAGCACCTAACACCTTCCAGCCAAGATAAGTTGTATCTCATTCTATTGTTGGACAGCACCTAACACCTTCCAGCCAAGATAAGTTGTATCTCATTCTATTGTTGGACAGCACCTAACACCTTCCAGCCAAGATAAGTTGTATCTCATTCTATTGTTGCACAGCACCTAACACCTTCCAGCCAAGATAAGTTGTATCTCATTCTATTGTTGACCATCACCTAACACCTTTCAGCCAAGATAAGTTGTATCTCTTTCTATTGTTGACCAGCACCTAACACCTTCCAGCCAAGATAAGTTGTATCTCATTCTATTGTTGGACAGCACCTATCACCTTTCAACCAAGATAAGTTGTATCTCATTCTATTGTTGGACAGCACCTAACACCTTTCAGCCAAGATAAGTTGTATCTCATTCTATTGTTGGACAGCACCTAACACCTTCCAGCCAAGATAAGTTGTATCTCATTCTATTGTTGGACATCACCTATCACCTTTCAACCAAGATAAGTTGTATCTCATTCTATTGTTGGACAGCACCTAACACCTTCCAGCCAAGATAAGTTGTATCTCATTCTATTGTTGGACAGCACCTAACACCTTCCAGCCAAGATAAGTTGTATCTCATTCTATTGTTGGACAGCACCTAACACCTTCCAGCCAAGATAAGTTGTATCTCATTCTATTGTTGCACAGCACCTAACACCTTCCAGCCAAGATAAGTTGTATCTCATTCTATTGTTGACCATCACCTAACACCTTTCAGCCAAGATAAGTTGTATCTCTTTCTATTGTTGACCAGCACCTAACACCTTCCAGCCAAGATAAGTTGTATCTCATTCTATTGTTGGACAGCACCTATCACCTTTCAACCAAGATAAGTTGTATCTCATTCTATTGTTGGACAGCACCTAACACCTTTCAGCCAAGATAAGTTGTATCTCATTCTATTGTTGGACAGCACCTAACACCTTCCAGCCAAGATAAGTTGTATCTCATTCTATTGTTGGACATCACCTATCACCTTTCAACCAAGATAAGTTGTATCTCATTCTATTGTTGGACAGCACCTAACACCTTCCAGCCAACCTTTTGTTAACTCCTGCTAGCCTTTGGTTGTCACCAGATTGCCAGCAGAGCAGCAGTATATTCTTGAGTTTTTCTTCACCTAGATGATGTAATAGGTAAAAAGTATGCCTATAATTTAATAATTTGTTATATGGCCCGCAGGACTGTAGTAGTATGGCCATCCACGTCTAGTATATGGGAGGTACATGGTGTATATTAATCGGGCGACAACTGGACTGGGGTTGGCCATTGATTTAAGAGGAGAATCTGACACCATCAGCAGGACTGACGTGCTATCTACTTCGGAGCGAAGACAAAAAAAAGGCAGATAACATAATGAAGTACCTTAGTAGTTGGAATCATCAGATAACTTGACGAAGAATCTTAGTAGTTGGAATCATAACCTAGTGCTGGGTATAAGAAAATAGGTCGTAGACCCGGTGAAGTGGAGGGAGTTTGTTGGTGTCCTTAAAAATGCCATCAGGCATAATGGCCACTGACTGTTTTGCCAGGTATTGACCAAGAATCTAGGAAGAAGAAGAGCACATAGAAAGTGTATATTGTGGAAAAGTTGTTTGAGTACTTGCTTTTCGCAGCAAAGGTTCCAGGTTTGCTTCCCAATATTGACATACTACAGCCAACTCAGTTGTACATGGGTACCTGGCATACTGCCAGAGAAAGTTATGTAGTGATGAAGCTCCCTGTGGAATAAAGCAGTGTTGTCCATCATTTGTGCATGAAACATCTGCTATGCTTTGAGACCTATTAGTTTCAGAGTGAAAATGGTTGGACATGAGTTATTGTTCCTTTGATGTCTATTCATGAGTTATGGGACTTGATTATTACTTTGCGTTGAAATTTGGTTGTTTGTTTGTATAACTCCTTCAATGTGCTTGTTCAGAAATAATTTCTTGTAAAATTGACTGTAGAAAATGTGTTTCTTCATCAGCTCTTATATTTTTAATATACTGTTTTTATACATGTTCTGTTCACAAAATTGATATTTTGCGACTGGCTGAAACAATGAGCAAAGAAGTTGAAAGAATGACACTGAACACAGGGAAAACGCGTGTCCTTAGAACACAATGAAGAAGGTGTACACCATAGTGAAGGTGGCTCCCTAATGCTATGAAAGAGATGTAAAAGAAACTAATAGAATGGGAGGCAATAGGATAATAATAATACAGAATAATACTAGCTATCTTCAAAACTGCCAAATGGAAGATAAACATTATCCAATATTATGCACCATCTAATGACAAAGAAGACTCAATGAAGGAAGAATTGTACGCTAGATAAAATATTTAAAAAAGAAGTAAATGAGCAGATGGACAAAACATTGAAAATAACTTTTAAATAGGCCAGACCTACAGGACCAGAGACATTCATTAAATAGACCAGACCTACTGGATCCTGCAGACATTCATTAAATAGGCCAAACCTACAGGACCAGAGACATTCATTAAATAGGCCAGACCTACAGGATCCTGCAGACATTCATTAAATAGACCAGACCTACAGGATCTGAGACATTCATTAAATAGGCCAGACCTACTGGATCCTGCAGACATTCATTAAATAGGCCAGACCTACAGGACCAGAGACATTCATTAAATAGGCCAGACCTACAGGACCAGAGACATTCATTAAATAGGCCAGACCTACAGGATCTGAGACATTCATTAAATAGGCCAGACCTACAGGACCAGAGACATTCATTAAATAGGCCAGACCTACTGGATCCTGCAGACATTCATTAAATAGGCCAGACCTACAGGACCAGAGACATTCATTAAATAGGCCAGACCTACTGGATCTGAGACATTCATTAAATAGGCCAGACCTACTGGATCCCGCAGACATTCATTAAATAGGCCAGACCCACAGGATCCAAGACATTTATTAAATAGGCCAAACCCACAGGATCCCGCACATTCAGTTAACAGAAACAGAACTGCAAATTAGTTGTGAGAAAAAGATAGAACAAATTAAGAATGTCATAATGCTTCAGAGAGGTGATAAAGTTACTGACTCAGATAGAGAAGCAAAAGACATTGATGCTTCAACAGATAGTATACATATTACTTGGTATAAATTTTGGGATAGATAAGAAGTACCAGCAGACTGGAAGGAAGGCTATGTAAAGTTACCAAAATAAGGGAGATCTATAACAGTGTACAAATTATATAGGGAAATAGTATTAAACAGAATCATACTAGGGAGATTAAAAGAGGTCATAGACAAACAACTGAGAGAGGAGCAGTCAGGCATCTGGCTAAATAGTTCATGTGCCCTGCTGAAGACGGATATGTCGGACCGAAAGGTGCAAATAACGCAGTCAAGCTGTAAACTAGCGACACAACGCATTCCGTTCTCTGGACAACATCCTGCTACTTGCAAAGCCCTGTTCAGGGCTTGGTAGCGGGAGATTGAGAACGAACACGAAAGAAGTTCATGTGCTGACTGGATAGCTACAATGAGAATAATAGTGTGAAATAGAACTTGTCACTTTGTTTTGGACTTCGCCTATGAAAAAGCATTTGACAGCTTAGACAGATAATCATTCTGGAATATGATGTGAGGAGAAGGCACTGGTGTTGTATGGGATGCACATTAAGGGAATCAGCTGATAGCATTACAGCGGTGTCTGTTCTGGAACCACAATGCAAGAGAAGAGGAGGCAGACCAAAATGAACACGGAGATGAGAGCTCGAGACAAACAAAAGAAACGGGGAAGACGTGGACAGAGCTGGAACTGATGATCCAGGACAGGGGAACTTGATGTGTATTTGTTGAAGACATGTGCTTCGCAGGGAGCTGAAATGTTTTCATTGATTCTGTTCATTGCAATCTTTGTATTTCATTGTGTGGAGATGGACCATGGTAATAATCAATACAAAATTGTTTTTTTAAACTGAGCGTGTTTGTTAATATGTGTGTCATGTAGATGTTTTGAATGTAGTTTACTCTTTTCTGTGCCCTGAAAAGACATTAAGTGGCGGGTTGCAGTAGCTTTGCTCACATCTTGAGTGTGTGCGGATGATGGTGGACCAGGGTCCACCAAGTGGTTGTGCTATGCTTGACTTAATCTGCGTGTTGCACACTGCTACGGGGATCACGTCAGACTGTCATGAAAACAGCCCGTTTCCAGGAAGGGCTACGAGGAAGCCGAGCTGAGGGTCTTGGCTAGTATGTTTTGTCCAACCCTGACTAATATGCCTGATCAGTATATTTTGCCTGACCAGACGTTAGTCTTCCTCTCCATCATGTAGGTGTTAACGTGTATGTTTTGTAGGTGTTAACGTATGTGTTTTGAAGGTGTTGACGTGTGTGTCTTGTAGGTGTTGACGTGTGTGTCTTGTAGGTGTTGATGTGTGTGTCTTGTAGGTGTTGATGTGTGTGTCTTGTAGGTGTTGATGTGTGTGTCTTGTAGGTGTTGACGTGTGTGTCTTGTAGGTGTTGACGTGTGTGTCTTGTAGGTGTTGACGTGTGTGTCTTGTAGGTGTTGACGTGTGTGTCTTGTAGGTGTTGACGTGTGTGTCTTGTAGGTGTTGACGTGTGTGTCTTGTAGGTGTTGACGTGTGTGTCTTGTAGGTGTTGATGTGTGTGTGTCTTGTAGGTGTTGATGATGTATGTGTGTCTTGTAGGTGTTGACGTGTGTGTCTTGTAGGTGTTGACGTGTGTGTCTTGTAGGTGTTGACGTGTGTGTCTTGTAGGTGTTGACGTGTGTGTCTTGTAGGTGTTGACGTGTGTGTCTTGTAGGTGTTGATGTGTGTGTCTTGTAGGTGTTGATGATGTATGTGTGTCTTGTAGGTGTTGATGATGTATGTGTGTCTTGTAGGTGTTGACGTGTGTGTCTTGTAGGTGTTGACGTGTGTGTCTTGTAGGTGTTGACGTGTGTGTCTTGTTGGTGTTGACGTGTGTGTCTTGTAGGTGTTAATGTGTGTGTGTTAATGTGTGTGTCTTGTAGGTGTTGATGTGTGTGTCTTGTAGGTGATAATGTGTGTGTCTTGTAGGTGTTGATGTGTGTGTCTTGTAGGTGTTAATGTGTGTGTCTTGTAGGTGTTGACGTGTGTGTCTTGCAGATGTTGACGTGTGTCTTGTAGGTGTTGACGTGTGTGTCTTGTAGGTGTTGATGTGTGTGTCTTGTAGGTGTTGACGTGTGTGTCTTGCAGGTGTTAATGTGTGTGTCTTGTAGGTGTTAATGTGTGTGTCTTGCAGGTGTTAATGTGTGTGTCTTGCAGGTGTTAATGTGTGTGTCTTGCAGGTGTTAATGTGTGTGTCTTACAGGTGTTAATGTGTGTGTCTTGTAGGTGTTGACGTGTGTGTCTTGTAGGTGTTGACGTGTGTGTCTTGTAGGTGTTGACGTGTGTGTCTTGTAGGTGTTGACGTGTGTGTCTTGTAGGTGTTGACGTGTGTGTCTTGTAGGTGTTGACGTGTGTGTCTTGTAGGTGTTGACGTGTGTGTCTTGTAGGTGTTGACGTGTGTGTCTTGTAGGTGTTGACGTGTGTGTCTTGTAGGTGTTGATGTGTGTGTCTTGTAGGTGTTGATGTGTGTGTCCTGTAGGTGTTGACGTGTGTGTCTTGTAGGTGTTGACGTGTGTGTCTTGTAGGTGTTGACGTGTGTGTCTTGTAGGTGTTAACGTGTGTGTCTTGCAGGTGTTGACGTGTGTGTCTTGCAGGTGTTGACGTGTGTGTCTTGCAGGTGTTGATGTGTGTGTCTTGCAGGTGTTGATGTGTGTGTCTTGTAGGTGTTGACGTGTGTGTCTTGTAGGTGTTGACGTGTGTGTCTTGTAGGTGTTGACGTGTGTGTCTTGTAGGTGTTGACGTGTGTGTCTTGTAGGTGTTGACGTGTGTGTCTTGTAGGTGTTAATGTGTGTGTCTTGTAGGTGTTGATGTGTGTGTCTTGTAGGTGTTGATGATGTATGTGTGTCTTGTAGGTGTTGACGTGTGTGTCTTGTAGGTGTTGACGTGTGTGTCTTGTAGGTGTTGACGTGTGTGTCTTGTAGGTGTTGACGTGTGTGTCTTGTAGGTGTTGACGTGTGTGTCTTGTAGGTGTTGACGTGTGTGTCTTGTAGGTGTTAATGTGTGTGTGTTGATGTGTGTGTCTTGTAGGTGATAATGTGTGTGTCTTGTAGGTGTTGATGTGTGTGTCTTGTAGGTGTTGACGTGTGTGTCTTGTAGGTGTTGACGTGTGTGTCTTGCAGGTGTTGACGTGTGTGTCTTGCAGGTGTTGACGTGTGTGTCTTGCAGGTGTTGACGTGTGTGTCTTGCAGGTGTTGACGTCTGTGTCTTGTAGGTGTTGATGTCTGTGTCTTGTAGGTGTTGATGTGTGTGTCTTGTAGGTGTTGATGTGTGTGTCTTGTAGGTGTTGACGTGTGTGTCTTGCAGGTGTTAATGTGTGTGTCTTGTAGGTGTTAATGTGTGTGTCTTGCAGGTGTTAATGTGTGTATCTTGTAGGTGTTGACGTGTGTGTCTTGCAGATGTTGACGTGTGTGTCTTGTAGGTGTTGACGTGTGTGTCTTGTAGGTGTTGATGTGTGTGTCTTGTAGGTGTTGACGTGTGTGTCTTGCAGGTGTTAATGTGTGTGTCTTGTAGGTGTTAATGTGTGTGTCTTGCAGGTGTTAATGTGTGTGTCTTGCAGGTGTTAATGTGTGTGTCTTGTAGGTGTTGACGTGTGTGTCTTGTAGGTGTTGACGTGTGTGTCTTGTAGGTGTTGACGTGTGTGTCTTGTAGGTGTTGACGTGTGTGTCTTGTAGGTGTTGATGTGTGTGTCTTGTAGGTGTTGATGTGTGTGTCTTGTAGGTGTTGATGTGTGTGTCTTGTAGGTGTTGATGTGTGTGTCTTGTAGGTGTTGACGTGTGTGTCTTGTAGGTGTTGACGTGTGTGTCTTGTAGGTGTTGACGTGTGTGTCTTGCAGGTGTTGACGTGTGTGTCTTGCAGGTGTTGATGTGTGTGTCTTGTAGGTGTTGATGTGTGTGTCTTGTAGGTGTTGATGTCTGTGTCTTGTAGGTGTTGATGTGTGTGTCTTGTAGGTGTTAACGTGTGTCTTGTAGGTGTTAACGTGTGTCTTGTAGGTGTTAACGTGTGTCTTGCAGGTGTTAATGTGTGTGTCTTGCAGGTGTTAACGTGTGTCTTGTAGGTGTTAGCGTGTGTGTCTTGTAGGTGTTAACGTGTGTGTCTTGTAGGTGTTAATGTGTGTGTCTTGTAGGTGCTAATGTGTGTGTCTTGTAGGTATTGATGTGTGTGTGTCTTGTAGGTGTTGACGTGTGTGTCTTGTAGGTGTTGACGTGTGTGTCTTGTAGGTGTTGACGTGTGTGTCTTGTAGGTGTTGACGTGTGTGTCTTGTAGGTGTTAACGTGTGTGTCTTGTAGGTGTTGACGTGTGTGTCTTGTAGGTGTTGACGTGTGTGTCTTGTAGGTGTTGACGTGTGTGTCTTGTAGGTGTTAATGTGTGTGTCTTGTAGGTGTTAATGTGTGTGTCTTGTAGGTGTTGATGTGTGTGTCTTGTAGGTGTTGATGATGTGTGTGTCTTGTAGGTGTTGATGATGTATGTGTGTCTTGTAGGTGTTGACGTGTGTGTCTTGTAGGTGTTGACGTGTGTGTCTTGTAGGTGTTGACGTGTGTGTCTTGTAGGTGTTAATGTGTGTGTGTTGATGTGTATGTCTTGTAGGTGTTGATGTGTGTGTTTTGTAGGTGATAATGTGTGTGTCTTGTAGGTGTTGATGTGTGTGTCTTGTAGGTGTTGATGTGTGTATCTTGTAGGTGTTGATGTGTGTGTCTTGTAGGTGTTGACGTGTGTGTCTTGTAGGTGTTAATGTGTGTATCTTGTAGGTGTTGACGTGTGTGTCTTGCAGATGTTGACGTGTGTGTCTTGTAGGTGTTGACGTGTGTGTCTTGTAGGTGTTGATGTGTGTGTCTTGTAGGTGTTGACGTGTGTGTCTTGCAGGTGTTAATGTGTGTGTCTTGTAGGTGTTAATGTGTGTGTCTTGCAGGTGTTAATGTGTGTGTCTTGCAGGTGTTAATGTGTGTGTCTTGCAGGTGTTAATGTGTGTGTCTTGCAGGTGTTAATGTGTGTGTCTTGCAGGTGTTAATGTGTGTGTCTTGTAGGTGTTGACGTGTGTGTCTTGTAGGTGTTGTCGTGTGTGTCTTGTAGGTGTTGACGTGTGTGTCTTGTAGGTGTTGACGTGTGTGTCTTGTAGGTGTTGAGGTGTGTGTCTTGTAGGTGTTGATGTGTGTGTCTTGTAGGTGTTGATGTGTGTGTCCTGTAGGTGTTGACGTGTGTGTCCTGTAGGTGTTGACGTGTGTGTCTTGTAGGTGTTGACGTGTGTGTCTTGTAGGTGTTAACGTGTGTGTCTTGCAGGTGTTGATGTGTGTGTCTTGCAGGTGTTGACGTGTGTGTCTTGTAGGTGTTGACGTGTGTGTCTTGTAGGTGTTGACGTGTGTGTCTTGTAGGTGTTGACGTGTGTGTCTTGTAGGTGTTGACGTGTGTGTCTTGTAGGTGTTGACGTGTGTGTCTTGTAGGTGTTAATGTGTGTGTCTTGTAGGTGTTGATGTGTGTGTCTTGTAGGTGTTGATGTGTGTGTCTTGTAGGTGTTGATGATGTGTGTGTCTTGTAGGTGTTGATGATGTATGTGTGTCTTGTAGGTGTTGACGTGTGTGTCTTGTAGGTGTTGACGTGTGTGTCTTGTAGGTGTTGACGTGTGTGTCTTGTAGGTGTTGACGTGTGTGTCTTGTAGGTGTTAATGTGTGTGTGTTGATGTGTGTGTCTTGTAGATGTTGATGTGTGTGTCTTGTAGGTGATAATGTGTGTGTCTTGTAGTTGTTGATGTGTGTGTCTTGTAGGTGTTAATGTGTGTGTCTTGTAGGTGTTGACGTGTGTGTCTTGCAGGTGTTGACGTGTGTGTCTTGCAGGTGTTGACGTGTGTGTCTTGCAGGTGTTGACGTGTGTGTCTTGCAGGTGTTGACGTCTGTGTCTTGTAGGTGTTGATGTGTGTGTCTTGCAGGTGTTGATGTCTGTGTCTTGCAGGTGTTGATGTGTGTGTCTTGTAGGTGTTGATGTGTGTCTTGTAGGTGTTGATGTGTGTGTCTTGTAGGTGTTGACGTGTGTGTCTTGCAGGTGTTAATGTGTGTGTCTTGTAGGTGTTAATGTGTGTGTCTTGCAGGTGTTAATGTGTGTATCTTGTAGGTGTTGACGTGTGTGTCTTGCAGATGTTGACGTGTGTGTCTTGTAGGTGTTGACGTGTGTGTCTTGTAGGTGTTGATGTGTGTGTCTTGTAGGTGTTGACGTGTGTGTCTTGCAGGTGTTAATGTGTGTGTCTTGTAGGTGTTAATGTGTGTGTCTTGCAGGTGTTAATGTGTGTGTCTTGCAGGTGTTAATGTGTGTCTTGCAGGTGTTAATGTGTGTGTCTTGTAGGTGTTGACGTGTGTGTTTTGTAGGTGTAGACGTGTGTGTCTTGTAGGTGTTGACGTGTGTGTCTTGTAGGTGTTGACGTGTGTGTCTTGTAGGTGTTGACGTGTGTGTCTTGTAGGTGTTGATGTGTGTGTCTTGTAGGTGTTGATGTGTGTGTCTTGTAGGTGTTGATGTGTGTGTCTTGTAGGTGTTGATGTGTGTGTCTTGTAGGTGTTGACGTGTGTGTCTTGTAGGTGTTGACGTGTGTGTCTTGTAGGTGTTGACGTGTGTGTCTTGTAGGTGTTGACGTGTGTGTCTTGTAGGTGTTGACGTGTGTGTTTTGCAGGTGTTGACGTGTGTGTCTTGCAGGTGTTGATGTGTGTGTCTTGTAGGTGTTGATGTGTGTGTCTTGTAGGTGTTGATGTGTGTGTCTTGTAGGTGTTGATGTCTGTGTCTTGTAGGTGTTGATGTGTGTGTCTTGCAGGTGTTAATGTGTGTGTCTTGTAGGTGTTAACGTGTGTCTTGTAGGTGTTAACGTGTGTCTTGTAGGTGTTAACGTGTGTCTTGCAGGTGTTAATGTGTGTGTCTTGCAGGTGTTAACGTGTGTCTTGTAGGTGTTAGCGTGTGTGTCTTGTAGGTGTTAACGTGTGTGTCTTGTAGGTGTTAATGTGTGTGTCTTGTAGGTGCTAATGTGTGTGTCTTGTAGGTATTGATGTGTGTGTGTCTTGTAGGTGTTGACGTGTGTGTCTTGTAGGTGTTAACGTGTGTGTCTTGTAGGTGTTAACGTGTGTGTCTTGTAGGTGTTGATGTGTGAGTCTTGTATGTGTTGATGTGTGTATCTTGCAGGTGTTGATGTCTGTGTCTTGCAGGTGTTGATGTGTGTGTCTTGTAGGTGTTGATGTGTGTGTCTTGCAGGTGTTGATGTCTGTGTCTTGTAGGTGTTGACGTGTGTGTCTTGTAGGTGTTGACGTGTGTGTTTTGTAGGTGTTGATGTGTGTGTCTTGTAGGTGTTGATGTGTGTGTCTTGTAGGTGTTGACGTGTGTGTCTTGTAGGTGTTAATGTGTGTATCTTGTAGGTGTTGACGTGTGTGTCTTGCAGATGTTGATGTGTGTGTCTTGTAGGTGTTGATGTGTGTGTCTTGTAGGTGTTGACGTGTGTGTCTTGCAGGTGTTAATGTGTGTGTCTTGTCGGTGTTAATGTGTGTGTCTTGCAGGTGTTAATGTGTGTATCTTGTAGGTGTTGACGTGTGTGTCTTGCAGATGTTGACGTGTGTATCTTGTAGGTGTTGACGTGTGTGTCTTGTAGGTGTTGATGTGTGTGTCTTGTAGGTGTTAACGTGTGTGTCTTGCAGGTGTTAATGTGTGTGTCTTGTAGGTGTTAATGTGTGTGTCTTGCAGGTGTTAATGTGTGTGTCTTGCAGGTGTTAATGTGTGTGTCTTGCAGGTGTTAATGTGTGTGTCTTGTAGGTGTTGACGTGTGTGTCTTGTAGGTGTTGACGTGTGTGTCTTGTAGGTGTTGACGTGTGTGTCTTGTAGGTGTTGACGTGTGTGTCTTGTAGGTGTTAACGTGTGTGTCTTGTAGGTGTTGATGTGTGTGTCTTGTAGGTGTTGATGTGTGTGTCTTGTAGGTGTTGATGTGTGTGTCTTGTAGGTGTTGATGTGTGTGTCTTGTAGGTGTTGACGTGTGTGTCTTGTAGGTGTTGACGTGTGTGTCTTGTAGGTGTTGACGTGTGTGTCTTGTAGGTGTTGACGTGTGTGTCTTGTAGGTGTTGACGTGTGTGTCTTGCAGGTGTTGACGTGTGTGTCTTGCAGGTGTTGATGTGTGTGTCTTGTAGGTGTTGATGTGTGTGTCTTGTAGGTGTTGATGTGTGTGTCTTGTAGGTGTTGATGTCTGTGTCTTGTAGGTGTTGATGTGTGTGTCTTGCAGGTGTTAATGTGTGTGTCTTGTAGGTGTTAACGTGTGTCTTGTAGGTGTTAACGTGTGTCTTGTAGGTGTTAACGTGTGTCTTGCAGGTGTTAATGTGTGTGTCTTGCAGGTGTTAACGTGTGTCTTGTAGGTGTTAGCGTGTGTGTCTTGTAGGTGTTAACGTGTGTGTCTTGTAGGTGTTAATGTGTGTGTCTTCTAGGTGCTAATGTGTGTGTCTTGTAGGTATTTATGTGTGTGTGTCTTGTAGGTGTTGACGTGTGTGTCTTGTAGGTGTTAACGTGTGTGTCTTGAAGGTGTTAACGTGTGTGTCTTGTAGGTGTTGATGTGTGAGTCTTGTATGTGTTGATGTGTGTATCTTGTAGGTGTTGATGTGTGTGTCTTGTAGGTGTTGATGTGTGTGTCTTGTAGGTGTTAATGTGTGTGTCTTGCAGGTGTTAACGTGTGTGTCTTGTAGGTGTTAACGTGTGTGTCTTGTAGGTGTTAATGTGTGTGTCTTGTAGGTGTTATGTGTGTGTCTTGTAGGTGTTGACGTGTGTGTCTTGTAGGTGTTGATGTGTGTGTCTTGTAGGTGTTGATGTGTGTGTCTTGTAGGTGTTGATGTGTGTGTCTTGTAGGTGTTGACGTGTGTGTCTTGTAGGTGTTGATGTGTGTGTCTTGTAGGTGTTGATGTGTGTGTCTTGTAGGTGTTGACGTGTGTGTCTTGTAGGTGTTGAGGTGTGTGTCTTGTAGGTGTTGACGTGTGTGTCTTGTTGGTGTTGACGTGTGTGTCTTGTAGGTGTTAATGTGTGTGTCTTGTAGGTGTTAATGTGTGTGTCTTGTAGGTGTTGATGTGTGTGTCTTGTAGGTGTTGATGTGTGTGTCTTGTAGGTGTTGATGATGTATGTGTGTCTTGTAGGTGTTGACGTGTGTGTCTTGTAGGTGTTGACGTGTGTGTCTTGTAGGTGTTAATGTGTGTGTGTTGATGTGTGTGTCTTGTAGGTGTTGATGTGTGTGTCTTGTAGGTGATAATGTGTGTGTCTTGTAGGTGTTTATGTGTGTGTCTTGTAGGTGTTAATGTGTGTGTCTTGTAGGTGTTGACGTGTGTGTCTTGCAGGTGTTGACGTGTGTGTCTTGCAGGTGTTGACGTGTGTGTCTTGCAGGTGTTGACGTGTGTGTCTTGCAGGTGTTGACGTCTGTGTCTTGTAGGTGTTGACGTCTGTGTCTTGTAGGTGTTGATGTCTGTGTCTTGCAGGTGTTGATGTGTGTGTCTTGTAGGTGTTGATGTGTGTGTCTTGTAGGTGTTGATGTGTGTGTCTTGCAGGTGTTGATGTCTGTGTCTTGTAGGTGTTGACGTGTGTGTCTTGTAGGTGTTGACGTGTGTGTCTTGTAGGTGTTGATGTGTGTGTCTTGTAGGTGTTGACGTGTGTGTCTTGTAGGTGTTAATGTGTGTGTCTTGTAGGTGTTAATGTGTGTATCTTGTAGGTGTTGACGTGTGTGTCTTGCAGATGTTGACGTGTGTGTCTTGTAGGTGTTGACGTGTGTGTCTTGTAGGTGTTGATGTGTGTGTCTTGTAGGTGTTGACGTGTGTGTCTTGCAGGTGTTAATGTGTGTGTCTTGCAGGTGTTAATGTGTGTGTCTTGCAGGTGTTAATGTGTGTGTCTTGTAGGTGTTGACGTGTGTGTCTTGTAGGTGTTGACGTGTGTGTCTTGTAGGTGTTGACGTGTGTGTCTTGTAGGTGTTGACGTGTGTGTCTTGTAGGTGTTAACGTGTGTGTCTTGTAGGTGTTGATGTGTGTGTCTTGTAGGTGTTGATGTGTGTGTCTTGTAGGTGTTGATGTGTGTGTCTTGTAGGTGTTGATGTGTGTGTCTTGTAGGTGTTGACGTGTGTGTTTTGTAGGTGTTGACGTGTGTGTCTTGTAGGTGTTGACGTGTGTGTCTTGTAGGTGTTGACGTGTGTGTCTTGTAGGTGTTGACGTGTGTGTCTTGCAGGTGTTGATGTGTGTGTCTTGTAGGTGTTGATGTGTGTGTCTTGTAGGTGTTGATGTGTGTGTCTTGTAGGTGTTGATGTCTGTGTCTTGTAGGTGTTGATGTGTGTGTCTTGCAGGTGTTAATGTGTGTGTCTTGTAGGTGTTAACGTGTGTCTTGTAGGTGTTAACGTGTGTCTTGTAGGTGTTAACGTGTGTCTTGCAGGTGTTAATGTGTGTGTCTTGCAGGTGTTAACGTGTGTCTTGTAGGTGTTAGCGTGTGTGTCTTGTAGGTGTTAACGTGTGTGTCTTGTAGGTGTTAATGTGTGTGTCTTCTAGGTGCTAATGTGTGTGTCTTGTAGGTATTGATGTGTGTGTGTCTTGTAGGTGTTGACGTGTGTGTCTTGTAGGTGTTAACGTGTGTGTCTTGAAGGTGTTAACGTGTGTGTCTTGTAGGTGTTGATGTGTGAGTCTTGTATGTGTTGATGTGTGTATCTTGTAGGTGTTGATGTGTGTGTCTTGTTGGTGTTAATGTGTGTGTCTTGCAGGTGTTAATGTGTGTGTCTTGCAGGTGTTAACGTGTGTGTCTTGTAGGTGTTAACGTGTGTGTCTTGTAGGTGTTAATGTGTGTGTCTTGTAGGTGTTATGTGTGTGTCTTGTAGGTGTTGACGTGTGTGTCTTGTAGGTGTTGATGTGTGTGTCTTGTAGGTGTTGATGTGTGTGTCTTGTAGGTGTTGATGTGTGTGTCTTGTAGGTGTTGACGTGTGTGTCTTGTAGGTGTTGATGTGTGTGTCTTGTAGGTGTTGATGTGTGTGTCTTGTAGGTGTTGACGTGTGTGTCTTGTAGGTGTTGAGGTGTGTGTCTTGTAGGTGTTGACGTGTGTGTCTTGTAGGTGTTGACGTGTGTGTCTTGTAGGTGTTAATGTGTGTGTCTTGTAGGTGTTAATGTGTGTGTCTTGTAGGTGTTGATGTGTGTGTCTTGTAGGTGTTGATGTGTGTGTCTAGTAGGTGTTGATGATGTGTGTGTCTTGTAGGTGTTGATGATGTATGTGTGTCTTGTAGGTGTTGACGTGTGTGTCTTGTAGGTGTTGACGTGTGTGTCTTGTAGGTGTTAATGTGTGTGTGTTGATGTGTGTGTCTTGTAGGTGTTGATGTGTGTGTCTTGTAGGTGATAATGTGTGTGTCTTGTAGGTGTTTATGTGTGTGTCTTGTAGGTGTTAATGTGTGTGTCTTGTAGGTGTTGACGTGTGTGTCTTGCAGGTGTTGACGTGTGTGTCTTGCAGGTGTTGACGTGTGTGTCTTGCAGGTGTTGACGTGTGTGTCTTGCAGGTGTTGACGTCTGTGTCTTGTAGGTGTTGACGTCTGTGTCTTGTAGGTGTTGATGTCTGTGTCTTGCAGGTGTTGATGTGTGTGTCTTGTAGGTGTTGATGTGTGTGTCTTGTAGGTGTTGATGTGTGTGTCTTGCAGGTGTTGATGTCTGTGTCTTGTAGGTGTTGACGTGTGTGTCTTGTAGGTGTTGACGTGTGTGTCTTGTAGGTGTTGATGTGTGTGTCTTGTAGGTGTTGACGTGTGTGTCTTGTAGGTGTTAATGTGTGTGTCTTGTAGGTGTTAATGTGTGTATCTTGTAGGTGTTGACGTGTGTGTCTTGCAGATGTTGACGTGTGTGTCTTGTAGGTGTTGACGTGTGTGTCTTGTAGGTGTTGATGTGTGTGTCTTGTAGGTGTTGACGTGTGTGTCTTGCAGGTGTTAATGTGTGTGTCTTGTAGGTGTTAATGTGTGTGTCTTGCAGGTGTTAATGTGTGTGTCTTGCAGGTGTTAATGTGTGTGTCTTGCAGGTGTTAATGTGTGTGTCTTGCAGGTGTTAATGTGTGTGTCTTGTAGGTGTTGACGTGTGTGTCTTGTAGGTGTTGACGTGTGTGTCCTGTAGGTGTTGACGTGTGTGTCTTGTAGGTGTTGACGTGTGTGTCTTGTAGGTGTTAACGTGTGTGTCTTGCAGGTGTTGACGTGTGTGTCTTGCAGGTGTTGATGTGTGTGTCTTGCAGGTGTTGATGTGTGTCTTGTAGGTGTTGATGTGTGTGTCTTGTAGGTGTTGATGTGTGTGTCTTGTAGGTGTTGCTGTCTGTGTCTTGTAGGTGTTGATGTGTGTGTCTTGTAGGTGTTAATGAGTGTGTCTTGTAGGTGTTGATGTGTGTGTCTTGTAGGTGTTGATGTGTGTGTCTTGTAGGTGTTGACGTGTGTGTCTTGTAGGTGTTAATGTGTGTATCTTGTAGGTGTTGACGTGTGTGTCTTGCAGATGTTGACGTGTGTGTCTTGTAGGTGTTGATGTGTGTGTCTTGTAGGTGTTGACGTGTGTGTCTTGCAGGTGTTAATGTGTGTGTCTTGTAGGTGTTAATGTGTGTGTCTTGCAGGTGTTAATGTGTGTATCTTGTAGGTGTTGACGTGTGTGTCTTGCAGATGTTGACGTGTGTGTCTTGTAGGTGTTGACGTGTGTGTCTTGTAGGTGTTGATGTGTGTGTCTTGTAGGTGTTGACGTGTGTGTCTTGCAGGTGTTAATGTGTGTGTCTTGTAGGTGTTAATGTGTGTGTCTTGCAGGTGTTAATGTGTGTGTCTTGCAGGTGTTAATGAGTGTGTCTTGCAGGTGTTAATGTGTGTGTCTTGCAGGTGTTAATGTGTGTGTCTTGTAGGTGTTGACGTGTGTGTCTTGTAGGTGTTGACGTGTGTCTTGTAGGTGTTGACGTGTGTGTCTTGTAGGTGTTGACGTGTGTGTCTTGTAGGTGTTGACGTGTGTGTCTTGTAGGTGTTGATGTGTGTGTCGTGTAGGTGTTGATTTGTGTGTCTTGTAGGTGTTGATGTGTGTGTCTTGTATGTGTTGATGTGTGTGTCTTGTAGGTGTTAATGTGTGTGTCTTGTAGGTGTTGACGTGTGTGTCTTGCAGGTGTTGACGTGTGTGTCTTGCAGGTGTTGACGTGTGTGTCTTGCAGGTGTTGACGTGTGTGTCTTGCAGGTGTTGACGTCTGTGTCTTGTAGGTGTTGACGTCTGTGTCTTGTAGGTGTTGATGTCTGTGTCTTGCAGGTGTTGATGTGTGTGTCTTGTATGTGTTGATGTGTGTGTCTTGTAGGTGTTGATGTGTGTGTCTTGCAGGTGTTGATGTCTGTGTCTTGTAGGTGTTGACGTGTGTGTCTTGTAGGTGTTGACGTGTGTGTCTTGTAGGTGTTGATGTGTGTGTCTTGTAGGTGTTGACGTGTGTGTCTTGTAGGTGTTAACGTGTGTGTCTTGTAGGTGTTAATGTGTGTATCTTGTAGGTGTTGACGTGTGTGTCTTGCAGATGTTGACGTGTGTGTCTTGTAGGTGTTGACGTGTGTGTCTTGTAGGTGTTGATGTGTGTGTCTTGTAGGTGTTGACGTGTGTGTCTTGCAGGTGTTAATGTGTGTGTCTTGTAGGTGTTAATGTGTGTGTCTTGCAGGTGTTAATGTGTGTGTCTTGCAGGTGTTAATGTGTGTGTCTTGCAGGTGTTAATGTGTGTGTCTTGCAGGTGTTAATGTGTGTGTCTTGTAGGTGTTGACGTGTGTGTCTTGTAGGTGTTGACGTGTGTGTCTTGTAGGTGTTGACGTGTGTGTCTTGTAGGTGTTGACGTGTGTGTCTTGTAGGTGTTGATGTGTGTGTCTTGCAGGTGTTGAGTTGTGTGTCTTGTAGGTGTTGATGTGTGTGTCTTGTAGGTGTTGACGTGTGTGTCCTGTAGGTGTTGACGTGTGTGTCTTGTAGGTGTTGATGTGTGTGTCTTGCAGGTGTTGATGTGTGTCTTGTAGGTGTTGATGTGTGTGTCTTGTAGGTGTTGATGTGTGTGTCTTGTAGGTGTTGCTGTCTGTGTCTTGTAGGTGTTGATGTGTGTGTCTTGCAGGTGTTAATGTGTGTGTCTTGTAGGTGTTAACGTGTGTGTCTTGTAGGTGTTAATGAGTGTGTCTTGTAGGTGTTGATGTGTGTGTCTTGTAGGTGTTGATGTGTGTGTCTTGTAGGTGTTGACGTGTGTGTCTTGTAGGTGTTAATGTGTGTATCTTGTAGGTGTTGACGTGTGTGTCTTGTAGATGTTGACGTGTGTGTCTTGTAGGTGTTGATGTGTGTGTCTTGTAGGTGTTGACGTGTGTGTCTTGCAGGTGTTAATGTGTGTGTCTTGTAGGTGTTAATGTGTGTGTCTTGCAGGTGTTAATGTGTGTATCTTGTAGGTGTTGACGTGTGTGTCTTGCAGATGTTGACGTGTGTGTCTTGTAGGTGTTGACGTGTGTGTCTTGTAGGTGTTGATGTGTGTGTCTTGCAGGTGTTGACGTGTGTGTCTTGCAGGTGTTAATGTGTGTGTCTTGTAGGTGTTAATGTGTGTGTCTTGCAGGTGTTAATGTGTGTGTCTTGCAGGTGTTAATGAGTGTGTCTTGCAGGTGTTAATGTGTGTGTCTTGCAGGTGTTAATGTGTGTGTCTTCTAGGTGTTGACGTGTGTGTCTTGTAGGTGTTGACGTGTGTCTTGTAGGTGTTAACGTGTGTGTCTTGTAGGTGTTGACGTGTGTGTCTTGTAGGTGTTGACGTGTGTGTCTTGTAGGTGTTGATGTGTGTGTCGTGTAGGTGTTGATGTGTGTGTCTTGTAGGTGTTGACGTGTGTGTCTTGTAGGTGTTTACGTGTGTGTCTTGTAGGTGTTGACGTGTGTGTCTTGTAGGTTTTGACGTGTGTGTCTTGTAGGTGTTGACGTGTGTGTCTTGTAGGTGTTGACGTGTGTGTCTTGCAGGTGTTGACGTGTGTGTCTTGCAGGTGTTGATGTGTGTGTCTTGTAGGTGTTGATTTGTGTGTCTTGTAGGTGTTGATGTGTGTGTCTTGTAGGTGTTGATGTCTGTGTCTTGTAGGTGTTGATGTGTGTGTCTTGCAGGTGTTAACGTGTGTGTCTTGTAGGTGTTAACGTGTGTCTTGTAGGTGTTAACGTGTGCCTTGCAGGTGTTAACGTGTGTCTTGCAGGTGTTAATGTGTGTGTCTTGCAGGTGTTAACGTGTGTCTTGTAGGTGTTAGCGTGTGTGTCTTGTAGGTGTTAACGTGTGTCTTGCAGGTGTTAATGTGTGTGTCTTGCAGGTGTTAACGTGTGTCTTGTAGGTGTTAGCGTGTGTGTCTTGTAGGTGTTAACGTGTGTGTCTTGTAGGTGTTAATGTGTGTGTCTTGTAGGTGTTAATGTGTGTGTCTTGTAGGTGTTGATGTGTGAGTCTTGTATGTGTTGACGTGTGTATCTTGTAGGTGTTGATGTGTGTGTCTTGTAGGTGTTAATGTGTGTGTCTTGTAGGTGTTAATGTGTGTGTCTTGCAGGTGTTAACGTGTGTGTCTTGTAGGTGTTAACGTGTGTGTCTTGTAGGTGTTAATGTGTGTGTCTTGCAGGTGTTAATGTGTGTATCTTGTAGGTGTTGACGTGTGTGTCTTGCAGATGTTGACGTGTGTGTCTTGTAGGTGTTGACGTGTGTGTCTTGTAGGTGTTGATGTGTGTGTCTTGTAGGTGTTGACGTGTGTGTCTTGCAGGTGTTAATGTGTGTGTCTTGTAGGTGTTAATGTGTGTGTCTTGCAGGTGTTAATGTGTGTGTCTTGCAGGTGTTAATGAGTGTGTCTTGCAGGTGTTAATGTGTGTGTCTTGCAGGTGTTAATGTGTGTGTCTTCTAGGTGTTGACGTGTGTGTCTTGTAGGTGTTGACGTGTGTCTTGTAGGTGTTAACGTGTGTGTCTTGTAGGTGTTGACGTGTGTGTCTTGTAGGTGTTGACGTGTGTGTCTTGTAGGTGTTGATGTGTGTGTCGTGTAGGTGTTGATGTGTGTGTCTTGTAGGTGTTGACGTGTGTGTCTTGTAGGTGTTTACGTGTGTGTCTTGTAGGTGTTGACGTGTGTGTCTTGTAGGTTTTGACGTGTGTGTCTTGTAGGTGTTGACGTGTGTGTCTTGTAGGTGTTGACGTGTGTGTCTTGCAGGTGTTGACGTGTGTGTCTTGCAGGTGTTGATGTGTGTGTCTTGTAGGTGTTGATTTGTGTGTCTTGTAGGTGTTGATGTGTGTGTCTTGTAGGTGTTGATGTCTGTGTCTTGTAGGTGTTGATGTGTGTGTCTTGCAGGTGTTAACGTGTGTGTCTTGTAGGTGTTAACGTGTGTCTTGTAGGTGTTAACGTGTGCCTTGCAGGTGTTAACGTGTGTCTTGCAGGTGTTAATGTGTGTGTCTTGCAGGTGTTAACGTGTGTCTTGTAGGTGTTAGCGTGTGTGTCTTGTAGGTGTTAACGTGTGTCTTGCAGGTGTTAATGTGTGTGTCTTGCAGGTGTTAACGTGTGTCTTGTAGGTGTTAGCGTGTGTGTCTTGTAGGTGTTAACGTGTGTGTCTTGTAGGTGTTAATGTGTGTGTCTTGTAGGTGTTAATGTGTGTGTCTTGTAGGTGTTGATGTGTGAGTCTTGTATGTGTTGACGTGTGTATCTTGTAGGTGTTGATGTGTGTGTCTTGTAGGTGTTAATGTGTGTGTCTTGTAGGTGTTAATGTGTGTGTCTTGCAGGTGTTAACGTGTGTGTCTTGTAGGTGTTAACGTGTGTGTCTTGTAGGTGTTAATGTGTGTGTCTTGTAGGTGTTGATGTGTGTGTCTTGTAGGTGTTGACGTGTGTGTCTTGTAGGTGTTGATGTGTGTGTCTTGTAGGTGTTAATGTGTGTGTCTTGTAGGTGTTAATGTGTGTGTCTTGTAGGTGTTAATGTGTGTGTCTTGTAGGTGTTAATGTGTGTGTCTTTTAGGTGTTAACGTGTGTGTCTTGTAGGTGTTAACGTGTGTGTCATGTAGGTGTTAACGTGTGTGTCTTGCAGGTGTTAATGTGTGTGTCTTGTAGGTGTTGACGTGTGTGTCTTGTAGGTGTTGATGTGTGTGTCTTGTAGGTGTTGATGTGTGTGTCTTGTAGGTGTTGATGTGTGTGTCTTGCAGGTGTTAATGTGTGCGTCTTGTAGGTGTTAATGTGTGTGTCTTGTAAGTGTTAACGTGTGTCTTGTAGGTGTTAACGTGTCTTGTAGGTGTTAATGTGTGTCTTGCAGGTGTTAATGTGTGTGTCTTGTAGGTGTTAATGTGTGTGTCTTGCAGGTGTTAAGGTGTGTGTCTTGTAGGTGTTAACGTGTGTGTCTTGTAGGTGTTAATGTGTGTGTCTTGTAGGTGTTGATGTGTGTGTCTTGTAGGTGTTGACGTGTGTGTCTTGTAGGTGTTTATGTGTGTGTCTTGTAGGTGTTAATGTGTGTGTCTTTTAGGTGTTAATGTATGTGTCTTGTAGGTGTTAATGTGTGTGTCTTTTAGGTGTTAACGTGGGTGTCTTGTAGGTGTTAACGTGTGTGTCTTGTAGGTGTTGATGTGTGTGTCTTGTAGGTGTTAATGTGTGTGTCTTGTAGGTGTTAATGTGTGTGTCTTGCAGGTGTTGATGTGTGTGTGTCTTGTAGGTGTTGATGTGTGTGTCTTGTAGGTGTTAATGTGTGTGTCTTGTGGGTGTTAATGTGTGTGTCTTGTAGGTGTTAATGTGTGTGTCTTGTAGGTGTTAATGTGTGTGTCTTGTAGGTGTTAATGTGTGTGTTTTGTAGGTGTTAATGTGTGTGTCTTGTAGGTGTTAATGTGTGTGTCTTGCAGGTGTTAATGTGTGTGTCTTGTAGGTGTTAATGTGTGTGTTTTGTAGGTGTTAATGTGTGTGTCTTGTAGGTGTTAATGTGTGTGTCTTGTAGGTGTTAATGTGTGTGTCTTGTAGGTGTTTATGTGTGTGTCTTGCAGGTGTTAATGTGTGTGTCTTGTAGGTGTTGATGTGTGTGTCTTGTAGGTGTTGATGTGTGTGTCTTTTAGGTGTTGACGTGTGTGTCTTGCAGGTGTTAATGTGTGTGTCTTGTAGGTGTTAATGTGTGTGTCTTGCAGGTGTTAATGTGTGTATCTTGTAGGTGTTGACGTGTGTGTCTTGCAGATGTTGACGTGTGTGTCTTGTAGGTGTTGACGTGTGTGTCTTGTAGGTGTTGATGTGTGTGTCTTGTAAGTGTTGACGTGTGTGTCTTGCAGGTGTTAATGTGTGTGTCTTGTAGGTGTTAATGTGTGTGTCTTGCAGGTGTTAATGTGTGTGTCTTGCAGGTGTTAATGAGTGTGTCTTGCAGGTGTTAATGTGTGTGTCTTGCAGGTGTTAATGTGTGTGTCTTGTAGGTGTTGACGTGTGTGTCTTGTAGGTGTTGACGTGTGTGTCTTGTAGGTGTTGACGTGTGTGTCTTGTAGGTGTTGACGTGTGTGTCTTGTAGGTGTTGACGTGTGTGTCTTGTAGGTGTTGATGTGTGTGTCTTGTAGGTGTTGATGTGTGTGTCTTGTAGGTGTTGATGTGTGTGTCTTGTAGGTGTTGATGTGTGTGTCTTGTAGGTGTTGACGTGTGTGTCTTGTAGGTGTTGACGTGTGTGTCTTGTAGGTGTTGACGTGTGTGTCTTGTAGGTGTTGACGTGTGTGTCTTGTAGGTGTTGACGTGTGTGTCTTGTAGGTGTTGACGTTTGTGTCTTGTAGGTATTGACGTGTGTGTCTTGTAGGTGTTGACGTGTGTGTCTTGCAGGTGTTGACGTGTGTTTCTTGCAGGTGTTGATGTGTGTGTCTTGTAGGTGTTGATGTGTGTGTCTTGTAAGTGTTGATGTGTGTGTCTTGTAGGTGTTGATGTCTGTGTCTTGTAGGTGTTGATGTGTGTGTCTTGCAGGTGTTAATGTGTGTGTCTTGTAGGTGTTAACGTGTGTGTCTTGTAGGTGTTAACGTGTGTCTTGTAGGTGTTAACGTGTGCCTTGCAGGTGTTAACGTGTGTCTTGCAGGTGTTAATGTGTGTGTCTTGCAGGTGTTAACGTGTGTCTTGTAGGTGTTAGCGTGTGTGTCTTGTAGGTGTTAACGTGTGTGTCTTGTAGGTGTTAATGTGTGTGTCTTGTAGGTGTTAATGTGTGTGTCTTGTAGGTATTGATGTGTGTGTGTCTTGTAGGTGTTGACGTGTGTGTCTTGTAGGTGTTAACGTGTGTGTCTTGTAGGTGTTAATGTGTGTGTCTTGCAGGTGTTAACGTGTGTGTCTTGTAGGTGTTAACGTGTGTGTCTTGTAGGTGTTAATGTGTGTGTCTTGTAGGTGTTGATGTGTGTGTCTTGTAGGTGTTGACGTGTGTGTCTTGTAGGTGTTGATGTGTGTGTCTTGTAGGTGTTAATGTGTGTGTCTTGTAGGTGTTAATGTGTGTGTCTTGTAGGTGTTAATGTGTGTGTCTTGTAGGTGTTAATGTGTGTGTCTTTTAGGTGTTAACGTGTGTGTCTTGTAGGTGTTAACGTGTGTGTCATGTAGGTGTTAACGTGTGTGTCTTGCAGGTGTTAATGTGTGTGTCTTGTAGGTGTTGACGTGTGTGTCTTGTAGGTGTTGATGTGTGTGTCTTGTAGGTGTTGATGTGTGTGTCTTGTAGGTGTTGATGTGTGTGTCTTGCAGGTGTTAATGTGTGTCTTGCAGGTGTTAATGTGTGTGTCTTGCAGGTGTTAACGTGTGTGTCTTGTAGGTGTTAACGTGTGTCTTGTAGGTGTTAACGTGTGTGTCTTGTAGGTGTTGATGTGTGTGTCTTGTAGGTGTTAATGTGTGTGTCTTGCAGGTGTTGATGTGTGTGTCTTGTAGGTGTTGATGTGTGTGTCTTGTAGGTGTTGACGTGTGTGTCCTGTAGGTGTTGACGTGTGTGTCTTGTAGGTGTTGACGTGTGTGTCTTGTAGGTGTTGATGTGTGTGTCTTGTAGGTGTTAATGTGTGTGTCTTGTAGGTGTTAATGTGTGTGTCTTGCAGGTGTTGATGTGTGTGTGTCTTGTAGGTGTTGATGTGTGTGTGTCTTGTAGGTGTTAATGTGTGTGTCTTGTGGGTGTTGATGTGTGTGTCTTGTAGGTGTTAATGTGTGTGTCTTGTAGGTGTTAATGTGTGTGTCTTGTAGGTGTTAATGTGTGTGTCTTGTAGGTGTTAATGTGTGTGTCTTGTAGGTGTTAATGTGTGTGTCTTGCAGGTGTTAATGTGTGTGTCTTGTAGGTGTTAATGTGTGTGTTTTGTAGGTGTTAATGTGTGTGTCTTGTAGGTGTTAATGTGTGTGTCTTGTAGGTGTTAATGTGTGTGTCTTGCAGGTGTTAATGTGTGTGTCTTGTAGGTGTTAATGTGTGTGTCTTGTAGGTGTTGATGTGTGTGTCTTGTAGGTGTTGATGTGTGTGTCTTGTAGGTGTTGACGTGTGTGTCTTGCATGTGTTAATGTGTGTGTCTTGTAGGTGTTAATGTGTGTGTCTTGCAGGTGTTAATGTGTGTATCTTGTAGGTGTTGACGTGTGTGTCTTGCAGATGTTGACGTGTGTGTCTTGTAGGTGTTGACGTGTGTGTCTTGTAGGTGTTGATGTGTGTGTCTTGTAGCTGTTGACGTGGGTGTCTTGCAGGTGTTAATGTGTGTGTCTTGTAGGTGTTAATGTGTGTGTCTTGCAGGTGTTAATGTGTGTGTCTTGCAGGTGTTAATGAGTGTGTCTTGCAGGTGTTAATGTGTGTGTCTTGCAGGTGTTAATGTGTGTGTCTTGTAGGTGTTGACGTGTGTGTCTTGTAGGTGTTGACGTGTGTGTCTTGTAGGTGTTGACGTGTGTGTCTTGTAGGTGTTGACGTGTGTGTCTTGTAGGTGTTGACGTGTGTGTCTTGTAGGTGTTGATGTGTGTGTCTTGTAGGTGTTGATGTGTGTGTCTTGTAGGTGTTGACGTGTGTGTCTTGTAGGTGTTGATGTGTGTGTCTTGTAGGTGTTGACGTGTGTGTCTTGTAGGTGTTGACGTGTGTGTCTTGTAGGTGTTGACGTGTGTGTCTAGTAGGTGTTGACGTGTGTGTCTTGTAGGTGTTGACGTGTGTGTCTTGTAGGTGTTGACGTGTGTGTCTTGTAGGTGTTGACGTGTGTGTCTTGTAGGTGTTGACGTGTGTGTCTTGCAGGTGTTGACGTGTGTGTCTTGCAGGTGTTGATGTGTGTGTCTTGTAGGTGTTGATGTGTGTGTCTTGTAGGTGTTGATGTGTGTGTCTTGTAGGTGTTGATGTCTGTGTCTTGTAGGTGTTGATGTGTGTGTCTTGCAGGTGTTAATGTGTGTGTCTTGTAGGTGTTAACGTGTGTGTCTTGTAGGTGTTAACGTCTGTCTTGTAGGTGTTAACGTGTGCCTTGCAGGTGTTAACGTGTGTCTTGCAGGTGTTAATGTGTGTGTCTTGCAGGTGTTAACGTGTGTCTTGTAGGTGTTAGCGTGTGTGTCGTGTAGGTGTTAACGTGTGTGTCTTGTAGGTGTTAATGTGTGTGTCTTGTAGGTGTTAATGTGTGTGTCTTGTAGGTATTGATGTGTGTGTGTCTTGTAGGTGTTGACGTGTGTGTCTTGTAGGTGTTAACGTGTGTGTCTTGTAGGTGTTAATGTGTGTGTCTTGTAGGAGTTGATGTGTGAGTCTTGTATGTGTTGACGTGTGTATCTTGTAGGTGTTGATGTGTGTGTCTTGTAGGTGTTAATGTGTGTGTCTTGTAGGTGTTAATGTGTGTGTCTTGCAGGTGTTAACGTGTGTGTCTTGTAGGTGTTAACGTGTGTGTCTTGTAGGTGTTAATGTGTGTGTCTTGTAGGTGTTGATGTGTGTGTCTTGTAGGTGTTGACGTGTGTGTCTTGTAGGTGTTGATGTGTGTGTCTTGTAGGTGTTAATGTGTGTGTCTTGTAGGTGTTAATGTGTGTGTCTTGTAGGTGTTAATGTGTGTGTCTTGTAGGTGTTAATGTGTGTGTCTTTTAGGTGTTAACGTGTGTGTCTTGTAGGTGTTAACGTGTGTGTCATGTAGGTGTTAACGTGTGTGTCTTGCAGGTGTTAATGTGTGTGTCTTGTAGGTGTTGACGTGTGTGTCTTGTAGGTGTTGATGTGTGTGTCTTGTAGGTGTTGATGTGTGTGTCTTGTAGGTGTTGATGTGTGTGTCTTGCAGGTGTTAATGTGTGCGTCTTGTAGGTGTTAATGTGTGTGTCTTGTAGGTGTTAACGTGTGTTGTAGGTGTTAACGTGTCTTGTAGGTGTTAATGTGCGTCTTGCAGGTGTTAATGTGTGTGTCTTGCAGGTGTTAACGTGTGTGTCTTGTAGGTGTTAACGTGTGTCTTGTAGGTGTTAACGTGTGTCTTGCAGGTGTTGATGTGTGTGTCTTGTAGGTGTTAATGTGTGTGTCTTGTAGGTGTTAACGTGTGTGTCTTGTAGGTGTTAACGTGTGTGTCTTGTAGGTGTTAACGTGTGTGTCTTGTAGATGTTAATGTGTGTGTCTTGTAGGTATTGACGTGTGTGTCTTGCAGGTGTTGACGTGTGTGTCTTGTAGGTGTTGACGTGTGTGTCTTGTAGGTGTTGACGTGTGTGTCTTGTAGGTGTTAATGTGTGTGTCATGTAGGTGTTAATGTGTGTGTCTTGTAGGTGTTAATGTGTGTGTTTTGTAGGTGTTAATGTGTGTGTCTTGCAGGTGTTAATGTGTGTGTCTTGTAGGTGTTAATGTGTGTGTCTTGTAGGTGTTGATGTGTGTGTCTTGTAGGTGTTGATGTGTGTGTCTTGTAGGTGTTGACGTGTGTGTCTTGTAGGTGTTGACGTGTGTGTCTTGTAGGTGTTGATGTGTGTGTCTTGTAGGTGTTGATGTGTGTGTCTTGTAGGTGTTGACGTGTGTGTCTTGTAGGTGTTGACGTGTGTGTCTTGTAGGTGTTGACGTGTGTGTCTTGTAGGTGTTAATGTGTGTGTCTTGTAGGTGTTGATGTGTGTGTCTTGTAGGTGTTAATGTGTGTGTCTTGTAGGTGTTGATGTGTGTGTCTTGTAGGTGTTGATGTGTGTGTCTTGTAGGTGTTGATGTGTGTGTCTTGTAGGTGTTGATGTGTGTGTCTTGCAGGTGTTAATGTGTGTGTCTTGTAGGTGTTAACGTGTGTCTTGTAGGTGTTAACGTGTGTCTTGTAGGTGTTAATGTGTGTCTTGCAGGTGTTAATGTGTGTGTCTTGCAGGTGTTAACGTGTGTGTCTTGTAGGTGTTAACGTGTGTCTTGCAGGTGTTAACGTGTGTCTTGCAGGTGTTGATGTGTGTCTTGTAGGTGTTAATGTGTGTGTCTTGTAGGTGTTAACGTGTGTGTCTTGTAGGTGTTAACGTGTGTGTGTTGTAGGTGTTAACGTGTGTGTCTTGTAGGTGTTAACGTGTGTGTCTTGTAGGTGTTAATGTGTGTGTCTTGTAGGTGTTGACGGGTGTGTCTTGTAGGTGTTGACGTGTGTGTCTTGTAGGTGTTGACTTGTGTGTCTTGTAGGTGTTGACGTGTGTGTCTTGTAGGTGTTGACGTGTGTGTCTTGTAGGTGTTGACGTGTGTGTCTTGTAGGTGTTGATGTGTGTGTCTTGTAGGTGTTAATGTGTGTGTCATGTAGGTGTTAATGTGTGTGTCTTGTAGGTGTTAATGTGTGTGTCTTGCAGGTGTTAATGTGTGTGTCTTGCAGGTGTTAATGTGTGTGTCTTGTAGGTGTTAATGTGTGTGTCTTGTAGGTGTTAATGTGTGTATCTTGTAGGTGTTAATGTGTGTGTCTTGTAGGTGTTGATGTATGTGTCTTGTAGGTGTTAATGTGTGTGTCTTGTAAGTGTTGACGTGTGTGTCTTGTAGGTGTTGACGTGTGTGTCTTGTAGGTGTTAATGTGTGTGTCTTGTAGGTGTTGATGTGTGTGTCTTGTAGGTGTTGATGTGTGTGTCTTGTAGGTGTTAATGTGTGTGTCTTGTAGGTGTTGATGTGTGTGTCTTGTAGGTGTTGATGTGTGTGTCTTGTAGGTGTTGATGTGTGTGTCTTGTAGGTGTTGATGTGTGTGTCTTGCAGGTGTTAATGTGTGTGTCTTGTAGGTGTTAATGTGTGTGTCTTGTAGGTGTTAACGTGTGTCTTGTAGGTGTTAACGTGTGTCTTGCAGGTGTTAATGTGTGTGTCTTGCAGGTGTTAACGTGTGTGTCTTGTAGGTGTTAACGTGTGTCTTGTAGGTGTTAACGTGTGTCTTGCAGGTGTTTATGTGTGTGTCTTGTAGGTGTTAATGTGTGTCTTGTAGGTGTTGATGTGTGTGTCTTGTAGGTGTTAATGTGTGTGTCTTGTAGGTGTTGACGTGTGTGTCTTGTAGGTGTTAATGTGTGTGTCTTGTAGGTGTTAACGTGTGTGTCTTGTAGGTGTTAATGTGTGTATCTTGTAGGTGTTGATGTGTGTGTGTCTTGTAGGTGTTAATGTGTGTGTCTTGTAGGTGTTGATGTGTGTGTCTTGTAGGTGTTAATGTGTGTGTCTTGTAGGTGTTAATGTGTGTGTCTTGTAGGTGTTGATGTGTGAGTCTTGTAGGTGTTGACGTGTGTATCTTGTAGGTGTTGATGTGTGTGTCTTGTAGGTGTTAATGTGTGTGTCTTGTAGGTGTTGATGTGTGTGTCTTGTAGGTGTTAATGTGTGTGTCTTGCAGGTGTTAAGGTGTGTGTCTTGTAGGTGTTAACGTGTGTGTCTTGTAGGTGTTAATGTGTGTGTCTTGTAGGTGTTGATGTGTGTGTCTTGTAGGTGTTGACGTGTGTGTCTTGTAGGTGTAGATGTGTGTGTCTTGTAGGTGTTAATGTGTGTGTCTTTTAGGTGTTAATGTATGTGTCTTGTAGGTGTTAATGTGTGTGTCTTTTAGGTGTTAACGTGGGTGTCTTGTAGGTGTTAACGTGTGTGTCTTGTAGGTGTTGATGTGTGTGTCTTGTAGGTGTTAATGTATGTGTCTTGTAGGTGTTAATGTGTGTGTCTTGCAGGTGTTGATGTGTGTGTGTCTTGTAGGTGTAGATGTGTGTGTCTTGTAGGTGTTAATGTGTGTGTCTTGTGGGTGTTGATGTGTGTGTCTTGTAGGTGTTAATGTGTGTGTCTTGTAGGTGTTAATGTGTGTGTCTTGTAGGTGTTAATGTGTGTGTCTTGTAGGTGTTAATGTGTGTGTCTTGTAGGTGTTAATGTGTGTGTCTTGCAGGTGTTAATGTGTGTGTCTTGTAGGTGTTAATGTGTGTGTTTTGTAGGTGTTAATGTGTGTGTCTTGTAGGTGTTAATGTGTGTGTCTTGTAGGTGTTAATGTGTGTGTCTTGTAGGTGTTTATGTGTGTGTCTTGCAGGTGTTAATGTGTGTGTCTTGTAGGTGTTAATGTGTGTGTCTTGTAGGTGTTGATGTGTGTGTCTTGTAGGTGTTGATGTGTGTGTCTTGTAGGTGTTGACGTGTGTGTCTTGTAGGTGTTGACGTGTGTGTCTTGTAGGTGTTGATGTGTGTGTCTTGTAGGTGTTGATGTGTGTGTCTTGTAGGTGTTAATGTGTGTGTCTTGTAGGTGTTGATGTGTGTGTCTTGTAGGTGTTAACGTGTGTGTCTTGTAGGTGTTGATGTGTGTGTCTTGTAGGTGTTGATGTGTGTGTCTTGTAGGTGTAATGTGTGTGTCTTGCAGGTGTTAATGTGTGTGTCTTGTAGGTGTTAATGTGTGTGTCTTGTAGGTGTTAACGTGTGTCTTGTAGGTGTTAACGTGTGTCTTGTAGGTGTTTACGTGTGTCTTGCAGGTGTTAATGTGTGTGTCTTGCAGGTGTTAACGTGTGTGTCTTGTAGGTGTTAACGTGTGTCTTGTAGGTGTTAACGTGTGTCTTGCAGGTGTTGATGTGTGGGTCTTGTAGGTGTTAATGTGTGTGTCTTGTAGGGTTTAACGTGTGTGTCTTGTAGGTGTTAACGTGTGTGTCTTGTAGGTGTTAATGTGTGTGTCTTGTAGGTGTTAATGTGTGTGTCTTGTAGGTGTTAATGTGTGTGTCTTGTATGTGTTAATGTGTGTGTCTTGTAGGTGTTAATGTGTGTGTCTTGCAGGTGTTAATGTGTGTGTCTTGCAGGTGTTAATGTGTGTGTCTTGTAGGTGTTAATGTGTGTGTCTTGTAGGTGTTAATGTGTGTCTTGTAGGTGTTAATGTGTGTGTCTTGTAGGTGTTAATGTGTGTGTCTTGCACCTTACTAGAGCAGAAAGATAGTAGTTGGACTTAGAAGAATAGAGCAAATCTTTTTTTAGTGTTTTGTTTTGCCCAGACAGTGACCAATAATCTACTCTTTTTTATTTTCAACTGCCAAGGGATTGTTTCGTGCACATCATATAGGAATGAGATTTATAGTCCGTCTCTGATTGAATCCTGTAAGTTCCAAATGTCCTTGGTCTCAAGGGAGATTAGATCAGGTGCCTAGTTCTATCAGAGACAGTCTATAAATGAACACCCAGCCTTTTGCACTTTTGTTTCTTAGTTATAGTGACCACCTGACTACCAACTTGCTTTCTTATTATTCGAGACATCTTCATGAAGCGAAAATACTTTGCAGTTTCATTTGTAGTTTGGTCAAGTGCATCGATCTTCAACAGCTTTAATGTAAAGGTTTGCCTTTCTTGACCATCCCTGGTTTGACTACAAATGCCTTAATAATTAGGCCTGTATATCAAAAAACCTTTGGCAGCACAGTTTGTATTTGACCAAACTATTTTGTTCAAATGTATAACAAGTTTTTGTTATTATATATATAAAGACTGAAACATAGCACTATAAATGCTGTCACATCAAACAGTAACAGACGTGGTCCAAAGTATAAACCTGTCAATGTATTAACATCTGTTGACATTTGTGGGGCTTGTAATAGCCAAAACAAGTCAGCAATCTTCTTCTGTACAGGGCTGAAGAGATGTCTGTGAGTGAATGGTGTGCCACATTCCTCCTCTTCCTGAAAAGAATGTTTTTTACGATGTGTTGTAGTTTACATGGATAGCGATCTATGCGTCTTTCTGCTCTACGCTGGTTTCAGCGTAGTATTATTGGGACTCGGTTTGCCTTCCTCTTCGATCCCTATTCTCAAAGCTAAGCTGCATGCATGCAGTCTGTTTCCAGGACTGTCAGTTGGAGGAGGAATAGGGTCTTGATCATCTATGATTGGCTGACCTTGATGTAAGCAGAAAGCTATGAGATGCTGGTTGCTTATCAACCCATTCAGGCGATATGCATTTTTGAAGTGGGTCACATTTCTGTAGCTAATCAATTAAGGTAGCAATAAAACACATGTCCTGACTTGAATAAACTGTAATGTATGTGTGTGTTTGAGGGAGGGGGATGAATTGCACACAGTATTTGTAGGTCCGCTGTGGACTGGGGAATAATATATTTTATTTTGGGATTGTAGGGTCAAATAATTATGGTTGGCAGGTGGAATATTACTGACCTTGCTCTAAGGCAGACATGTGCAGCGTGCAGGCTACATGGCTAGTGAGGTTTTTCCAAGTTTCATTGAATCTGGCCGGCCAGCGACATATAATCTGTAATCAAATAGAAAAATAGAACTATGATAGTCTACTCATAAAACTTGGGAATTACATTTATTTTAAAAAATTGTTTCATGAGTCACGCATGTGTACCCGATGCTGATCTCACTTCTGACGTCTGTGAATTGTCGACTTTACTCAGTAAGTCAAGTTCTGTTCTGCTCAGTTCCTAAATCTTTGGCGGAGCTTCCTAAATTTTTTGCGGAGCTTCCATGTCTATTTGCAGCTGTTCTTCTTGTCGCTCTTCTAATGAAGAAGGCAAACTGTTCATCCAATCCTGCAGCCTCAAAACAATGGTGTGCTTGTTTTTTGAGAATATCTGTTTCGATCTTCTGAAGCTGAGCATATACGATGTCTACGTGAGACATTGTTGAAGAAATTCAACCAAAATTGAAATGTCATCATTCAGTCACTTATTAAATCCAGCAACTCGGCACATTGTTTCTGCGTTGTTGGCACGTTAGACTGAATATCTTGAAAAACATTTCAAATTGAGTCTTTATTTTGGAAAATTATTTGTACTAATCTTGAACGAGAATTCCATCTTGTCTCGCGCTGTCTTGGTATTCTAACACTGCATATTCCATCTAATGTGGCTATATTATCAGGAGAATTTGAAAAAAATACTGAAATCACTCTGAGATTGTCCACAAAAAAATCACATAGGAAATGTGAGATAAAGCCTTTTCAGTGAATTTGTTAAGTTGGTGAGCGTAGCAGCAAATATAATGTGCATTCTTATAAACATCTTGAACTATAACATTATAACCTCCTAAATGCTCCCTGAATACCGCAGCGATTAACTTTTCGAGACAACCTTGCAACAATGGCTGGTGTTCTCTCAAAATGCATTCTGGTAAACACTTGTGCGTTATGGATTTTTGAATTTAAAAATCCTCGATATTGCTCGGAAAATGTTCCCTTAACCTATCGAAATACAATTACTGTCTGGATGCAGTTGGAGTCGTCTGCAGTATCATCAACCATGCAGGCTAGGAAAGATGATGGTTTTATTTCATTAGTTGTAAACTCTCAACAAACTTCAAGCAAACAGCCCAAGAGGCCGTTACCGTACAAATATACAAAAGTTCATTTTGTATGGCTTCAGAAGTGCCTCTGAAAACTTGAACATTTTCAGAGTAGCTTCCTTACACAGGTTTGATAGTTGTTCTGTATTCTATTACTTCTAGAAATAGGCCTTTGTTACTTGAAGGGGGTTGTTTTGTCATGGTCTCCAAGAGGCAGGTTGCATGCTCCAGATATTTTCAATACATCAATTATTTTGAATAGATTATCCCGATTTGTTGTCACTAAATTATTGTAAAAACGAACATATTCTTTGTAAGCACTACTCAAACTTTCTGCGATGTTACATTTTCCGAGAAAACTGACAACATTATGTTCAAGTTTTTATATTTATTCATGGTTTTTTTTATTTACTCCTGTTTCTGTTTCTGAAGATGTTTTAGGTCACATACCCCTTTGTCTAACTACCATCACCTCAAACATTCAACATACAAAATAGAACAACGTTTTTCTCGTCTTAGTCACACATCCAGGAAATAATGTCATACATAGAAGCCACAATCAGTACAACTCAAAATGGAAGAAAGAAATGGAAGGGAGCAATATACCTGACCCTAACAACCAGCTCCACAGACACCAACAAACCACCATTTTTCGCATGAGAACAGGCCACAGTAGACTATTAGGTCACCTACATCGCCTCCTATAGAACTGTCCAATACAGAGATCTACGGTGCCAGAGGAAGCCGAGGTGACGCAGAAGCTGTGTGGCTGCCACTTGGATCTGGAGAGGACTACCGACAGGGCTACAGATGCAGCAGAAGAAAGAAGAAGACGAACACGAACACATAGAAGCATCACATGTACGTGTGGATGATGCATCTCAACTCTTGCATGCAGATTGATTTTGTTCAATATACAATTTGATGATGTTCATCCACCACAAGTGATGAAGACCACTCTCTTTGTTCAGCCGTGTGGACAGTCTTTTTTCTTGCTGTGTCCGCTGAAATGGGTGACTTTCGCGGTGATTTGGATTAAAGTGAGCAAGAAACTGCGCCTTTTGACAACTTCACCCTCTGGTCCTGAGCTACCAATGGGCGAGGCACCCGTGATTCCATAGGCACCAGCCGCTAATGGCTGAACTTGTTTCCGGTACAGTAGGCTTCCACCTGATTCATAAATAGACACAGCATCTAACATTTTGGTAACCTCCTCCATGAATTCTAATCGATTTGTTCTATAGTAATTCATTTTTACACAGTTTTTCTTTTACGATATTCATGGATATCAAGTGGACCTATTCTGTCTTCTCCAGTAGGGATCCCAGGGATCCACTCTGAGAACTGACATTTTTAGTTCTGCAAGAGGAAAATTATCAACCAGACCGTACAAAGATGTAAGCGAGGGCTAGGAGCACTCAAGACTATAGCTGCTGTTAACTTGGAACAATGCCCCCTGTTCATCCTATTTTGTCATGTTTAGCTATCAGTTATCGATTACGGACTGGGCATCCTCACACTATCAAGAACACAGTGTGACAGGTTGAAACGCTTCCAGAATGAAGGTATGTGACTGGTTCTGGGCTGCACTAGAGGTACCCCGATTGTGATGATGCGGTACATGCTGGAATTGTTATCGGGGACATCCAGACATAAACTGACACAAGTCAAAGCCTTTTATACCACAGACTTTCGGTACCCTCTGTACAGTAGTATCTCAGACATCAAGAATCAAGAGAGGGGCGTCATGAATGGCACAGGCAGAGAAAACAATTGGACACGTCACTCCAGTTGAAGTGATAGCCAAGGGGGAAGAATGGGTCTATACTGGTGATAGAATGACAGAGTGTCATCATAACCTTGGGCAAGGAATGCAGAGAATCAGGCAACGGAGGTGCAGAGCTCAAGGTAAATTAGCTGAGAACACGCAGGAAAGTGATGCCGTCATATACACTGACGGATCGGTGCTGAGCAGCGGGACATCAGCCTGGGGCTTCTCGGCTAGAGTGAGAGGACAGATCGTTGAGAATGGAGATGAAAGCAGTAACCTCGGTGTTAAGATGGTTATATGAGAGACCCCTTTAACAAGGTCAATCATTATGACTGATGTGTAAACCGTACTCCTGAAGAAAGTTTGTGGCCCACCGCAAGCGATGTTGGCCACATCAACAGACGGTTTTTATCTTGATGATGTAAAATGTGCTGTATTTGGATTATGGTGATGAAGAAACCACGCTTGTCATCGACCTCGCTCTCTGGTGCCGAGCTTCCTTGAACCAGTGGCAAGACATTAGTCAAGACGACTGGAGGCAACTCAGGGTGCAGGCACTCTGGTCCCACCTCCCGTGAGACCAGAGGTCACTATGATACGTGTTGGATTCGAAAGTCCACCGTTTCTTTTCATCGCTTTGGGAGACAAGTGACTGACCTCTCGACCACAGCAACTCTAGAAGACTCTGCAGAGTCTGTAGACAACCAGTGTTGCACCCCAGTCGTGTATTTTGGCCTACGAGGGACCAGCGGACGATTGGAATGTTCATGCCTCACGAAGTCACCCCCGTGCAGTCATGCTGGCGCTGTAGGGGTCTGGGCTGATGGATGTGGGTTTGGCCAGCTCTTTCCTGATCAGAGGACTAGTACTGATCAGAAATGATGATTTCACTAGTTCCGCCCGGCTGCATACCACTCCGTCAGCCTCCACTGCGTGTTGTTAATTTGGAAATTCGCTGCTCCTTGCGATGTGTATTATTGATGTTGCTGGATGATTTTCATAGATTTAATATATTTCCCTTATGCTATCTGCATGATAACGGGTTGTGTAGAGAAAATACTTGTAAAGTTGACGACAAGGCGATAATTGATTAAGTCTCAGTGGCCTAAGCAGTCAATGAAGTACACCACAAAAACCGGCTTGAATGGATGACATAGAACGTTGAGCGTGAAGACTAGTAACGTATGAAATAGATATCACATTGAATAATGAAAACAGTTGAGGATTTCGATGTTCAAATACATTTCCAAAATTGTTATTGATTGACGTTATGACATATTATTTTCGGACAATATTTTGTCATAACTCCAGAAGGGATGGCTGAGGTACGAGTGAATAGCAGCTGTTGAGGCCTCAAACCTCTAGCTATCTAATGTCCTGGTCAGGATGTGGTTCTTCTTCTTCTTCTTCTTCTTCTTCTTCTTCTTCTTCTTCTTCTTCTTCTTCGTACGTTGTCAGACGTCAACTTGAATTTGTTCGAAGAAAGCAGCTGTCATCCTGAGTCTGTCGACACTGCCATAGAGCTTGTCTAGTGTTGGCACTGGTGATGGCCACATGTGCTTTCTCTGGTCTTTGTATGTTGGGCAATTTTGCAGAAGATGTTCAGCGGTCATTTTCCCTGTATCACATGTGCATTCGTCAGTGCCACCTATCTTCAGTTTATTGAATAGATGGTACCTCAGTCTGTTGTGGCATGTGCGGAGTCTGAAGACAACGACCTGCTCTCTTCTGTTCAACTGGTAATATGCATCATTTTTTGTGTAGCCAGTATGCTCTGTTTCCCATTTGGCCATGTATCTGTCCCTAATAAACCTTTTGGAAATCAACCAAAGACGTTTTGTTGGACGAGATCACCGAATAGATGAATCAGCAATTCACAGACTGCAACGTTTCGACATCAAACGAGATTCCAGCGGAGTGGGGTGCATGAGCGGATGGAGCAGGAGAAAGTACAACCAGTGAGCTAAAGGGAACATCATCATCCAGACCGTGCATCATTTGCTGAGAGAGAGAGAGAGAGAGAGATAAGAGAGAGAGCGAGAGAGAGAGAGAGAGAGACTGAGCATCTATGGCATGTGATGGGTATGCCCAAAGTGCAGGGGCGTCCATGATTAGAAACAGAATGTCACATGATGATGATGTTGACGAAGCGAAAGAAGAATCGATGTGTCAATAACGATATTTCAGATTGTATCCGGCTACCACTGCGCGCCAATAGCATGGCACAAGAAAGGTCTAACATGACATAACAGAAATCCTGCAACAGGTTTACACAGCAGCAAACTCAGCACATTTGGCTCAAGAGAGAAAACTACAGCAGTCTTAGCGTTTCGTGGTCAGAGTTGGCCGAATAAAAGTAAGTAAATGTCAAAAAGTAAATGTTCGGTTGATAATGTGTCGCGGCAAAAATCAAACAGGGTAAGATAGATACATTAAAGAGAGGTCGATCTATTAGATATCCAGTATCAGATAATCGAAGTCGTATAAATCACTATAGTAACTAAAACAACAAAATGGCGGCTAACATCGACACAGATAGGTTCTATATTGAAAGTATCCTTTGAAATGACATTCCTTGGTTAATATTTTTTTCACGTGAAATAATGTTTTACCAAATTGTACAAAGCACTCCATATTCATATTGCATTTATGATTTATATAGTCATAATATAGTGAGTTGTTTAAATCACGAAAGTAATGTCTTATCGCTTTTTGAGTAATTATCACAAGTACTACTTATCAGTTATACAATTGAGTCGACCTGCGGCTGGATAATGAAGATAACTACAGTCAACATCAACCAGCAAACATGGAATTTGACAAAATAACTTGATGATCTGGACGTTGCCGATGACTTGGCTCTTCTGTCTCATAACCACAATCAGATGCAAAATAAAGTAATTATACGATGCAGAGTCTTCTAAACCAGTAGTATAATAAAATAAAGTTATAAAGACGGTCATTTAAATTAAGTTTAGTTAATTAAGTTAAGTTACTTGATGAGAGGTCACAGAAATTGGGACTGAGAATACACAGGAAAAAACCAAAAACAAATGTTATTTATAAATGCAAATAATGACAATCAGGTTGTACATTGGAGACACACTCTTACAAGATGTTGAAGCATTCCAGATTCCTATTTCTTATTAGCAATATGATAAGCAAAGATGGGGACAACATCAGATTTGTGCTGGGAGATGTGATGTCATACTTTTATGACTATAAACTGTAAAACAATATAGATACAGTAGAAGGCACATATAAAGGTATCAAAATAAGAATGCAAAAGACAGGAGGAGCTTTCACAGCATTGAAGATAAAGAAAAAGCAAGTCCAACACAAAAATAACAATCTTCAGCTCCATTGTAAAGTCTGTTCTTTTGCACGACTCTGAAACATAGATAACAACAACAAAAAAAGGGCAACCAAAAGGTACAGACTTTCATAAATGGATGCTTACACAGAAAAGAGAGATTGAAATGGTTTGATAAGATCACTAATGGGGAACTATAGTATAGAACCAGACATATATCAGTGGAACATAACACGAAGAGAAAGGCGCTAGCATTGGGTAGGACACTTGTTAAAGGAATCAGCTGATAGCATTGTGAGACAGTTTTTATTCTGGAATCTCCAAGACAAGATAAGTAGATGCAGACCAAAACACCCCATGAGTAGAGAGATTGAGGCAAACATGAAGAAAGCATGGAAAACATTGACAGAACTGGAACTTATGGCTCAGGACGTTAAGACTTGGCATGTATTTGTTGAAGACACGTGTTTCACAGGGAGTTGACCTACCAAAGACGGTTGTGTCGGATGGAAAGGTGCAAATATCGCAGTCAAGGTGTAAACTAATGGCACAACACATTCCGTTCTCTGGATTATATCCTGCTACTTGCAAAGCTCTGTTCAGGGCTTGGTAGAGCGAAGAAGATAAAGGCATTGAATCATTTTTCTTTGATTATTTGATTGTTTAAAATTTGCTAATAGAAGAAATTGACTTAGTTTGAGGTTTTAATTTGTGTTTTTGTTTGACCAGTCCTTGATTAAGACATATTAGGTAGAACTATTAGGTGAGGGAGCAAGTTAAGGTAGCAGTGAAAAAGGCAAATGCAATGTTAGGTATGATAAAAAGAAATATTAAACATAGGAGCAAGGAAGTGATAGTCAAACTGTATAAAGCTTTAGTTAGACCTAGATTGGAGTACTGTGTACAGGTGTGGAGTCCTTATCATAGAGGGGACATAAACATGCTGGAAAGAATACAAAAAAGGGCGACAAAGATGATAGTGGGATTCCAGAATTACAGTTATGAGGAACGACTCACAAAAACCGGCCTACAGTGTCTCGAAGAGAGAAGAATTCGTGGTGACTTAATACAGGTTTATAAGATGATCAGAGGAATGGATAAATTAGACTATAACAAGTTTTTAAAAATACAGCCACCCACAATAACACGAGGGCATAGCTACAAGCTGACTAAAGAGAGGTCCAGATTAGATATTAGGAAATATTTTTTTAGTCAGAGAGTGGGTTCTGCTTGAAATGCATTGCCAGGGGAGGTAGTGGAGGCGGGGACAGTTAATGCATTTAAGAATAAACTGGATGCGCATAGCTTTTAGAGCAAGGTGATGTAAATGTAACTGGTTGTATACAGACTCTGCAGGGTCTTCTAAACCAGTATAAAGACGTTAAGTTAAGTTAAGTTAACTTTTGGTACACCCTTGCTGTTCTCATGTAAGACTACATCAGAGCCTTGCTTGTATTTCAGTCACTAATGGATTACACAATTTGAAACATGTATGTCAGATCATTGTAGGTAAGAGACAATATTACTACGTTTGTCAGTTTACAATTGAGAAAAACAAACTTACCTACTTAGTCGCTCCTCTTCTACCGTGAGGTGTAGAGGTAGAAAAACAAACTACTGGACATTAAAAAGAAAATCCTTAGCCAATCTACAGCTACCTATCACAAAATATTTTACGACATCCATATAAGGATGCAAGTGTTCTATTCATAGCTCTCTAATAAGGGACAACAGAAGCCACATGATCATATACCTGTCACTTCAGATGGGGAAGTATAGGGACAACAGAAGCCACACGATAATAACCCTGTCACTTCAGATGTTGAAGTATAGGGTGTATCACTCCATCTAGTTTACCCTAACCAGTCGAGTTTCACGGCAACTCCGTCTGCTGTGCGAACAAATCTCCTTGACAAAAACAAAGGTAGCTCATGCTCATCACACTACCTTAATCCATTCATGTGAGTCAGTAATTAAAAGATGAGGAATTTGGATACCTTAAGTGAGTTACAGTTACTCCCATATAGTGGATGCTTAGAAGGTATTTTAAAGTTAGAGAGCGAGAAATAGAATGGGAAAGAGAGTTATGAGAACACATTTTTCTCTTAACCATCTATCAGAAGTTGAGGTGCCTGTCGATTCCGATGATGAGTTTGAGTACAATGAAGTTAATTTGGACGATGATATTTTATCACCTGGTTAGTGCTCTGGTTTTCTATTTATTTCTGCATTTCTCTGTCTTATTTGTTTTTGTTTTTGCTTCTTTATCCTTTGATCTGTGTCCAAAACTGCAATCTTGTTTAATAATTAAATGAGTATGAATATAAGGACTTGATAGGAGCCTACTGGGATCAAGATGCTGAACAGCGCATGAGCTGCAGTGGTTAGCGACCCATAGCTGACTGCTAGTGTCAGGGCCAGCGAACCAGAGCTGCCAAGACCCTTCTACACCTCCACGCGGTGATCCTGGATAACAGGCTGCAGCAGGGTAGACTGGCTAAGGAGAAGGGATCGAAGAGGGAATGCTAGCCCGGTACTCAAAAAATGCTTGCTGAAGTCGGATGTGTTGGACCGAAAGGTGCAAATATCGCAGTCAAGCTGTAAACTACGACTACATTCTGCTACTTAACCCCTTTCAGGGTTTGGTAGCGGGCGATTGAGAATGAACGAAGCCAAGCAGGAGCCTACTCTCCTACCAGGCATATCCGTAGGGTTGCAGATTGCTCAATGGCCTTCTAATTTGGAGGCTAGCTGCGAATATTAAATAAGCAACCGATGACAAAAATAGGCCAGCAGGCATGGAGGTCATCACGAGGCATCCCTCCACCATGCAAGGACACAATAGACTAATCACCTGTTTGTCTTAACAATGATTGCAAGAAGAAACATAGAGAAAACCGGATTGATCTTAAAGACAACGAACTTCCGAGAACTAAGGACCACGATTTATGGAATAGGGACTTTAAGAAGTATAAATGCCAAGAAAGAGTAACTGATGGAAGACATAAAAATTGGGCACACAGGTGCTTACAGAAACAAAGAAAAAGTGCTGAACTATGACAAAATCATGTTCCTCCACAACGGAGTGCCTGCATCTAAAAGAATTAGGGCCGGGGAGGGGGGCATTGTGGACAGGAACCAAATAGAAAATATCAAAGGATGGAAATTCATTTAAGAATGACTGATAGTGCTTTGCCTACAAGAGGATGCCAGTAAATTCAATTTCTTTTTACTTAGCCTTATTTATCTATTCCCCCCCGGCGGTGTGCATTGCACTGTGGTTTTTACTTTGCTCCCGTCGGCCCAGTCCATCCGAATTCAGCATGCATTTTATGTAAGGGTCTGCTTCTTCCTGCATTTTCTAAGGGTTTGCTTCCCCGGGTAACGGCCAGTGCTGTGATGGGGATCGAACCCAGCACCTTCGGTTGTGAGCCGTGCCACTTAATCACTAACCCACGCAGTCCCACAGTAAAATCAACATAATCATTGTGTGGGCATGCATCAAATGAAGATGAGAGAACTGATGTAAAAGAAGAATTCTTTGAGCTTTTCTAAAAGATGTTGATGATTGTCAAAACGAAATGCTCCTCCTAACAAACTTTAATGCCAGAGTTGAAAATGACTATTTCAGATGAGGTGGAATGAAATGTAGGTATGGAGATGATGGAAAGTGACTGCTAAGATTTTGCAGGGAAAAAAACGTTGTTATTACAAACACAATGTTCCCACGCAAGCATATCCATGCCCACACAAGCATATCCATGCTCACACAAGCAAATCCATGCCCACATAATCGAAACCATGCCCACACAAGCATATCCATTCCCACACAAGCATATCCATTCCCACACAAGCATATCCATGCCCACACAAGCATATCCATTCCCACACAAGCATATCCATGCCCACACAAGCATATCCATGCCCACACAAGCATATCCATTCCCACACAAGCATATCCATTCCCACACAAGCATATCCATTCCCACACAAGCATATCCATTCCCACACAAGCAAATCCATGCCCACACAAGCATATCCATGCTCACACAAGCAAATCCATGCCAACACAAGCATATTCATGTCCATACAAGCATATCCATGCCCACACAAGCATATCCATGCTCACACAAGCATATCCATGCCCACACAAGATGTGAACTAGCTAGAAAAAATTAAAAAATCCATAATTGATTATGCGATAGTGAGGAAACGTGCATTTAAGTGTACGAATGATGCTAGATTATTCAGAAGATCAGATATTGGAAGCAACCACTAGCTAGTGAAAGTAGAGATAGTAACCAGAAAAGCTTTTCTATCAAGCCAACACTAAACAACACAAAGGGGGATTTGAATGACTCATGGACCGAACCCCTGGATAACTGTCAGGTGTACTTGATAAATATTACTTTGATAAAATATGATTTTTCTGTTATTCCCTTTTGTTCTACAACTTTTTATTCAACAATTTTTGTTTGTTTTTTTAAACATCTTTCTTTCTACCTTAATCTTATATTTAATTACATTTTTTTCTTTTTATTATTGCCATTGTTTCTCTTCTTTTTCTGTGTTCGTTCTCAATCTTCTGCTACCAAGCCTTGAACATGGCTTTGCAAGTAGCAGGATGTAGTCCGGAGAATGGAATTTGATGTGTCGCTAGTTTACATTGCACCTTTTGGTCTGACACATCCGTCTTCGGCAGTGAAATTGTCTCTCTATTATTGTTGCCATTGGTTTTATTTTGGAATTATTTAGATTTATACTTTCATATTTTAACTTTAAATAATATTTACTTTTGTGTTAGATATATGCTAATATTATTGTCATACCTTATAATTTAAAAATTAAAATTTTTTAAATATTTTTTTTTATAAATTAGATACAGTTATTGCAATTTTGTCATTTATTTTCTGTAATGTTATTGCATAAATTCTGCGTTCTTTTAGTGGTGTGGACTGAAATAGGGTGGACAATGTCTTTTAACAAAAATATACAAGCTTGACCATGTCTGGCATTTGAACATGACCGTTTCTCAATGTGTATGTATGTAATTGTTTGTGATGTCTGACCATGTCTATACAGGATTGTCTGAGCATGTTCAGGGTTGAACTACATATGTTGTATAAAACATGCATGGTGTTCTGTTTTGATCTAACAGATTTTGAAGAGGACCTCAATGCAGCAGTTCGCACGATCCGAGAGGCAAATGAGGATGCTGAAGCCAAGGTAAAAATTTAGAGGAATAGGTAGAAAAGTAGAGTCAGGGTAGAGCGAGACAAGCAGTCCAAAGATTAATTAAGCTAGAAATCAGCAAATGTTAAGATTTTTGAGCAGCCAGTGGTTGAGAGTTGTGTCAAAGTAAAAAAAATTAGACGTTTATGTGTCATGCTTAACAGTGACCAGCCCCACCAAAGACAGAGTGCAGACTCTACTGCTGGGAAGGCTCAATGTCAACATGGAAAAGCCTGGGTGCTGAAAGCCCCAGAGATGTACCTTTCCTATTCCTAGTGAGTTGCAGAAGGAAAACACCCACAAACTTACTTTTAATAGCCAAATGAAAGTATGAAAGACAAACCAGGGAAGACACCTTCTAAGGACTGACCACCAGATAGATTTGTAAAACAAAGGGATAGTTTTTGGCTACCTGGCATCAGACACATTTGCCTGATTGAATACCAGCATTTTATTATATTTGTGTTATATCTGAAACACACGTTCAGGACATAATTTAATGTTTTTTGGGAATCCTAGGGTTATTACAGGTGAAGTAAGAATAGAATCAATTCAAACTACTATGTTGTAAAAGCCACTAACTAAGGTAGTATGCAGGGTTGGCAACCTCACCACATACAATAATAACTAAGGTAGTATGCAGGGTTGGCAACCTCACCACATACAATAACATACCTCAGAAATCATCTTTACAAGAGAAAATAAAAGCAAGCAGGTCAGCTCTACGGGTGGTCCCATGCTCCTTCTGGATTTTGAAATGAACGTAAAATGAATTTTATTAAACAAGTTCTTGCAGATATTTTCGTTATTCACTGCAGATCCTTGTTTAAATGGTACATGAACTAGTTAAGGGTGAAGATATGTGCTTATTTGGTCCTTATAGAGTCACAGAATAGTGAGACGAGTAGTCCAAAGATTAATTAAGTTAGAAATCTGCAAATGTTAATAGATTTTTGAACATCTAGTGGTTGGGAGCTGTGTTAGTGTATTTGGTCACTATCACTATTTGTACTACATTTCTTCAGGTTTACAATTATAAATTTATTTCTCATTGTATATGGAAACTATGTAATGTCTGTTCTAATGTTTAAACCATAAGATCACAGGAAGTAATTTCTACAATATTTCTGATGTTCCCTTTTTTCATGCTGTTTTCACTTGTATGTCACTTGTGATGACTTTTCTCATGCATTTCACTTGACATCTGTGAGTAACATTGCATAGAAAATCTATTTTTAATAACAAGAGTATTCACTTTTCATTTAGATTCAACGAGATTCAAATGTCAAGCCATCCGTTGTCCAGAAACCTGAAGTCATTGATGATTTCGTGAGAAACTTTCTGGTTAAGATGGGTCTGTCACGAACACTAGACTGCTTCCAAACAGAATGGTAATGTTACTCCTGAATACTGTTAGAAATTATCATTGCCGTAACGAAGGAAGTCTTAACATTTGGTCAGGCAAAACAAACTGAACAGACATGTTAGTCAAGGTCAGGCAAAACAAACTGAACAGACATGTTAGTCAAGGTCAGGCAAAACAAACTGAACAGACATGTTAGTCAAGGTCAGGCAAAACAAACTGAACAGACCTGTTAGTCAAGGTCAGGCAAAATATACTGGCCAAGACCCTCACCTTGGCTTCCCCGTAGCCTTTCCTGGAAATGGGCTGTGTCCATGGCCGCCTGGCTAACAAAGTGAGGGATCGACGTGATCACCATAGTAGTGAGCGATACGCAGATCAAGCATAGCACAACCGCTTGAAGGACTTCGGTCCACCTTCATGAACATGCTCGGGATATGAGGAAAACTACGACAACCTGCCACTTAACGTCCTTTTCAGGGCGCACAAAAGAGTAATCCTACTCATTGTAGGCACTCAACAACAATCATTGCTGTGTGTTACCAAAGTTTGAAAGGGGAACAAAGAATAGCTACACTGTCACCTGTCAAGCATATGTTAAGAAGCAACTAAGGAAGGTTAGGCTCGAAGTTAGCTACCACATTCTCTAAGGATTATATGTCACAAGAACAAGAAAAGAAGGTCTCTACACTCTGGGGTAGATGGGGAGTGACTCAGTCAAAGGAAGTCATAAGTTATCATGTGCTGTATTCCCTGTACAAGCTTGGCAACAAGAGGCCCCAAACGATGTCAAAGTTGGCAGTGGAATTGGATGTTCTCTCAATTCGTACTAAATGCTGTCAAGGTATGTGCAACACAGCCTCTGGCAGTTAAAACCTTAGAGAAATCAACAAAAACATGGTAGATAAAGTAAAGTACTGGTATACATTAACTTCTCGGATAGCAGTTGGAAATTACAGATTTGTTCTGTAGTATTTTTATCAGTGATAGGACCAACTTGTTCTTCAGCTATGATCCTCTCAGCTTTTGGTTGTAACTTGTTCATTACATTCTTTAACATTACTAGTTGTAACTGGTTCAGTACGATCTTGAGCATTACTGGTTGTAACTGGTTCAGTACGATCTTGAGCATTACTGGTTGTAACTGGTTCAGTACGATCTTTGGCATTACTGGTTGTAACTGGTTCAGTACGATCTTGAACATTACTGGTTGTAACTGGTTCAGTACGATCTTGAGCATTACTGGTTGTAACTGGTTCAGTACGATCTTGAACATTACTGGTTGTAACTGGTTCAGTACGATCTTGAACATTACTGGTTGTAACTGGTTCAGTACGATCTTGAGCATTACTGGTTGTAATTGGTTCGGTATGATCTTAAACATTACTTTACCTGTGTGGTTTATTTCGTATTTATTAAAAATGCTTTTCAAATTTAATTAATTTATCTTGGATGTTATCAATTCTCCCCATTTTTCAATTTATAATCGTTGTGTCTCTCATATCGACTTACATTTTTGATATGGATTGTTCGTCATTCACAGATGTGGCAGGGTGCAGTAACATGTTTGGGTCACCCTTGCTTTGATTGTTATACATTTCTGAGCAATATTGATCCCTGTGTTTATAATGTCTGCTCTGTTGTTAAAATGTTGCCATCAAAATCTCTGATCGCGTTAGATTTTGGTATAGGTTGCTTTGTCAAGTTTCTCACAAACTTGTAGGCTCCTTTTCGTGTCATGTTTATTATTGCACTCTTCATTCTATTTGCATTGTTAAGAAATCCAGCTATATTTTGCTTCTCTCATCTGTCGCCTAATTCTTTTATTGAGGCAGTACTCTTTTGCCCTTTCATCTGTGGTCTTTTGTCATTTAAGGGATCTTCTTTCATCACAATATGCTAGTTTTCAATTTGTTACCTACTGTTGAATCTTTCTGTGTTGCTTTCTTAGTATAGCATTGGCAGTGTCTATTATAGCCTCATTTAAACTATGTGTTAATGTTTCTATTTCTAGGTGTTAAACTATGTGTCAATGTTTCTATTTCTAGGTGTTAAACTATGTGTCAATGTTTCTATTTCTAGGTGTTAAACTATGTGTCAATGTTTCTATTTCTAGGTGTTAAACTATGTGTCAATGTTTCTATATCTAGGTGTTACACTATGCATCAATGTTTCTATTTCTAGGTGTTGAACTATGTGTCAATGTTTCTATTTCTAGGGATGTGATGGTAAGGAAAGTTAACTTTTCTCGTATCAGGTCTTTGTATATCTATGTTGTTGCTGGGTCTTTTATTTTATCCAGGTTGAATCTATTTCTGACATGTGACCGTTTTACTATTTTCAGCTTGACATGAAGTCAATCATATAACCAAATCGTGATGACTGCACCTTTGTCAGCACTAGAAACAGTTCGTTTCTTTCATATATTTATTCCTGATCTTGACTTGGCTTGGCTTCGTTCGTTCTCAATCTCCCGCTACCAAACCCTGAAAGGGCTTAAGTAGCAGAATGTAGTCCAGAGAACGGAATTTGTTGTGTCGTATTTTACAACTTGACTGCGATATTTGCACCTTTCGGTCCAACACATCCGACTTCAGCAAGCATTTTTTGAGTACCGGGTTAGCATTCCCTCTTCGATCTCTTCTCCTTAGCCAGTGTAACAGTTCCCGCCGGAGCAGAGAGTTTAGGACAGGGGTGATGTGGTTACTGATAACAAATGTACCTGAATGCGTGTCAAGGTCACTCACCGTCTCAACAAGCGAGAGCGAAGTTGGGGCAAGGAATGTGGACAGGTGGGAGCTGACCACTGGCCTTCCGATTTGGGTAGGGAGAGATTGATTGATGGACGGATTGGCGGTGGGGCTTGCTGCGAGAGAGTGAGTGACAGATGTGCAGGGTGTTTCGTTCCAATAAGACTGAATGTGGCCATCCCCTGAGATCCATTGGTTAAGCTCTGACTTTGCTTGAGGATATATAACTCGAGACAAAGTTTAGCTCAGCAGGCTGGATGGAGAGGAGAGGGGATGAGTGAATGTAAATAGAAGTCTGGTTTAGCTCACCGACTTAGAATAGAGGAGCGATTGGGAGACTGTTGCACGAATGTTAGTGATAGAACAGGATCGCTCAAGTAGGTGTGTGAGTTTTGTATTAAGTGATAATCTGAACGTTGTGTTGTAAGCAGGACACAATGTGAACGAGGTATGTCCAGATCGCCCGCCTGAGGGGATTTGAGTGAGGAAGAGTATTTGATAAGGTGTGTTGAGGACGCAGTTAATGCGAGGTGTGTGTGATGGGAGTAAGGCAATAAAACTGGGTTTTAGATAGTTGGGAATTCCACCAATAGCTAATGCTTAAAATTTCCGCTTTATTTAATATTCGTATTAACTTATATATAACATAGGAATAATTAGTTAAGATGATATGTATTGTATTGTGTTTGTAATTCCACTACTCATTTTTATTATATGACTATTATGTAATAAATATGCCATCTGATGTGTGCTATATGTCATTTACTGAGTATGGTCATGAATGATGTGGATGAGTGTGAGAATGTTCTAAGTTAGAATAATGGCCAGGGCAAACAGTGGGGTCTGTTACACCAGTCTGCCCTACTACAGCCTGTTATCCAGGATCACCGCGTGGAGGTGTAGAAGGGTCTTGGCAGCTCTGGTTCGCTTTCCCTGACGCTAGCAGTCAGCCATGGGTCGCTGACCGCTGCAGCTCATGCGCTGCTCAGCATCTTGATCCCTATTCCTGATCTAAATCAGTTGTGATGTTTTCCACAAGGAGCATGCCGTGTATGTCATCTCGATGCGTTACAAAATCCTAACATGTTTACAGGTGTTAGATGGTTGTATCTTACAAATTCAAGCAGTCTATAGCCGTGATCGATTGGTATTTCGTTACTGGAAGAGCTAACTTTCTGTCATATAACATTGGCATCTTGACCTAATTTGGCATTTTGTTGTAACTGTACAATTATGTCCTGATTGGGCACATAGTTCATTGCCTTCTGCAGTTGGTCATAAACAGATTTGTAATCTTTCTCCCTATGGTCAGATCTAGGTGCATAGATCTATATTACTACAATGTTGAAAGGTCTGCTCTCAAATGGGTATTCTAGCAGATAGGGGCTATCATTCTAATATCGAGTGCAGCGAAGAGGTTGGTGGCATGACTCACAAAGAAAACGTGCATCTGAGAGAGAGAGAGGGGGGGGGGGGGGTTTACAGTGGTTATTGTAACATTCCAAGGGGGTACTTGATAAAATGGACTGGGGTCCTGCTGGCTGTAATGCAATGCTAGACTACTTAGTAAGCTCAACACTATAGAGATGACAGTGTTGATCCCCACCTCATTAGTCTGCCAGAAAACAGCCTGTTTCCAGGGAGAACTGCATCAAAGAGAAGGGGGGTCTTGATCAATGTTTCATCTGACCCTTACTAACACATTCTGATCAGTAGGTTTCCCCTGACACCGATCAGTATGTTTTGCCTGACCCTGACTATCATAGTCAGATCAGTAGGTTGCCCCTGACACCGATCAGCATGTTTTGCCTGACCCTGACTATCATAGTCAGATCAGTAGGTTTCCCCTGACACCGATCAGCATGTTTTGCCTGACCCTGACTATCATAGTCAGATCAGTAGGTTTCCCCTGACACCGATCAGCATGTTTTGCCTGACCCTGACTATCATAGTCAGATCAGTAGGTTTCCCCTGACACCGATCAGCATGTTTTGCCTGACCCTGACTATCATAGTCAGATCAGTAGGTTTCCCCTGACACCGATCAGCATGTTTTGTGTGCCTGACCAGACATTATTCTCTTCCCACTCTAGCATACCAAGTATAATTATCAATAATTGAGCTTGAATTTGCCTGAAGTGCCTCTAACGGAACTCTCCTGTACAGGTATGAACTACAGGAGCGTGGTCTGTTGAAGCACAGCGACATTGGAACAGTTCCAGATGTGTACACTCAAAATCTCGATCTGGAGAAAGAGATTGTCTTCCTGAAGAAGGAGGCCTTGAAGTTTAGAAATGCTGCAGAGTAAGTTAATGACCTACATTTTAGTTGTAATTATCAAAGTATATCATTTTGCCAGAGTGTGGATTAACACTGAGTCTACATCGCTGCTTTCATTCATAACACATTGCATATCGTGAATTGATTAATTTAAACTTGATCCCTTAGGTTTCCCATAAGCCTGCTCTAGATGTTTTGGGCTGCCTTCTTGAGCTCTGCTGCAAAGACTACATAGCCTCCTCTTCCACCATTCTTTATTAGTTGTTCTGTGGTGTCTTAACGGGACATGTTGTGCTGTGCAAGACTCACAATGTCTTTTAACTTCTCTTGCCTAAGCCTACCTCACCAACCTGGGTGGTGAATTGTGTTCTTCTAACAAATCCAGCTGCAGGTTTAGGTCTTAACCCCTAACAGGAAGCTGGATGGGATAAAAGAGGTGGTTCAGGTGAAATCATTTTATCCCAGCCAATAGGGGGTATGGATGAGCCAACTCTCTGATCAGAAAGGTGCAGAAGTTGTAGACACTGGGCCCATAAGGCACCCATAAACGATAGTATCATGCAATTTCCTGTTCTATATGGGTGAGTAGGGGCAGCTGGGGGGTGAGTGGTTGGAGCTCGTGTGTGAGAGGATGGAGCTGGGGGGTGAGAGGATGGAGCTGATGGGTGATTGGTTGGAGCTGGTGTGTGAGAGGATGGAGCTGGGGGGTGAGAGGATGGAGCTGATGCGTGAGAGGATGGAGCTGTGGGGTGAGAGAATGGAGCTGGTGGGTGAGAGGATGGAGCTGGGGTGAGAGAATGGAGCTGGGGGGTGAGAGGATGGAGCTGGTGGGTGACAGGATGGAGCTGGGGGGGGGGTGATAGGATGGAGCTGGGGGTAAGTGGTTGGAGCTGGTGGGTAAGAGGATGGAGCTGGTGTGTGAGTAGATGGAGCTGGGAGGTGAGAGGATGGAGCTGGTGTGTGAGTGGATAGAGATGGGGGGTGAGAGGATAGAGCTGGTGGATGAGAGGATGGAGCTGGTGTGTGAGTGGATGGAGCTGGGGGTGAGAGGATGGAGCTGGTGTGTGAGTGGATGGAGCTGGGGGTGAGAGGATGGAGCTGGTGTGTGAGTGGATGGAGCTGGGAGGTAAGAGGATGGAGCTGGTGGGTCAGAGGATTGAGCTGGTGGGTGAGTGGATGGAGCTGGTGATTGAGTGGATAGAGCTGGTGATTGAGTGGATAGAGCTGGTGTATGAGTGGATGGAGCTGGTGTGTGAGAGGATGGAGCTGGTGGGTAAGAGGATGGAGCTGGTGAGTGAGTGGATGGAGCTGGTGGGTGATAGGATGGAGCTGATGTGTGAGTGGATGGAGCTGGGAGGTGATAGGATGGAACTGATGTGTGAGTGGATGGAGCTGGGAGTGAGAGGATGGAGCTAGTGGGTGAAAGGATGGAGCTGGTGGGTGAGTGGATGGAGCTGGTGTGTGAGTGGATGGAGCTGGGGTGAGAGGATGGAGCTGGAGGGTGAGAGGATGGAGTTGGTGGGTGAGTGGGTGGAGCTGGTGTGTGAGTGGATGGAGCTGGTGGATCAGTGGTTGGAGCTGGTGGGTGAGTGGATGGAGCTGGTGGGTGAGTGGATGGAGCTGGTGGGTGAGTGGATGGAGCTGGTGGGTGAGTGGATGGAGCTGGTGGGTGAGTGGATGGAGCTGGTGGGTGAGTGGATGGAGCTGGTGGGTGAGTGGATGGAGCTGGTGGGTGAGTGGATGGAGCTGGTGTGTGAGAGGATGGAGCTGGGGGGTGAGAGGATGGAGCTGGTGGTTGAGTGGATGGAGCTGGTGGGTGAGTGGATGGAGCTGGTGGGTGAGTGGATGGAGCTGGTGGGTGAGTGGATGGAGCTGGTGGTTGAGTGGATGGAGCTGGTGGGTGAGTGGATGGAGCTGGTGGGTGAGTGGATGGAGCTGGTGGGTGAGTGGATGGAGCTAGTGGTTGAGTGGATGGAGCTGGTGGGTGAGTGGATGGAGCTGGTGGGTGAGTGGATGGAGCTGGTGGGTGAGTGGATGGAGTTGGTGGGTGAGATGATGTAACTGGTGGGTGAGTGGATGGAGCTGGTGGGTGAGAGGATGGATCTGGGAGGTGACTGGATGGATCTGGATTGTGAGAGGATGGAGCTGGTGGGTGAGTGGTTGGAGCTGGTGGGTGAGAGATGGAGCTGGTGGGTGAGTGGATGGAGCTGGTGGGTGAGTGGATGGATCTGGATGGTGAGAGGATGGAGCTGGTGGGTGAGTGGATGGAGCTGGGAGGTGAGAGGATGGAGCTGGGGGATGAGGAGATGGAGCTGGTGGGTGAGTGGATGGATCTGTAGGGTGAGAAAATGGAGCTGGTGGGTGAGTGGTTGGAGCTGGTGGGTGAGTGGTTGGAGCTGGTGGGTGAGAGGATGGAGCTGGTGGTGAGAGGGTGGAGCTGGTGGATGAGAGGATGGAGCTGGTGGGTGAGAGGATGTAGCTTGTGGGTGAGTGGATGGAGCTGGTGGGTGAGTGGATGGAGCTGGTGGGTGAGTGGATGGAGCTGGTGGGTGAATGGTTGGAGCTGGTGGGTGAGTGGATGGAGCTGGGAGGTGAGAGGATGGAGCTGGTGGATGAGGAGATGGAGCTGGTGGGTGAGTGGATGGAGCTGGTGGGTGAGTGGATGGAGCTGGTGGGTGAATGGTTGGAGCTGGTGGGTGAGTGGATGGAGTTGGTGGGTGAGAGGATGTAACTGGTGGGTGAGTGGATGGAGCTGGTGGGTGAGAGGATGGATCTGGGAGGTGACTGGATGGATCTGGATTGTGAGAGGATGGAGCTGGTGGGTTAGTGGTTGGAGCTGGTGGGTGAGTGGATGGATCTGGATGGTGAGAGGATGGAGCTGGTGGGTGAGTGGTTGGAGCTGGTGGGTGAGTGGTTGGAGCTGGTGGGTGAGAGGATGGAGCTGGTGGGTGAGTGGATGGAGCTGGTGGGTGAGTGGATGGAGCTGGTGGGTGAGTGGATGGAGCTGGTGGGTGAATGGTTGGAGCTGGTGGGTGAGTGGATGGAGCTGGTGGGTGAGTGGATGGAGCTGGTGGGTGAGTGGATGGAGCTGGTGGGTGAGTTGATGGAGCTGGTGGGTGAGTGGATGGAGCTGGTGGGTGAGTGGATGGAGCTGGTGGGTGAGAGGATGGAGCTGGGGAGTGAGAGGATTGAAGCGGGAAGGGTGGGGGGGGAGGGGGGCGAGTGATTGAACTTGGTGGGTGGGTGGTTGGGGCTGCTTGTCAATGGTTGGAGCTGTATTCATATAATGTGTTTTTCTGTATGTACATATATGTTTGTTTATATATATGTATACATGTATGTCTCTCTATGTATGGGTAATGGGTATGTTTAGTATGAAGTCTTATTGTTTCTTGTATTAATACATATTTACATTTGTATGAACAAATGTATTTGTTCATTTGTACACATTTCTCATGATCTTCTCTTATTAGGTCTGCTCTGTCATGCCATGATTCACTCTGTACTGGCCATCCTCTGACTAATGGTAACCACCTCCTGTCATATTGTATCCACTGTCCAGTCCATTCTTTTTTTGTGTTGTTGCCATTACTTAGATCTTGTCATTTATTCTTTGCACCTGATGATGGACTTTGTGGCCGTAATGTAGGTTTTGTTTTGTTTTGTTTTGTTTTGTTTCTACCTTGTTGCAGCAATTGAGGTTGTTGTTTCGAATACCAAATATGAGAAGATCTACTCTTTTGTGCGCCTTGAAAAAGACGTTAAGTGGCTGGTTGCAGTAGCTTTCCTCACATTCTGAGCGTGCTGATGAAGGTGGACTGGGGTCTTCCAGACGGTAGTGCTATGCTTGGCTTCATCTGCGTGTTGCTCACTACTACGAGTATCACATCGATCCCTCACCTCATTAATCAGGCTACCATGAAAACAGCCCTTTTCCAGGGAGGGATACGATGATGCCAAGATGAGGGTCTTGGCCAGTATATTTTGCCTGACCCTGACTACTATGTCTGATTGGTATATTTTGCCTGACCAGACGTTAGTCTTTCTCCTCAGGCAATTAGGGTATACCTATTTATGTTAATATCAACTTTGACACAGCTTCGTATTATGTTTACACTTTAATAATAATATGCTTTACAGGGGAGCAAAAGAAACATATGTCAAGTTGAGAAAGCAGAGAGACTTTCACCGTATGCATCATAGCAGAATTATGCAGGAGAAAAACAAGTTGATCGAAGATATCAAGAGGTCTGTATTTTAGGTTTGATTGTTTGATTCTATAAGCAGGTTGGAATATTTCATGATGGAATGTTATTGATTCTATAAGCAGGTTGGAGTATTTCATGATGGGAAGTGTTTGATTCTATAAGCAGGTTGGAATATTTCATGATAGAATGTTATTGATTCTATAAGCAGGTTGGAATATTTCATGATGGAATATTTCATGATGGAATGTTGTTGATTCTATAAGCAGGTTGGAATATTTCATGATGGAATATTTCATGATGGAATGTTGTTGATTCTATAAGCAGGTTGGAATATTTCATGATGGAATATTTCATGATGGAATGTTATTGATTATTTAAGCAGGTTGGAATATTTCATGATGGGAAGTGTTTGATTCTATAAGCAGGTTGGAATATTTCATGATGGAATATTTCATGATGGAATGTGTTGATTCTATAAGCAGGTTGGAATATTTCATGATGGAATGTTATTGATTCTATAAGCAGGTTGGAATATTTCATGATGGAATGTGTTGATTCTATAAGCAAGTTGGAATATTTCATGACGGGTTGTGGCGTACATTAAGGAAACCCATTGACAACATTACAAGGCAATCTTTATTTTGGATCTCTAGAGGCAAGAGAAGTAGGGACAGGCCTACTCATTCATAGCAGAAGAGAAAGATTTGAGAGAACAAAATGGAAATGGACGGTACATTTGGAGAAAGATTTGAAAGAAGAAAGGGGAAATGGACCGGTCACATTCAGAGAAAGAAGTCTAATAATATAACCAAATAGATGCTGAATTGGAAGCCACAGAGGTAAAGAAGCAAACGATGAAGAACTATAGCAAATGAGGCCAGAACATCTTTTGTCTCAGGAACCTGGCTCTAGAAGACATTCCAAAATAGAAATTGGCAAAGAGCATCCGTGGGCAGCCCTGTTTTCAAAGAGAAACCAAAAGGATTAAGTCAAATAGGCCAAGTCATCTAACTGAATTTAAATGAATTTTGTTTTTACTGCACTTAATTAGAAAATAGGACTGTTTTACCATTATCTTCACGATCCACAGGCTGCAACGTCACTATGCCCAGTATGCACCAAATATGGAAACTCTAAAGAACCGTTATGAAGCAGCCTTGAAGGAGAAGATGCTGGCAAGCCTGGAGCGTGATAGGGCACTTAGCCAGGTCAAGGAATTGATGGAAGCTCAAAAGAATGCGGATGGCTTTAAAGGTGAACATGCTATGCTTTGTTTTCATGTTGGCGAGGTTTATCATCTATGATGAAAATGTGCTTTTTTGGCAAATTAATTTTAATTTTTGAAAATTTTCTTATCTGTATTTTGATATATTTGTGAATGGTACTGGAGTTGACAGATGAAACCTTCCAAACATGTAGTAAAAATAGTGGCTAAAAAGGGTTGTCCATTAGGCTAGCAATCTCAAAATGTAAAAACATTGCTATGAAGCCACAACTACAAATAATCGGATGCAGGCTACCTGTAAATGGGCCAAATGTAGTGGCAATATTTGAAGCTAAAAGAAAAATCATCTGTATAATATTTTCATCTTTTTAGCAAGTGTATTATTTCTTAGATTTTTGCTAGTTTATTGTCAAATTTACATTCAAATCCCACTCAAATCTCACTTAAATCCCACTCAATAAACTGAAGATAGGTGGCACTGACGAATGCACCTGTGGTACAGGGAAAATGACCGCTGAACATCTGCTGCAAAATTGCCCGACATACGAGAACCAGAGATGGCACATGTGGCCATCACCAGTGCCAACACTAGACAAGCTCTATGGCAGTGTCGACAGACTCAGGATGACAGCTGCTTTCTTCGAACAAATTCAAGTTGACGTCTGACAGCGTACGAAAAAGAAGAAGAAATCCCACTCAAATTCCACTCAAATTTTGGCAAATTTATTGTCAGTGTTTTTAGATTTATTTACAAATATGATCCCATATGGTTCCCAGGGCCCTTTCTGGAGAGGAAAGAATAGGACCACTGCTCCTCTATGCATGTCATAAAAAAACAACTGAAGACACTTATGTTTGAGGCTAGCATCAGTTCAGTTCATCCAGTAACCCATCAGGTCGTTGGGGCACACATGAAGACACTCCCAAATCCCACGCCATCCCTCTCTGTCTGTCGCTGCCTGACATATCTCACCGTGACGAAGGCCTGACCATTCAGCGATGTTGTCCACCCATCTCTTCCTTGGACGTCCTCACCCTCTCTGTCCCGGTACGGAACCAAAGAGTACCGAGTTGGTAATTCCGTTGGACCTCGCGACGTGCCTGCACCAGGCCATCTTTCGTCTTTTGATAGCTGTGAACAGATCTTCAAATGGACCAATAGCGTCTTCAACTCTCTGACGTATTTCTACGTTCGTGACACGATCTTTATATGTAACATTTAGGAGTTTTCTATAGCACCTCATTTTCATTGCATGTATCCTGCCCTGGATATCTGCTGTAATGGTCCAGGTCTCGCAGGCATACAGAAATATTGATAGCACCAAAGAGCGCATTAGTCTAACTTTTATGCCGAGGGCGAGCCGCTTGTCTTGCCATATAGGTTTCAGCCGAGTCAGCGCCGCTGTTGTTTGTGCTATTCTTGCAATTACCTCTGGCTTCGATCCCTCTTCACTGATCAATGATCCAAGATATTTGAAACGTTTTACCACCTCAAGTTCCTGCACATTTGCCTCTATTACAGATTTAAACCCTGCTATGTTATTGGTCATAAGCTTTGTTTTATCTGCATTTATTTCCATACCAAAACTCACAGCCGCTCTATCCAAGCTACCAATCAACTTCTGCAGTTCCCTTTCTGTGCCTGCCAAAACATCAATATCATCAGCAAATCGGAAGTTTGTGATAAGCCTGTCACCTATTTTAACCGTACCAACATGTTCTTTTAAGGTCGTCTCCATTATTCTCTCCAAGAATATATTGAAGAGTGTTGGGGAGAGTATACATCCCTGTCTCACACCCACCGTCGTACGGAACCAATCGTCTAGCGTTCCCTCTACCGAGACTGCGCTTGTCGCCTGCTCATAAAGGTTTGCAATTACCCTCACAATATCCCTGTTGAACTTATAATGCGTCATTGTTGACCATAGCGCCGCATGCCACACTCTGTCAAACGCCTTTCTAAAGTCAATGAAGGCATGGTAGAGTTGTTGTTGATACTCTGAGTACTTCTCATTCATTAGCCGAATATTAAATATCTGCTCGATGGTACTCCTTCCCGCTCGAAAGCCCGCTTGTTCTTCGGCAATGATATTCTCTGCCTGTGGTTTCAGTCTGTTAAGTATTTTTCTCAAGAGAACTTTACTTGGATGACTTATCAGACTGATTGTTTGATAGTTCTGACACATATTTAGGTTTCCTGATTTAGGCAGTGGTATAATGACTGATTTTGTCCAGCTGGTGGGCCACTCTCCTGTCTGCCAAATTCTATTGCAGATGTATGTCAGGGTATCAATTGTTGCCTCACCTCCCACTTGTAGGAGCTCTGCTGGGATATTATCCACACCTACAGCCTTCCCTCTCTTCAGCATTCTCACGGCTTCATACACTTCTTCCCTTGTTATCGGTTGATTTTCCTCTATCAGACTTACTCCAGGAGACATTGCATTTCTGGGGTCACCTCAACCTTCATGCTTATATAGGTCCGAACAGTACTCTGTCCAGCGCTCACAAATGTCTTGAGCTTCTGTGAGACATTTCCCATTCTTGTCCTGAATTGTTGTATTTCGACTTTGTACAGGCCTTACTAAGTCCTTGACTAATTTATATGCCCCCTTGGCATCATTTCTTCCTAGTTTTTGTTCGATATCTGCACACTGAGTTGTTATCCATTCCACTTTGGCCTGTTTCATTTTGGCCTTTATGTTACCATTTATCTTTATATATTGCTAAATCCCATCTAGTGTTTTCTTCGCTCTCTTCATTTGTCGTCTCTTGTCATATAAATCCAGTATTTCACTCGTGATCCATGCTTTCTTCTTAATCCTGCACCTATCTAGAACCTCAGATGCCGTGGAGATTAACGCCGAATTCAGGGCTTCATTTATCGTCTCAACATCTGCCTCCTCATTAAGAACCAAGAGAGGTGGGAATCTTTCCCCCATCACCGCTCCAAAGGTCTCCACTATATCCGGGTACTTCAACTTCTCCAAGTCAAATCTCAGTCTAGTTATCTCTCTTTTCAGAACTTTCTTTAGTCGGAGATGCATGGTCATCAGCACTAAGTCGTGGTCGCTCCCTATATCGGTCCCTGGGAAACTTCTGGTCCGGGCGCTATTGACGCTAGATCTGAATCTCCTTTGGACCAGAATATAGTCTATTTGACTATGAAGCGTATCATTTGGGCTGTGCCACGTCCACCGTCTCGACATTTTATGTGGTCTCAGCGTATTCGCTACTACTAGCTTATTATAATACGCAAATTCCAGGAGTCTCAGTCCGCTATCGTTCGTGGTCTCATTTCCATATGCTCCACATGTGCCTTTCCAGTCACGTACCATGTCTTCGCCAATTTTGGCATTCCAATCTCCCTGTACCACCAGTATATCCTCCTTCGGTACCTCGTCCACCAAAGCCTGCAAGTCCTCGTGCAAGCTCTCAACCTCACTAGCATCCTTATCATGTAAAATTAATTGTTACAGAAACCACCACTACCAGGGCACACAATGTATTTTAGTGCAAGCTTCTTGCAAGGAACATGAGGTACAAATGCAGATGTAGGCACCAGAATTGTAAAGACAAGAGGGACATTTCTGACACTAAACAACATATGGAGGTCCAGAGAAATCAAGATTCACACCAAAGTTAGAATATTCAGTGTCAAGTTGGTGCTGCTGTATTGAGCGTAGACATGGAGAACAACCAAGGTCATACAACCAAGACTCCAGCCCTTCGTTAACAGATGCCTACGAAGGATAATGGGCATAAAGTGGCAGGACATGGTGAGGAATGAAGACTTGTGGGAAAGGAACCAACAACAGCCACCGGAACAACAAATTAAGCAAAGAAAATGGGGTTGGATAGGACATTCGCTACGGAAGGCACCGTCCAACACAGCCAGACAGGCTCTTACATGGAATCCTCAAGAGGAAAAAAAGAGGGGTAGCCTTAAAAATACACGGAGAAAGGAATGTGAGAAGGAACTAAGATTAAATAATTACATCTGGAGAGAGGCAGAAAGAGCAACCCAGAAGCTATTGAGATTTGATGCTATCGCAGATGCAAGAGGTGAGCTGGGCAGAAAAAAGGTAAAACAAGCAAGTGATTAAAGATATAGAGGAACACAATAATATAATAATAATGTTCCTTTAGGCATCTGAGGCCCGTTGCGTGGTCATCCACATCCATGATCCACAGGTATGGTGTGGTTCCAGGCCTTGTCCAGGGTGGAGGAGGAGGTTGATATTTGCTGGAGCCATACTGTGTGGGGATGGCCTCTTCTGCGCTTCCAGGCGAGCAGGGAAATGCTTTTGGCGCAGAGAAACGACTTGCGTAGTATCTTGTGGGCCGGGGTTTCCTGGTCCAGCCGTACAACATGTCCGAACATAGAAACTCGGCATCGATCAAGTGTTTCTGAGATTGGGTGGAGGCCTGATTTAGCAGAGACCTCCGTGATGCGGATGTACTCAAGCCATCAAATGCCCAGGATACGTCACTGGTCGCGCATGTGGAAGTGCTCCAGTCTCGACATGTCATGTTTCAACAATGTCTGGGTTTCAGAGCCGTAAAGCAGGACTGGGACCATGCAGGACTGGGATCACGCAGGACTGGGACCACACAGGACTGGGACCACGCAGGACTGGGACCACGCAGGACTGGGACCACGCAGGACTGGGACCACGCAGGACTGGTAGATGCCTATTTTTGTCCCAAGGGAGATCTTGCCATTACTTTATACACGTCGGAGGTCATGCATAGCGGATGCAGCTAGTCCGATCCGCCTTGACATATCCGGACCGTTGTGCCCATGGGATGATATCATGCTACCGAGATAGATGAATTTGTTGGTGCCCTCCACAGTGTGACCTTGAGTTTCAATACCCTGGGGGCCTACTTTTGATAATCAGATAGACAATGTCATGACATGCTCAAATGACTTCAACACCAGTCTCTGGACTGACCAACAGAGGACAATGTCATGACATGCTCAAACGACTTCAACACCAGTCTCTGGACTGACCAACAGAGGACAATGTCATGACATGCTCAAACGACTTCAACACCAGTCTCTGGACTGACCAACAGAGGACAATGTCATGACATGCTCAAACGACTTTAACACCAGTCTCTGGACTGACCAACAGAGGACAATGTTGTGAGAGAATAGAGATCAAAGAGGGAAGGCATACCTATTCTAATAAATGTTGGGCTGAAATTAAACTGGATATCTCGGACTGAAAGGCACGGATATCGCAGCCTCGCTGTAAACTACAACATAAAATGTTCTTTCCAGAATGAAAATCAGAAAAAGAAGAGAGAAAACAAAGGAAAGGAGAACAAATAACAAAGAGAAATATCACACAAGTGATAGAAGTGATTGTTAGTGTTATCTGTTAGAAAAGTGACACAAGCTTTGAAGGAGAACTTATCAAAGATGTTAATGCCAAGATTAACAAAGTCAAATTTGCTTTCAGCTCTCTTCACTCAATAGAGAAAGGCAGCATTCTCATTGGAAATTGGGACTGGGCTCTTCAACACTCTGTAAAGTCTGTCCTGCTCAATAGTTTGGAGAGATGACATGTAGCTAAAGGGGTCACATCCAAACTGGAACATGTCACATCCAGACTGGAACATGTCACATCCAGACTGGAACATGTCACATCCAGACTGGAACATGTCACATCCAGACTGGAACATGTCACATCCAGACTGGAACATGTCACATGTGTTCTATCCGATGCTAGCACCTTCTCCTTATATCAAGTGTGACTAATATCTGTCTAGTTCTTTTGTCCGTTCTCAATCTCCCGCTACCAAGCCCTGAAAAGGGCTTTGCAAGTAGCAAAATGTTGTTTAAAACGGAATGCGTTGTGTCGTAGTTTACAGCTTTACTGTGATATTTTCATCTTTTGGTCCGACACATCCGACTTCAGCAAGCATTTTTTGAGTACCGGGTTTGCATTCCCTCTTTGATCCCTTCTCCTTAGCCAGTCTGTCCTGTTCCTGGGGAGATGTAGAAGGGTCTTGGCAGATCTGATTTGCTGGCCCTGATGCTACCAGTCAGCTATGGGTTGCTGACCACCGCAGCTTGGCTTCGTTCGTTCTAAATTTCCTGCTACCAAGCCCTAAAAGGGCTTAAGTAGCAGAATGTCGTCCAGAGAACGGAATGCATTGTGTCAGAGTTTACAGCTTGACTACGATATTTGCACCTTTTGGTCCAACACATCGGACTTCAGCAAGCATTTTTTGAGTACCGGGTTAGCATTCCCTCTTCGATCCCTTCTCTTTAGCCAGTCTGCCCGGCTGCAGTCTGTTATCCAGGATCACTGTGTGGAATGGTAGAAGGGTCTTGGCAGCTCTGGTTCGCTGGCCCTGACGCTAGCAGTCAGCTATGGGTCGCTGACCACTGCAGCTCATGCGCTGCTCAGCATCTTGATCCCTCCACTGCAGCTCATGCACTGCTCATATTAGTCCCTCTATTTATCACAAACACCCATTATTTAAATCTTGAACCTTTTTTATTGTAGATTTTCTTGTTCCCCACTTCTAAAATAATGAATGTTTCTTCATCCAGAGCAAGGGCATGAGAAAGAAGAGAAAGTTCAAACCAAAGGGCCAACACAGAAACAGCTCTTAGAAGAACGACAGAAAAGATCTGCAGCAGCTGATAATTTTTCAGAGAAAATTCCTGCTCGCCTTAAGACCTTTGTGAATGTAAGTATGGTATCTGCAATCATGAATGTAAGTATGTTATCTGCAATCATGAATGTAAGTATAGTATCTGCAATCATGAATGTAAGTATGTTATCTGCAATCGTGAATGTAAGTATAGTATCTGCAATCATGAATGTAAGTATGGTATCTGCAATCATGAAAGTAAGTATGTTATCTGCAATCATGAATGTGTATGGTATCTGCAATCATAAATGTATGTAGGGTATCTGCAATCATGAATGTAAGTATGGTATCTGCAATCATAAATGTATGTAGGGTATCTGCAATCATGAATTTAAGTATGGTATCTGCAATCATAAATGTATGTAGGGTATCTGCAATCATAAATGTATGTAGGGTATCTGCAATCATAAATGTATGTATTGTATCTGCAATTATAAATGTGTATGGCATCTGCAATCATAAATGTATGTAGGGTATCTGCAATCATGACGAGTAAATAAAATCCGTTTTAAATTGTAAAAAACATTTTTAATCGTTACTACATAAAGACTCTCGCACGATTATTAATGATATTACGGTTCGAATAGATGGTACAAAAGCTAATTTATTATTGGGAATCTAAATGGACCTCCACTGCCACAATTTAAACTAAGGCCATCGATAAATGGTACTACAGTGCTAAAACTACCAGGAATGTTCAAGGACACACACACCAAGCCCCTAACAGTAGTTCATTTTTTCTTATAAAGAAATAGACTAATATTTTGTAGTAATACAATATATTTTGGTTTGGTACGCATTGTTATGTAGAAATAGAGGTGAATTAGTGCCTAGTTTAAATTTGTTAACATAAATTGTATGATTGTAGTCCGACCATGCTGGCTGGTGAAATGTTTGATTGACTGGTGAAATGTTTGACTGACTGATGAAATGTTTGACTGACTGGTGAAATGTTTGATTGACTAGTGAAATGTCTGACTGACTGATGAAATGTTTGATTGACTGGTGAAATGTCTGACTGACTGATGAAATGTTTGATTGACTGGTGAAATGTCTCACTGACTGATGAAATGTTTGATTGACTGGTGAAATGTCTGACTGACTGTTGAAATGTTTGATTGACTGGTGAAATGTCTGACTGACTGATGAAATGTTTGATTGACTGGTGAAATGTCTGACTGACTGTTGAAATGTTTGATTGACTGGTGAAATGTCTGACTGACTGATGAAATGTTTGATTGACTGGTGAAATGTCTGACTGACTGATGAAATGTTTGACTGACTGGTAAGCCACCCTAAAATTTGTCAATCCCTGGTAATTTGTTAAAGACTTGTTTTTTGTATATTACATATCTATATTTATAATTTTCTATCCAGTGGTGTCTGTCTATGTGAAAATCCTTATCTATGTCTGTTATTGATTTACATGATACCATAGAAGGGTTCTAGTAGCCAGTCAAAAAGTAGCTTGCATGACATGATCAAGCGATGGGTAGAATGCCCCAGTGGATTATTATTAGTTAGTGCAGCATCTAGCATTCTCTATCTATATTACTTTTAACAAATGACAAGACCAAACACTGGACCAGTTCGGGATGTACCTTGCCTAGTTCAAACCCTGGACCAGTTCAGGATGTACCTTGCCTAGTTCAAACACTGGACCAGTTCAGGATGTACCTTGCCTAGTTCAAACCCTGGACCAGTTCGGGATGTACCTTGCCTAGTTCAAACACTGGACCAGTTCGGGATGTACCTTGCCTAGTTCAAACCCTGGACCAGTTCGGGATGTACCTTGCCTAGTTCAAACCCTGGACCAGTTCAGGATGTACCTTGCCTAGTTGAAACCCTGGACCAGTTCGGGATGTACCTTGCCTAGTTCAAACCCTGGACCAGTTCGGGATGTACCTTGCCTAGTTCAAACCCTGGACCAGTTCAGGATGTACCTTGGCTAGTTCAAACCCTGGACCAGTTCGGGATGTACCTTGCCTAGTTCAAACACTGGACCAGTTCAGGATATACCTTGCCTAGTTCAAACCCTGGACCAGTTCGGGATGTACCTTGCCTAGTTCAAACCCTGGACCATGATAAACACCAAACTGATGCGGCATCTGGAAGAAAAACACATACTAATTCCACAGCAAGCAGGTTTTAGACAGCACAGATCCACTGAGGACCAGATCACTCTCATAGCCCAGGAAATAGAGGATGCTTACCAGGAGAAAAAACACACAGTAGCGGTTTGGGTGGATTTAGAGAAGGCATTTGACAAGGTGTGGAAAAAGGGACTTAAAGTCAAGCTACGAAGAAGTGAAGTTTGTGGGAAAATGTACAGATGGATCAGCCACTACCTCGAAAACAGAACAGCCAGAGTTCAAGTACAAGGGCAGATGAGCAAAAAGGTGACACTTGAGCAGGGAGTACCCCAAGGGGGAGTACTGTCACCCACACTTTTCCTGGTGTATATAAACAACATCACAGAGAATATACCAAGAAGAGTCTACAGCTCCATGTTTGCAGACGATCTGGCTATGTGGACCTCTGAAAAAAACTCACCATAGCAAACAATCGGATACAGCAGGCCCTAACAGCGTTGGAGGAGTGGGCGAACTCATGGCTGGTCAAAATAAATGAGGAAAAAACAATATGTACGAAATTCTCGCTTTCAAATAAACCCCAGAACACCAAATTAAGTCTTAACGGCAAATATCTGCAGCCAAACGACAACCCAAACTACCTGGGAGTCACATTTGATCGGTTCATGACATGGAAAAGTCAGATCGAGAGAAACCGAATGAGAGCCAGACAAAGAATGGCAATCATGAGGAAACTTGCTGGCACAAGCTGGGGAGCAGATGAAAGAATACTAAAGAAACTGTACACTGGAAGAGTGAGACCAGTTCTCGAGTATGGCATTGCGGCATGGACAACAGCAGCAAAGGCGAACTTTGATAAAATTAGCAAACTTCAAAACCAAGCCATGAGAGTTATAACAGGAGGCATGAAGTCAACGCCAATTGTAGAACTTGAAAAGATTACAAATCTGCAATCCATGACTGACAGAAGAGACTGCAGAGCCCATCAGCAAGCAGAGAAACTCCGAAGACTGACAGACCATACAATGCATCAGAGACTAAATAGATTTGGAAATGGGAAACTAAAGCCGAGAAACTTTGCAGAAATAGCCAAAGCAAAGATGAGCGAAGACCCTATGAACACCGTAACAACACCAAAGCCCATCCCTACTGTACGCAAACCTACCTGGAGGCAGGATATCATTCTGGAGGTGGTAGAAAATATACTAGGTATTGGAAACAAGAACAGCCAGACTGAAAAAGAAAGAAGAGACATAACGCTGAGGTACATAACGAAAAACTACCCAAGCATGGACTGGACCCATGCATACACCGACGGTTCTGTAACAAACACATCACAGAACGGAGGGGCAGGGGTATTCCTGAGCCTACCAAATGGTAGAAAAACAACACTGTCAGTGGCAACTGGAAAATTCTCAAGCAATTTCAGAGCGGAGGCAGAGACACTGAGGGCTGCAGTAGAAGCAATGCTGACAGACGAAAGCAATCAAAAGCCAGATAGTCCTGTTTACAGATGCCCTGGTCGTAGTCACAGCACTAAAAAGCCAGAAAAATACTGAACTTAATGATTTAAGAGCAGTACTCTGTCAACTATGCCAGCAGCCAGCACCAAAAAGAGTAGTGGTACAGTGGGTTCCATCCCACTGTAACAACCAAGGCAACGAGGAGGAAGACAGACTGGCAAAAGAAGGTGCAAGACTACCACAACCAGATTCTAGTGTGACCTACGAAGAGTTCAAAAGGCTTATTAGGGCCAGATACATGGCCAAATGGGAAACAGAACATACTGGCTACACAAAAAATGATGCCTACTATCAGCTGAACAGAAGAGAGCAGGTTGTGGTCTTCAGACTCCGCACAGGCCACAACAGACTGAGGTACCACCTATTCAATAAACTGAAGATAGGTGGCACTGACGAATGCACTTGTGGTACCAGAAAAATGACCGCTGAACATTTGCTGCAAAACTGCCCGACACGCGAGGACCAGAGAAAGCACATGTGGCTATCACCAGTGGCAACATTAGACAAGTGCTATGGCAGTGTCGACAGCCTCAGGATGACCGCTGCTTTCTTTGAGCAAATACAAGTTGACGTTTGATAGCGTACGAAGAAGAAGAAGAAGAAGAAGAAACCCTGGACCTTTTTGGGATGTACCTTGCCTAGTTCAAACCCTGGACCAGTTCGGAATGTACCTTGCCTAGTTCAGTTTCAGTCTTGAGTGACTTTATATGGATTTTTCTATGGCGTGCAATTCTACAGATGTACACTTGAAATACTTGGAATCATGGTATTCAAACTGGCAGATATATACCTGTTGCCAGGTAGTTGAAAGTTTTTCATGGTAGGTTCTTTGTGCCATTTAACTTCCTATGGCTTACTAGGACTTTAGGAAAGTAGGTGGTGTATTTGGTAGGAATTTCATCATTTTTTTAAATATTTGGCCTGGACAGTGGCTAACAGCTTGCTATTTTTGATTTTCAACTGCTAAGGGACATTTTTTTACTTGCACAGTATATACATGGGACCTACAAGTTTTTCATCCACCTCTGAGATGACTAGGCACTCGATTTCACCTTCCTTTAGACCAGGGGACACTTGCGGATATCAAACAATACAATACAATGTCACAAACATCATTTTCAGAACGAATTCCAAACATGAAGACACGCTCATGCTTTCATTCATTGAGAGACAAGTAATAGTGGCTGCCCCTTTTACAGTGAATTTGGCACCCCCTTCCACATATGTCAGTGTTAAAGTGAATAAGGTCACGGTAAGAGAAACTAATTCAGAATCACTTTACATTTTCTGTCCACTAGTGTTACCAGAAGAGGTGTAGCTTCCTCTCTTTTGGATAACAGGGCTACAATGGTCATCCTAAACTGATCCCTATTTTCGACCATATTTAAAAAGTCTTGACGATGAGTCTGAAGTATTATGGGACCCAAAATGGGTGCAAAGAATAGTAACACTGTAACCTGCTAGGCATGTAAAAGAAGGCATCTAAGAAAGGTTGTAAATGGGGTTAGCTACCCCATCTTGTAAAAACTTTAAGCCACAAAATCTTCCACAGACATAGTCAGGTCAGTGTTTGATGACTTGGTGTGTATTTGTTGAAGACTTATGCTCCCCAGGGAGCTGAAACGGTTTTGATTGATGAGACTTGAGAACATGCTGTTGCATAATCTTTAACTGCTCTTTGTTAGTGACTCTTTGATTAGATAGATTCATAGGTGTCTCAGTCTCTATAGACCATGCATATGGCACCCTGTAAGTTTTGTCCAGCTCTGTCTCAGTCTCTATAGACCATGCACATGGCACCCTGTAAGTTTTGTCCAGCTCTGTCTCAGTCTCTATAGACCATGCACATGGCACCCTGTAAGTTTTGTCCAGCTCTGTCTCAGTCTCTATAGACCATGCACATGGCACCCTGTAAGTTTTGTCCAGCTCTGTCTCAGTCTCTATAGACCATGCGCGTGGCACCCTGTAAGTTTTGTCCAACTCTGTCTCCTGTATTTCAACACTGTCTGCTGTGGCTGTAAAGGCTGATCCGCGAGTAACAGTCCCTGCCACAGATCATACAACCATATTGAGGAGGCTTGGCTTGCTTGGCTGTTCCTTGATATCTTCAGTCTTTCTCTTTTCTCTGCAACCAGAAGACCTCTACGAACGTCAGCAGTCACTATGACCCCTCCAGATAGCTCGATCCTGAGCAATTTTTTTCCAGCCCTCAAAACGGATGTCACATGACTTCATGTCCCTCTTGCATACACCCTTGAATCGCAGTGGGGGACGTCCGATTCTTCTAACTCCAATGGCTAGGTGTCCATAAAGGATATCCTTTGGCAGCCTCTTGTCTTCCATGTGATAAACATGTCTCAACCAACGTAGATGTCGCTGGCTCAACAACAAGTACATGATGTGAGTGTTTGCTCTCTGTAAGACCGTATTTTGTGACACTCTCTCTTGCCACCCAATCCCCAATATACGCCGTAGACACCTCATGTGAAAGGTGTTCAGCCGCTGTTCCTGTTTAGTGTAAGTGCTCCAAGTCTCGCTTCCATACATGAGAGTGCCAAGAACGCAGGTCTGATAGACCCGGACCTTGGTGTAGTGAGACAGCGCAGTCTTTTCCCAGACTGTCTTCGTCAGGCGGACAATGCCGGTACTTGCCCTGCAAAGCCAACTGTCTATCTCCTTTTCGAGAGAGAGAGAGTGTTGCTGATGGCAGACCTCAGATAAGTGAAACTGTTGACGACCTCCAGAGTGACGCCATCAATAAAGATTGATGGCGTAGTTGTAATGCCCTGTACGCAGACCTTTGTTTTTTCCAGACTTATGGTGAGACCAAACTGCTTGCACCCCTCGGTGAATCTGTCTCCCAGTTTCTGTAAGGCCTCCTCACTATTGGTCACAGAACTGCATCATCTGCAAATAACATTTCCCTAACGAGCGCCGTCCTCACCTTGGTCTTCGCACGCAATCTGGACAGGTTAAACAGCCACCCACCTGGTGCGCAGATAGACATCGTCCACAGATGTGTCATAAGCGTAGGATAGGAGTATGGAGAAGAAGATCCCAAAGAGGGTCGGCGCGAGCACACATCCCTGCTCACTCCACTCTTGATAGGAAAAAAGTTTGAAGATGATCCGTCGTATAGAACTGAGCCCTTCATATCAGTGTGAAAAGAAATTATCATGCTACGCAGTTTTAGGGGGCAGCCGATCTTCTCGAGGAGTTTGAATAGATTCTTTCTACTAACCAAGTCGAAGATATTGGTGAGGTCTAGAGACATCATAAAGAGCGGCTGGTCTTGTTCTCTGCACTTCTTCTGGATTTGACGAAGTGAGAAAACCATATCCATTGTTGATCTATCTACTCTAAAGCCACACTGGGATTCTGGGTACACCATGTCCGCAAGTAGTCTCAACCTGTTTAGTAGCATGCGGGCGTAAACTTTGCCTACAATGCTCAGGAGCAAGATCCCTCTATAATTACTGCAGTCCCTGCGTTCACCTTTGTTATTGTAAATAGTCACACTAGTGGGGTCACGAAGATATTGGGGAACTGCACCTTCCTCCCAGCAGAGGCATAGAAGATCAAATATCGGCTGAGCTAGTGTTGATTTCCCGCATTTGATGGCTTCAGGTGGGATACCATCTTCCCCTGGTTGAGAGGTAGTTGATAGCCTTATCAAGCTCATCCAGAGTAGGTCGTCTGTCAAGTTCCTCCATAATGGGCAGGACCTGTAGCCTGCACAACCTCATCAGTGACCACCGTTTCCCCGAAAGTAGAGCTCAGAGTAGTGCTCTACCCATCTCTATCTGCTGGTCACGGTCCACCTGTAAGAGATCTCAGGTGGGCAGCACTTCTCGTAGTAGGGCCCAATGCTATCATTATGCCTCTATACATGCCCTGGATATTTCCCGTCTCTGCATTTAGCTGAATTTCTTCACACAATTTCTGCCAATACTCATTCGCGAATTGTCTAGCAGTTCGTTGATTGTCTAGCAGTTCGTTGATTGTCTTGCAGTTCGTTGATTGTCTAGCAGTTCGTTGATTGTCTAGCAGTTCGTTGATTGATGCCTCATGCCATCCTAATGGCTGCAAGCGTCCTCTCATTTGGACTTTTTTAATAATTAATTTTAGATAAATTAATTTGCTTTTATTCTCTATCACAGAAGAGTAGTTTCACCATTACAGTTCAGTTCAGGTGCCATCTCCACATCGAAGGTTGGCTGTTCAGTTTAGGTGCAATCTTCACATCGAAGGTTGGCTGTTCAGTTTAGGTGCAATCTTCACATCGAAGGTTGGCTGTTCAGTTCAGTTCAAGTACCATCTCGACATCAACGGTTGGCTGTTCAATTCAGGTACCATCTCCACATAAAAGGTTGACTGTTCAGTTCAGGTACCATCTCCACATAAAAGGTTAGCTGTTCAGTTCAGGTACCATCTCCACATAAAAGGTTGGCTGTTCAGTTCAGGTACCATCTCCACATAAAAGGTTGACTGTTCAGTTCAGGTACCATCTCCACATAAAAGGTTGGCTGTTCAGTTCAGGTACCATCTTCACATAAAAGGTTATCTGGGGTAGTTGTCTCGCCGCCGCGATTCAATTTCATCCAGTGTTCGTAAAGCGATCTAAGTCCCGCCAGGCGGAGCGATAGCGCGGGCTTGCGGAAAACGCTCGCCTGCCTTTCTCCGTAGAGCTATTGGGGTGCGGTTTGTGGTGGCGTCTCCTCCACCGAGGTGCGCTCGTCTGGTCCGTATCAGGAAACGTGGTCCGTCCGTGGTGATTTATCTAAGGCTTATAGCAGAGCTCGACAGTACGTCTCGCTGGTGGTCCGACTCTCGCAAAGAGCTTGTGACCGGCAAATGGAAAGCAGGAATCGTGCCTCAAGGCCCTGCGTTCTCCTCGGGAGAAGGGCAGGCCGGCAGGCCAAATTGTCTCTAGTCCCAGTGAAATTCATCGCCGAGGTCGTTGGGATCCGTTCTGCACAGAGCGCTGCCATCCCTCCTCAAGCGAGCCCGGTCGGTCGGTCGTCTGGTGCGTGTGGGAGGCCCCTGTCAGGCGGTCCTAGGTCGACGGAGTGAGGGACGGGTGGAACAACCGTCCGTCCGTCCCGTCAGTCGGTCCCTGCGGCCGTCCCAGTGAAGCTTTCTACACACCCTTCCTCCGCCGACCGGTGTGTGCTGTACGTACGTCTCCGACAGATATCTGGTTGATCCTGCCAGTAGTCATATGCTTGTCTCAAAGATTAAGCCATGCATGTCTAAGTTCACACTGTCTCACGGTGAAACCGCGAATGGCTCATTAAATCAGTCGAGGTTCCTTAGATGACACGATCTTACTTGGATAACTGTGGCAATTCTAGAGCTAATACATGCTTACCAAGCTCCGACCCTCGCGGAAAGAGCGCTTTTATTAGTTCAAAACCAATCGTCGTTTCCCCTCGCGGGGTTGCGGCGTCCCTACTGGTGACTCTGGATAACTTTGTGCTGATCGCATGGCCTCATGTGCCGGCGACGCATCTTTCAAATGTCTGCCCTATCAAATGTCGATGGTACGTGACATGCCTACCATGTTTGTAACGGGTAACGGGGAATCAGGGTTCGATTCCGGAGAGGGAACATGAGAAACGGCTACCACATCCAAGGAAGGCAGCAGGCGCGCAACTTACCCACTCCCGGCACGGGGAGGTAGTGACGAAAAATAACAATACGGGACTCTTTCGAGGCCCCGTAATTGGAATGAGTACACTTTAAACCCTTTAACGAGGATCTATTGGAGGGCAAGTCTGGTGCCAGCAGCCGCGGTAATTCCAGCTCCAATAGCGTATATTAAAGTTGTTGCAGTTAAAAAGCTCGTAGTTGGATCTCAGGCGCAGGCGGGCGGTCCGGCTCGCGCCGGTTAGCCCGTTGTCTCCTGCCCTACCGTCTGCCGGCTCTCTCCCACAGGTGCTCTTCGCTGAGCGTCCTGTGTGGCCGGCGCGTTTACTTTGAAAAAATTAGAGTGTTCAAAGCAGGCCTCGGCTGCCTGATTAATGGTGCATGGAATAATGGAATAGGACCTCGGTTCTATTTTGTTGGTTTTCGGAACTGGAGGTAATGATTAACAGGGACAAACGGGGGCATTCGTATTGCGGCGTTAGAGGTGAAATTCTTGGATCGCCGCAAGACGAGCTACTGCGAAAGCATTTGTCAAGAATGTTTTCATTAATCAAGAACGAAAGTCAGAGGCGCGAAGACGATCAGATACCGTCGTAGTTCTGACCATAAACGATGCCGACTAGCGATCCGCAGGAGTTGCTTCGATGACTCTGTGGGCAGCTTCCGGGAAACCAAAGTGTTTGGGTTCCGGGGGAAGTATGGTTGCAAAGCTGAAACTTAAAGGAATTGACGGAAGGGCACCACCAGGAGTGGAGCCTGCGGCTTAATTTGACTCAACACGGCCAACACTGAAATGACTGACATGCGGAGACCACTTTTCTGGGGTCTAATATGGAACTGGTGCTAGATGTAGACCCTCAGAAATCTGGGGTTATGCCCCCTGTGGCTCGGTTGGTCTGCATCCAGTGTTTGATAAAGGAATTGACGGAAGAGCACTATCAGGAGGGGAGCCTGAGGCTTAAATTGACTTAACACGCCAATACTGTAGAATGACTGTCAAAAGATAGCACCTTCGATGGGTCTAATAGTGAACATGTGCTGGTATTAGACCCACGGAAGACAGTTCAGTCTCCAAACCCCCAAATGAAAGAGCGCCTGCTACGGTAATCTGGTCTTAACCCTGCAGAAATCGCAGGCTCCAGAAACTTGGCCATTGACAAACTAAAAGCCCTCTATTGATACGGTCTGGCTAATATTGAACGGGTGCTGGAAATAGACCCTCGGAAGACAGGTCAGTTTTACCCTACTAATGACAGGGCTTTGCTACGGTAATCCTGCTAAGCCCGAGAGGAGCCGCAGACATTTGGTTCACGTACTAGGCGGATAAGCCAACGGTGCGAGGTGAGGGATTACGGCCGAACGCCTCTAAGCCAAAAATCCCGCCCAAAAGCAGCCCAGCACGAATGCAAAGGGAGGCTTTGACATGGTGGGGACCTGGGGGCCACGCTCCAGCCCCGCCCGGTCAAGCTGCAGAACGAGGTCTCTGCCGTCCGCTGATAAAAGCGGGCGGGAAGCTGCTCGATATTCACCCCATACGGCGATGAGGTATGAAATCATTTGTAGAAGACTTAGTTCTCGGTCGGGTGCCCTAAGCAGTAGATCAGCTACCTCACTGCTGAGACTCAACCCTTGACCATGAGATATGTCCGCTCCCTAGGCGAACAACATCTCCGTGCAAGACTAGGCTTGTCACCTGGTCAAATGCACTATTTCGAGAGGAATAACAGGTCGCTGACATTTGGTCCACGTGCTTGGCTGATAAGCTACCATCTGAGCGATTACGGCCGAACGCCTCTAAGCCAGAATCCCGCCCAAAATCTCAGCACCGCTGAGATGGGAGGCTACGACATGGCTGGGGCTTGTGTCCCGGCTCGATCGAGCCGCAGAAATGCACCTGGTAAAATGCACTCCTTCCTCGCTCTTTGCATCTGTCTGCTATCAGTCATTCCAATGGACGCAGAAGAGATGCAGTCCAGCGGACATTGCACCTCCTGTCCTATGGTGACAAGCTCCCGGGTGGCGGGGAATGCTAGGCGTACCATCACTGCAGATGAGCCGAGAAAATAAAGCGAGCAAAAAGATACCTCACTCATATGCATATGCTACGTTTCTGGCAGGACGTGACGATCCTGGGAAAAAGTCACACTGGACTGCCTCTCTTCCTGGATAGTACAAACTAGTACATAGTCCATCATATCATTGCCAAATGCTATAGACACGAGTAGGGAAGACTCGATAGTCCTGCAAGACAACTTCCTAAGAGAGACAACTCTGACCAAAAACAACTGCTGCCTTGCAGTTAGGCTGGGGACAGCCAAAGGCTAAGGAGGGCATCCCTACAGAAACGCCTGTTGAAATCGGATGCACTGAGCCACTGGCTAACAAATTAGATCAGTGCAACGTAAATATCGCTGTAAACAGCGTACGATGAAGAAGAAGAAGATAAATTAATTTGCTTTTATTCTCTATCACAGAAGAGTAGTTCCACCATTACAGTTCAGTTCAGGTGCCATCTCCACATCGAAGGTTGGCTGTTCAGTTTAGGTGCAATCTTCACATCGAAGGTTGGCTGTTCAGTTTAGGTGCAATCTTCACATCGAAGGTTGGCTGTTCAGTTCAGTTCAAGTACCATCTTCACATAAAAGGTTGGCTGTTCAGTTCAGGTACCATCTCCACATAAAAGGTTGACTGTTCAGTTCAAGCACCATCTCCACATAATAGGTTGGCTGTTCAGTTTAGGTGCAATCTTCACATCGAAGGTTGGCTGTTCAGTTTAGGTGCAATCTTCACATCGAAGGTTGGCTGTTCAGTTCAGTTCAAGTACCATCTTCACATAAAAGGTTGGCTGTTCAGTTCAGGTACCATCTCCACATAAAAGGTTGACTGTTCAGTTCAAGCACCATCTCCACATAATAGGTTGGCTGTTCAGTTTAAGTGCAATCTCCACATCAAAGGTCGGCTGGAGTGGGTCTCCAATGTCCTCTGTCCCTTGCCTCGCTGGTACAATCCGTCGGGCTTTTCCTTATCCATTATTTGATGTTATCCTCCCACTTAAAGCGTGGTTTACTTCTGGCATGCGTGACCCTCCACCTTTCCTTCCAGTATTGTTTTCCACAAGGTGTTATGCCTTTAATATCATCAGAACATTGACTGGCACAAGATGGGAAGCACAGTCACCTGTCCTCTGAACATCAGCAATCACCTTGTATTTCTCTGTAGCTGAGTGTGCCACGTCAGTTTATAAAACTGCACACGTCAAACGTATTGACAAAGTAATGATAGTAACAGGGTACCTAAGCCCTACTTCAACTGAAACAATATAACTCATAATTGATGTAGCACCACGGAAGGCATGAGGAAGTGTCACATTCGAAAGAGTAAAATAGGTAAACGACCCTTTATGTTTTAGCACCGATTGTTTGCAAGTCTGAAATCTAGATGAAGTTTCTTACAGTCAACACAGGCCCTACAGACTACTGTCCCAGACAATGCTACATCGAAAGATAGAAAGCTGATGCAGGTCCCCTGGATAATGCGTCGAGAGCAACCAGTGCCTGGACACAACTTGCCTTACACAACATGGAAGTCACTAAATACTGGATTACATACTGCAAGGAATTTTGAAGAGATAAGGATACAGGGATGATGAGACATGTGACTGTGGAACGAGATAAGGATACAGGGATGATGAGACATGTGACTGTGGAACGAGATAAGGATACAGGGATGATGAGACATGTGACTGTGGAACGAGATAAGGATACAGGGATGATGAGACATGTGACTGTGGAACAACACAAGACTCAGACCACCTAATTATCTGCCACATTCTTCTGGAAACATGCAATATGGATGACATATTGAGGAGAAATCATAAAGCAGTCCACGGGGCGGAATATATGAAACATGATATCTGACATGATGTCGCGGACACCGACAATAAGTATTGCATGTGACCATCTGATATAACATGCGTGGCAAATATGTCTGTTGGTGAAGGTTTTCGTTCTGGATGTGATACTCTTAGTTACATGTCATGTTTTCAAACCATAGTGTAGAACTGTCTTTAGAATATAACATTGCTACATATCTTCTTACAGGATTCAGATTTTCCTGTGGACAATGGTATAAATCCTTACCTCAGTCAAGACAAGATTTTGCTGAATAAATCCAGTGGATTTCACTTATCCAACACATTCCCAGCACACTCCAGTGCTATCAGTGGGTTAGTACATTCTTACAGAATTGCTTCAGATACAGCTGACCGCTAGCTTCAGGGCCAGCGACCCAGAACTGGCTGCTAGCGTCAGGGCCAGCGACCCAGAGCTGACTGCTAGCTTCAGGGCCAGCGACCCATAGCTGACTGCTAGCGTCAGGGCCAGCGACCCAGAGCTGCCAAGACCCTTCTCCACCTCCACGCGGTGATCCTGTATAACAGACTGCAATAGGGCAGACTGGCTAAGTAGGAGGGATCGAAAAGGGAAGGCTAACCTGGCCTGCTGAAGTCGGATGTGTTGGACCAAAAGGTGCAAATATCACAGTCAAACTGTAAACTATGACATAACGCATTCCTTTCTCTGGACTACATCCTGTTATTTGCAAAGTCCTGTTCAGGGCTTGGTAGTGGGAGTTTAAGAACAAACGCAGAAGAAGAAGAAGAAGAAGACTGATAATTGATATTAAATAGTTACAGCTGAATATTAAGACTGATAATTGATACTAACTTGTAATATAAGTGGCATATCTTTGAATAAAAAATACAAAACCTAGATGACTGTTAATGTTGAGATTACAATCCCGTGAGATTTGTAGTCGAAATCTCTCAGATGTTTTGAGCAATCGAATTTGCTAAAGACAATAGTGACTGAGATTTAACTGTGTCAGCAAAATGGTGACAAATACAAGGAGTAAATATATTGATGTAGAAGGACATTTCCTTTACTGGTTTTTTGTGAAGAGAATTAATGAAGAACTGATTTGAAACAAACATATTTTTCAATACATTTTTATCTATAGAATTGTTGTGTCATTTCAAAGCCATGGAATTATCCAAGCACATGATTACACTGTGGCAGGGTGTGTAAATATGTGAACATTTAAACACTCACAATTTTTTATGTTACCCACTTTGGGCTTGCCAGATATAAGGGTTACATGGGAGAACTTAACGTTATTATTACTACTGGACTCTTGCTAATTTTAGAATGAAAGAAGACTGAAAAATATCTGACAGTTTTGCTTTCATTACAAAAATAACTAATTTTTTAAAAGTTTTTTTAATTGTATGTTTAATTTATGCAAGTTGCAAGTCCTGAAAACATTTTATTAAAAAATATAGTGTACAAATTAGTCAGATAAGATTAAATAAGATACAGTGCAACAAAACTACTTGTTTGGCAGGTTTAAACAAAATTTTAAAAAATAAAAAAATAAATAAATATGTGTGTGTGTATTTCTCTTCTTCTTCTGCGTTCGTTCTCAATCTCCCGCTACCAAGCCCTGAACGTTCTCAATCTCCCGCTACCAAGCCCTGAACGTTCTCAATCTCCCCCTACCAAGCCCTGAACGTTCTCAATCTCCCGCTACCAAGCCCTGAACGTTCTCAATCTCCCGCTACCAAGCCCTGAACGTTCTCAATCTCCCGCTATCAAGCCCTGAACGTTCTCAATCTCCCGCTATCAAGCCCTGAACGTTCTCAATCTCCCGCTATCAAGCCCTGAACGTTCTCAATCTCCCGCTATCAAGCCCTGAACGTTCTCAATCTCCCGCTATCAAGCCCTGAACAGGGATTTGCAAGTAGCAGGATGTAGTCTGGAGAACGGAATGCGTTGTGTCGCTAGTTTACAGCTTGACTGCGATATTTGCATCTTTTGGTCTGACACATCCGTATTTGGCACCATGTGTGTGTATATATGCTGTAATACTGTAAATCCTGATGTTCATTCAGGCACATTTTTTGCCATATGCCAGGCAGTCAAGTGTCATCTAAACGCATCTCTGTCCTTTGACTTTAAGGACCATGCTGGACCAAGGGCCTGTCGAAGGCCATCTCTCCATCTTATTTGTGGACATCTAGGACGATGATTATAGGTGTAGAGTCACCATGACGTCACTTTATGTGTCCATCTATTTTCAGGCATGCGTACCACGTGGCCTGCCAACCTGTACTTTCTTATCAACACCGTATCTATGACGTCATTAAATCCGGTTTGACTCCTGATGGTGGTGTCGCGAATGTGGTTTCTTAGTAAAAGTAACAGTGTTTATACACCATCACTCGTTGAGTAGTTTGGAGCTGCGCCATGTCACTTTTTCGTAGGCTCCACACCTCGCTGCCATATACCATGGCTGGAACGACCAGGATGTTGAAGGTGTAAGCTCTCGCTTTGTTGTTTTTCATCTGTTGAAGTACGGTCTTGATGCGGTTTAAGCTGAACCACCCTGCAGCTAACCTTCGTGAGATCTCTTTATGTATGTCATGGGAGTTTGTAATTTCTTGGTCCAAGTAGATGTAAGAATTCATGTCTTTGACTGAATCAGTTCTTAGCCGCATTTCCTTGCAGGGACAGAAACTGTTTAGCATGCATTGTGTCTTTAGTCTTTTTATTTTACGCAAACACACATATATATATATATATATACGAGGCGTATTCAAATGAAACCGGACCAAACTGCGACACGTGAAATGCACATGATGATGTTACGTCTGGTTTAAACAGCACATACCAATAGTAAAGTTTGCAAAATGTTATTATCCTCCGACTCAGTTTCCTCAGCAGACTGTTGAAAACATGGCGGTTGTGATACAAAATCTGTCTAGAGTTGATCAGCGAGTGGTGATTCAGTTTCTAACAGCTGAAGGATGTAGACTAGTTAACATTCAGCGCAAATTGCAGCCGGTTTATGGTGACAAAAGTGAATCGAAGACAGCAGTGAAGAACTGGACAATGATGTTTAAAGAAGGACATGAGTTAACAAAAGATCTTCCGAGACCAAGTTAGGCGGATATTGCTGCGTTAACTCACATCCTTCTTTACACTGTTGTCCAGTTCTTCATTGTTGTCTTCGACACACTTTTGTCACCATACACTGCCTGCATTCTGCGATGAATGTCAACTGGTCGACATCCTTCAGCTGTTAGAAACCGGATCACTGCTCGCTGACAAACTTTGGATGGATTCCGTATTACATCCGCCATGTTTTCAATGTTCTGCTGATGAAACTATGAGTCGGAGGATAATGAAATTTTAAAACTTGATGGTTGGTATGTGCTATTTACATCAGAAGTAACATCATCATGCGCATTGTACAAATGTTCACTTGTTGCAGTTTGGTCTGGTTTCATTTGAAAACGCCTTGTATATATATATTAACTTTTAATCTGGCATGGCCCAGTATAATTATGAAGGTCATTAATTAAAAAAAAATCTGCTTCCCAAACCCCTTCCTCGTCGCACTTTCCGCTTGCCTATTTCCTTGCCCGCCCCCACTCAAAGCAATTTAAAGAAAATCCTCATATCTAGACATCAAGAGGAAGGGAGTGCTGTGAACGTTTTACAACAATGTACTGTATGCATCTTGTTGCTTTATTCTGCAACTCTCATACAACACAATTAACTTGATTTAGTTGCTGAACAAATAAGTTTTGTTGTATTTCATTATTCACCCATTTGGCCCTATCAAGGCTGTGTTTTTGCTTTCAGTCTTCTGTGTATTCTTCCTGTTTAAGAGATAATAAATTATATTTTTTGTCAACTTTGAAGGATAATTTTAATTGTTCTCCCTTTATTACTATTGGGCACATATCCTTTGGCAGCCTATATTTTTATTTGTTAGTATTGTAAACAATTTTCAATGCAGTACAACCATATTTTATTTGTGAAAATGAAGAATCATATATAATAAAGACTTTTAAAGTTTGTTCTTCTTGAGAAACTCATTGATCTGAAACTATTATTAGCATGTATGACCTCTAACAACCAATCAGAAAGTTGTTTTTGGCTGCCAATGTCATACAATTGTGTGTAGAGGTATCTGTGTGCCCTGTGTGGGGAATTGGAAATACCTGCAGACATCATCAAAAGGTGTGTGTAAAATATGATTACAAAATATGTCAATATTGATGTTACGGCAGTCAATGTCATCTCTCAAGATGCTTGCCAGAGGAACTCATGTTCTGGTGTAGGCAAAATAGGGAATGATTCTAGAAGGTTATTTAAATAATGAATGTGTTGGGATTGTTGCATAAATACAGGTCTGTGACTATTTAGAATAGTAACACTGTAACCTACCAAACATTTTCTGAAAGGCAACCAAAGAGAGCTGGGCATGAGGCCAAGTACTCCGTCCTGTAGAAACAATAAGCCACAAACAAATTTTAAAAGACATACACACCTCAGCGTAGAAGTGGAGCAACAAAGTCAAGTCAGACTATTTGTATTACCTGTGAAGTTTTTGTTATTGTTGTTAGCTAGACATTTTGTCTCCTTTTGGTGAAACACGCACAGGCAGAGTCCTTTTAACTTTTCCAGAGCATGTTAACCATGGTAAGGTTGAGGTTGCAGGTCCTGGAGTAGCTCTGACAAGGGCTAAATTGTTTTATATTATAGTGTACCTCTCAGAACATTACTATTTTAGTGTACTTGTCAGAACATTACTATTTTAGTGTACTTGTCAGAACATTACTATTATAGTGTCCCTCTTAGTACATTACTATTATAGTGTACCTCTTAGTACATTACTATTATAGTGTACCTCTTAGTACATTACTATTATAGTGTACCTCTTACTACATTACTATTATAGTGTCAGAAATTTGTATTTTTTTTAAAACTATAAAATTTGTATTTTGACTTTTATTTTATTCACCTTGTTTTTTAAGGTGGAGTGCATTGTGCTTTGTTTTGTACCTTATGGTCCAGTGCATCCGACTTCAGCACACATAAAAAACAACAATTAGTTCACATCCCATGACCTTGCTGGCTCATGATTCTGAACACATACAAGTTTGGTTAGTGAGCCATGCCACTAGCCACTGTGCTACACTGACACCCCACTAGCCACTGTGCTACACTGACACCCCACTAGCCACTGTGCTACACTGACACCCCACTAGCTACTGTGCTACACTGACACCCCACTAGCCACTGTGCTACGCTGACACCCCACTAGCTACTGTGCTACACTGACACCCCACTAGCCACTGTGCTACACTGACACCCCACTAGCTACTGTGCTACACTGACACCCCACTAGCTACTGTGCTACACTGACACCCCACTAGCTACTGTGCTACACCATCCCACAAAACAATAAAATGGAAACAAATTAATATTAAAAAAAACTGATTTTGTCACCGTGGATATCATGATGTTGATGGGAGGATGTCAGAATTGTTTGTTTAGACTGGTTGGGAACTAGTTATTACTGGGATATTGGCATTCAATCGATCAGTGTCTGTTGCCAGGTAGCCAAAAGCTATCCTATGGTTCTGGAAATCCACCTGGTCAACTCATAGTTGGTGCCGCCTGCCATATATCTTCCCTAGTTTGCTTTTTGGACTCACATTTGGCTATTAGTAGTAAGTTTGTGAGTGGTTTCATTCTTGCAGCCTACTAGACCTGGGCTAAGAGCAGCTCTCCAGTCTCCAGAGTTTCCACTGTTGACAATTAGCCTACCCAGCAGTATAGAACCAGCACTCTGCCTTTGGTGGTACAGGTAACTGATCACCTGGTATCGTGTGAGGTCTTGTTACAAGGCATTTCCTGCCATCATCTCTAGATGGTATATGAGGTCTTGTTACAAAGCGTTTTCTTCCACCACCACTAGGTGGTATATGAGGTCTTGTTACAAAGCGTTTTCTTCCACCACCACTAGGTGGTATATGAGGTCTTGTTACAAAGTGTTTTCTTCCACCACCACTAGGTGGTATATGAGGTCTTGTTACAAAGCGTTTTCTTCCACCACCACTAGGTGGTATATGAGGTCTTGTCACAAAGCGTTTCCTTCCACTACCACTAGGACGTATATGAGGTCTTGTTGTCGTTGTCGAAGATGGATGTGTCAAACTAAAAGTTTCAAATATCACAGTAAAGCAGTAAGCTAGCGACACAACGCATTCTGTTCTCTGGACTACATCCTGGTACTTGCAAAGCCCTGTTCAGGACTTGGTAGCTGGGGATTAGAACGAACACAGAAGAAGAAGGTGGTCTTGTTACAAGGCGTTTCCGTCCATCACCTATAGGAGGTATATGAGGTCTTGCTACAAGGCATTTCTCACCACCAGGTGCAAAAATTGATGGCTACTAGTTATTATTTATGGTTGTAAAAAAAAAATATTCAAATATTTGCAGACGCACACCTGTGTAAAGTAAATTTAAATCATTCGACAAAATGACTGACATTTGTTTACATTTTCAAAAGCAACTCACTATAAAATAAAACCTTATTTTTGTGGCTCCCTCAAAGTGTTTGGGCACAAGCTTCTTACAACAACTGAGCAGAACAAGATTTCTCAAAGGTTATCCCACAAAAGTATGCTCTCAGAGATGACATAAAAACCTAGCCTGCACCGCAGTGTGGTGACTGTAGGGGCAGGTGGTCGACATCAGGACCAAAGTAATGAGAATAAGTACTGTAATTATAGTTTTAACAGAATATAGTCAGACATTCTTTGCTCCTTTGACTTAGGCTTAGACTTAGACAGTCTTTGACTCAGACTGACTTTGACATTGACTTAGAGTTAGACATTGACTAAGACTTGGACATTGACTATGACATTGACTTTTCTGATCCTCGAGATAAGAAATTGTCCCATTAAGAACATGGGCCCACCACTGCAACTGGCCTATTTCACAAGGCCTGAGAAAAACATATCTGTACTTCAGCTGTGTCGTTCGTTTGTATTTAGCATGGTGAGGTTGTCAATGTCATGGCAATCCTGTGTAGCCATCTTTTACACTATGCAAAATAGAGCCAGTGGAGCTATTGTTTCCACTCAATTACCGGATATCAGGATCCACATGGTGGATTTAATATATTTGATGTGATCAAGCAGCTGACATATGCACAACCAGCGATGGATCCTTGGTATCCGGTGGTTCGATCTCGCCCGTAATGTGCGAGGTGTCTGCAAAGACGAATCTTTCCTCCATCTCGGACACTCTGGTTCCCCATCACCTGTCTGTGTTTGGTCACGTAGTCTGACTGGATCAGAAAGTTCTGACTCACCGGATAATGTCCAAATCAGCTAAGTGCATCAACGGTCTCCCACCGGTCAGCTGGAGGCGTGGGAGGGGACGCCCCTGTTCTTCATGGCTCCGACAGATAGCAGTCTCTCCTTCAGCCTTGGACGAGGTTTGGCTACAAGCCTCAGCAGTTGGACATGGTAGTGGTCCACCGACACGACGGGACCTGGATGCCTAGTCGAACATTATTATTATTATTAAGCAGCTGTCACCACTGATTCGACATTTTAGCACAAGTTTAGTGACAAAACTACAGTTGATAGCCACTGGATTTATTCCGACTGTGCTCCAAGTGTGAAACGTGGTCCTTGACCAAGGTGAGCATAGAATTTTGACGTGTGAAATGAGGTATTTAAGATGAGTTGTTGGTATTTCCAGGTGAGATAGGTTAAGAAATGAAGACGTCCAAGGTATAGTCAGCATGGCACTTTGTGCTGGAAAGTAGGTCACGGAATGAAGATGTTTCGAGGTATTGTCAGCACTATGCTTTGTGCTGAGTATTTCCAGACAAAAAATACGATGGTTCTGTCACCTTATTAGAATACAGTACTGGTAAATTTGGCCGCAGGGCAAAAGGGCTGTCATGAAGCAGGTGGATAAATAACATTGGGGTGATCTTGCAATGACAAAGGCTCGCAATGACTGACACAATGTTATTGGTCCAGGACAGACAACTGTCTGGTCCCCATGAGGCTCAACAGCACACTATAGATGGATCAGAAACTATCCAAATGAAAAATAATTGTAGTGCATCATTTTTCTTGTGTCTGCCTGATAATATGTTGATAACTTCTGTTCTTAGCCTGACTCTGCATCCGAGCAAGCAAATACTGGCTACCTGCAGCGATGACAAAACATGGAAAATGTGGGCTGTGTCTAGTGGGGACATCATCATGACTGGCGAAGGTCACACTGACTGGGTGTCTGACTGTGATTTCCATCCAGCGTGAGTTACTGGTCGTGTCAGCATGCTTGTCTCAGTAAACACTCAGTGACAGAGTAGTTAGAGCACTTGTCTGATATGGCAGAAGGACCAGGTTCAGTTGTATTCCTGGTTTTTGCATCTGCTCAAATCTGTCTTCTTCATTTTTCTTTTCTATATCTTTGCTATATATCTATAGCTAGATCTCCACTCCGATGGCTGTGATACATTCAGTGGATGGATGATGGCAGAATACCAACGTTCTTCTCTATTGGGAATTACAGTCGGGGAATTTGCTGAAGACAGATGTGTTGGACCGAAAGGTGCAAATATTGCAGTCAAGCTGTAAACTACCGACATAACGCAATCCGTTCTCCGGACTACATCCTGCTACTTGCAAAGCCCTGTTTAGGGCTTGGTAGCGGGAGATTGAGAACGAACGATGAAGATGAAGACAGTTAGGGAAAACGTCTCGGGGCCGGCCACTACTTCAGTACAAGGATGTATGCAAGCGAAATATGAATGATACTGGCATTGATTTGGAATCATGGGAACAGGACACCATAGACTGTGTTACGTGGAGGGGCAGGATTAAGCATGGAATACAGACAAAGGAGATATCGATTGCTGATAGGCTAAACACTTAGCATTTGAGAAGACACGCCACACCATGCGATGCCGCAAACGGTCCTGACTTTCCTTGCACACATTGTGAAGACGCTTCTTTGCCCGGATTAGTCTTACAAGTCACATTCGTTACCGTCATGGACTGTAGTCACATACCTTTTTTTTTCAAAGCACAATTTTGATCGTCTGACAAGACGGAAAGAGCCAGTGATCCTTGCTGTAGTTTCGGTTGTTATCCATCCTTTGTGTTGGTGTTCTCTTTTCTCCAGAACTTCTCCACAAGTCTCGTTCCATATATTTTGTTTTAGTTGTAACACATGATACCTATCTGATATTGTAACACATGATACCTATCTGATATTGTAACACATGATACCTATCTGATATTGTAACACATGATACCTATCTGATATTGTAACACATGATACCTATCTGATATTGTAACACATGATACCTATCTGATATTGTAACAGTTGTAACACATGATACCTATCTGATATTGTAACACATGATACCTATCTAATATTGTAACAGTTGTAACACATGATACCTATCTGATATTGTAACAGTTGTAACACATGATACCTATCTGATATTGTAACACATGATACCTATCTGATATTGTAACACATGATACCTATCTGATATTGTAACAGTTGTAACACATGATACCTATCTGATATTGTAACAGTTGTAACACATGATACCTATCTGATATTGTAACACATGATACCTATCTGATATTATAACTTAAAATGTATCTTTAATTTTGTTGTTCTGAGAAATCCAACATAAAACTGTTGTCTGTTTTAATATGTTCTTGCTTGCCTTTAAAGTTATCTTGATTTTGGCTACAGAAGGAAGACTGGTCTGATGCCGTGGTCGCTCCTTTGCAAACTTTGACATCGTGTAATGACGGTCTGAACTTCTTATTTATGCATATATAGTCAATCTGGTTTTCTGTCCTGGGGTCTGGTTACACTCATGTTGCTTTGTGTATTATTTGATCTAGAAATATGCTTCAACCAATCACCAGTTGATTTTAAAGTTTGGAAGTCTTTAAGCAACTCTCCATTTCTATTTTTAGTCTCGATGTCATGTTTGCTCAACATCTTATCAAAACTGAAATTGTCATTCCCAGTCAAAGCATGTAGGTCTCTAAATAAAGTATTTTCTTGTTCTTAAATCCATAATTTTTAGTATTCATTCACTGAGTCCTATTTGTCATCAGTTCGTGCATGGCATTAGATAATGTTTATCTTTATCTTGTTTGGGGCAGTTATGAAAGTAGCTAATGTCATTCTTGGTCCTATCACCTCCCATTCTTCTTCTTCTTCTTTCGTTTGCTTTAAAATATTGTCTATATCTGCAATGTTGTCTCTTGTATAAACTTCACTGTCTTTTGTAGTTCACATACAGGTCCATAAAGTTTCTCTTCCAGTGTTGTTTCTATGGGCCAGTGAGATTTTCTCTGTATATCATATTCGGGGCAGTTTTGTAGTATGTGCTCTGCTGTCTGGGGCGCCTGTCCGCATGTACACATGGCTGAGTTGCCAATCTTCATTTTTGTGTACATGTGGCTGCGGAGTCGGTTGTTTCCTGTTTTAAGGCGCAACACAACAGTTTGCTCTTGTCTGTTCATGTTATGGTAACCGTCTGGTGTTACTGTTGGTGGCTTTCTGATTGATTTGATCATCCTTATCTTCTGTTGGTATGTAACTGGCACATCTGGTTGCTCGTCTGCAGCACCCTCCTTTGCCAGTCGATCTGCTCTCTCGTTTCCTGGTATTTCACAATGAGAAGGTATCCACTGCATGACAATCTTGCGCTGGTTGCTCAGTTCAGACAGTAGAGCCTGTAGATCTGGCAGTTTCTCAAATTTAAGTGCTTGGAGTGCTGATTGTGCATCTGTAAGAAATACTACAGGTTGTGGACCAACATTGATGTTCAACAGTTTCTCAGTTGCCACCTTGATTGCCTATATTTCTGCATCATATATATGACAGACCTCCCATTCTTCTTCTTCTTCTTCTGCGTACACAGTCAGACAGTAACCATTATTTTCTCGAAAAAAGCGGCGGTCATCCTGAGACTCTCGCCACTACCATAGAGCTTGTCTTGCAGTTCCACTGGCAATGGCCACATCTGCTCTCTCTGATCCTCGTATGTCGGGCAGTTCTGCAGCAGATGTTCAGTGGTCATTTTACCAGTACCGCACGGGCATTCGTCGGTACACCCTATCTTCAATTTGTTGAATAGGTGGTACCTCAGTCTGTTGTAGACCTCCCATTCTATAAATGCCTCTCTTGATATAATTATGGCCACGCCTTCACTATGGTCCATTTTCACCTGGGACATACATTTAATAGCCTCTTTGTTTATGTATGATGGATTGTTAAGTACTTTGCAGAAACTACATTGACACCAATGGTTGGGAGAAATTTGCTGCTGAATGCTCCGCTGGGCGTAGTAAAATCTCCTCTGGCATGGCACATATGGAGCAGACAAGAATCACGGAAGGTGCACAGAAATGAGTGACACGAAAGGCAAGAGAAGAGTTGCCTCCACCTGATGGTCAGACAGTGTTTCTCTGCCCTCAGTGTGACAGACACTTTTGGGCTCGGATTGGTTTGATCAGCCATCTGCGAACCCACTCTAGGATTGACAGATGACAATGTGGTCCTCTTAAGAAACGATGAACAAACAACAATATGCCGCCCTCTAGAGTAAGTGGTCAGGTTGTTGCTGAGTAGAGTTGGACATACAGATCAACAATGTCCAGTACAAGAAAGAAGATGGAAGCAGGTGACTCTGAGATGGCTATATGAGATATTTTTAACAGTGGTAGTAATTGTATCAGACTTCCAATCCTTACCGTGTGAGGTACTGAAAGACTCGCTAATGCATTAGTGGATGGCAGCTGTAGAGGGCTCAATCCTGCAGGGGCTTTTGTGGATCTTTCCTGGTCACGCTGGGACAGAGCAACAAAAGAGCTGCCATCTTGGCTTCACAAGCACCGATTATTAGTGCACTAGATTTGGGTCGGAAAGACATTTAGAAGTCTATCAATGACTGCCTGTTGGGTGATGACACTACAATAGATGAATCAGCAATTCATGGACTGCAGAGCTTTCAAATCAAATGAAGTTCGAGTGAAATCGAGAGTATGGGATTATGAGGCAGAAGTGTGTACAACTAACAAACTGCTGGAATCATCAGTATCCACACCCGTCATTTACTAAGAGAGATCTATGGGTATGCCTGCAGTGCAGTGAAGTCGATCATTAGGAACAGAACAACAGTCAGTGAATCTGACATACATAGAGTGCATACGTTTGGATTCAAATGTGGATTGTGTTGGTAGAAAAGATTTAGTAGCTGGATCTGGAGTGTGTACCATCAGGGAGTTACATGAACCGTTCCGTAGACTTTGTCCATCTCATTAATCAGACTGAGCACTTACGACTCACCTTGAGTACGGTATGTCATTGATCTGGAGTGTATACCATCAGGGAGTTACATGAACCGTTCCGTAGACTTTGTCCATCTCATTAATCAGACTGAGCACTTACGACTCACCTTGAGTACGGTATGTCATTGATCTGGAGTGTGTATCATCAGTGAGTTACATGAACCTTTCCGTAGACTTTGCCCGTCTCATTAATCAGACCGAGCACTTACGACTCACCTTGAGTACAGGTATGTCATTGCCACTTAAAATAACATAAAAACATTTCAGACACACAAAAAGTACAGCAACCAAATGCTGATGAACATATGTATAAGAAAGTTGTTGTTTGTCCCGGTACAGTGGCGCCACCTTGGCTACAACAAGTGGAGACTCTACAGTGAAGATATGGGACTTTAGCAAGGCTGCTTGCGTGCATACATTTACAGACCACTCAGCCGTAGGTGTGTGCTTACATGTTTGTGTTGTGGCTGTGTGCTTACATGGTTTGTGTTGTGGCTGTGGGCTTACATGATTTGTGTTGTGGCTGTGTGCTTACATGGTTTGTGTTGTGGCTGTGTGCTTACATGGTTTGTGTTGTGGTTGTGTGTTTACATTTACAGACCACACAACCGTAGGTATGTGCTTACATGTTTGTGTTGTGGCTGTGTGTTTACATTTACAGACCACACAGCTGTAGATGTGTGCTTACATGGTTTGTGTGGTTTGTGTTGTGGCTGTGTGCTTACATTTACAGACCACACAGCTGTAGGTGTGTGCTTACATGGTTTGTGTGGTTTGTGTTGTGGCTGTGTGCTTACATGGTTTGTGTTGTGTGCTTACATGGTTTGTGTGGATTGTGTTGTGGCTGTGAGCTTACATGGTTTTGTGGTTTGTGTTGTGGCTGTGTGCTTACATGGTTTGTGTTGTGGCTGTGTGCTTACATTTACAGACCACACAGCTGTAGGTGTGTGCTTACATGGTTTGTGTTGTGGCTGTGTGCTTACATGGTTTGTGTTGTGGCTGTGTGCTTACATGGTTTGTGTGGTTTGTGTTGTGGCTGTGAGCTTACATAGTTTTGTGGTTTGTGTTGTGGCTGTGTGCTTACATGGTTTGTGTTGTGGCTGTGTGCTTACATGGTTTGTGTTGTGGCTGTATGCTTACATGGTTTGTGTTGTGACTGTGTGCTTACATTTACAGATTACACAGTCGTTGATGTATGTTTACTTTCTGCTTACATATTTGTGTTGTGGTTGCGTGCATACATTTGTAATAGTTGCCACCACGAGTGAAGATGGTGACATAAGACGTGCTGGTAGATGTGATCTCATCTGGCTGTAAAGTCCAATCCTAGCACGGCAGACTCTGCTGCACTTGGGACACACATGTGAAAAGTTAGCTGTGGGGTTATTGTGTGTTCTGTTCTTTTGGGTGGCTTGCTTTCTCTAGACCTTGGCAATCTGAGCACCTTGTGTGATGCTAGGATACCAGGTGGAGTGATTCTGTGCAAGCATTTACCAGGAGGTGACATCGATGTTGAAGCTTTTCAGAGATATTTTTAAAGTGTCTGTAGCATTTCTTCTGTCTTCCTGATGAAGGTCTGAGCTCACTGAACAACATGTCTTGTCCATTTTATCTGGGCTCTTTGCAGATGGATGTTCAACATGTTTGACTTGTTAAGCATTTCAGAGTTGGGCACTTTGTTCTGTCACCTGATCCTGGGAGTTGGGCACTTTGTCCTGTCACCTGGTCCTGAGAGTTGAACACTTTGTCCTGTCAACTGATCCTGGGAGTTGGGCACCTTGTCCTGTCACCTGATCCTGGGAGTTGGGCACTTTGTTCTGTCACCTGATCCTGGGAATTGGGCACTTTGTCCTGTCACCTGACCTTGAGTGTGGGGCACTTTGTCCTGTCACCTGACCCTGAAAGTTGGGCACTTTGTCCTGCCACTTGACCCTGGGCAATCTGCGCAGACAGCTCATGGGGAAACGATTTAGCTGTCTGACATATTTGCTATACACTGTCCGTATTACACAAACATGTTACAGAGTGGTTAAAACTACAGCATGATACACTGTTACCTTGGTAGCAACACTGCTGCCTTGTCAGTTCCACGTGTTTTAAAACACAGAGCTCACCTTAGCAAACCCGTTATTGACCTCAGAGCTGATATTAGCTTCTCTGTTGATGGTACTGCCTAGGTAGGTGAAGCTATTGACTGCCTGTAGATGTTGGTTTTATATGGTTATGTTTGGTTTTTGTATGGTTATGTTTGGTTTTGTATGGTTATGTTTGGTTTTGTATGGTTATGTTTGGTTTTGTATGGTTATGTTTGCTCTTGTATGGTTATGATTGGTTTTGTATGGTTATGTTTGGTTCGCTGTATAGCTCCTCAGAAGCTGGCAGGAAGAGTGCCTCGGTTTTCCTAGTGTTGATTGTAAAACTAAAATACTGCAGACCCCCGTAAACTCTGCGATGGTGGATTGCATATCTGGTTCTCACATGTGTTAAGGGTGCAATCATCCGTGAATAGGAGATCCACAATGGTGGCTTCATTCACTTTGATGTAAGACCTCAAGCATCTCAGATTGAACAGCTGACCTTGTGTCCTGTACCTGATATGTATACCAGTAGCATTGCCATGTGCAGCATCAGAGAACATTGATGAAAAGACCGTACTAAAGACTGTTGGTGCCATCATACATCCTTATTTGACACCACTGAAGACTGGGAAGACTACAGACAATTCTCTTTTGTGCAGTCCTCGAGCCATCATGAACATGGCTAACAACTGTAATGGATCTGTTGGAACAACCAAACTTTGACATGATTTACCAGAGACCTTCCCTGTTGACAGTGTCAAAGACCTTTGTCAGGCCGACAAAAAACTGTGTATAGGTCATAATGCTATTTTTGACATTTCACCTGAACATTTGCAGACTACACAGCCATGGTATGTGCTTAAATGTTGTATTGTGGGTGTGTTCATATATTTACAGATGACGCAGTCATTGGTGTATGTTTGCTGTGTGCTTACATGTTTGTGTGGATATGCCTCCCAGCTAAATGTTTGTGTGGGTGACATCCATTTTGTTGTTAATACATGACATTTTTCCTTTTATTTCCAAGGTTAAAAAAACTTGCTAGTTATATCACCTGACATCACACACATTACCTGACCATTACCTGACATCACAAACATTACCTGATCATCACAAACATCACTTGACCATCACAAACATCACCTACCCATCACAAACATCACCTGACCATCACAAACATCATCTGATCACCACAAACATCACCTGACCATCACAAACATCACTTGACCATCACAAACATCATCCGACCATCACCTGACCACCACAAACATCACCTGACTATCACCTGACCACCACAAACATCACCTGACCATCACCTGACCACCACAAAGATCACTTGACCATTACAAATGTCACCTGACCACCACAAACATCACATAACCATCACCTGACCATCAAAAACATCACCTGACCATCACAAACATCACTTGACCACCACAAACATCACCTGACTATCACCTGACCACCACAAACATCACCTGACCATCACAAACATCGCCTGATCACTACAAGCATCACCTAACCACCACAAACATCACCTGACCACCACAAGCATCACCTGACCACCACAAACATCACTTGACCATCACAAATATCACCTGACCACTACAAACATCAACTGACCATCACAAACATCACTTGACCATCACTATGTTTTTCCAATTTACCACAGTATGGAGCTGTTCATGGCATTCTTGTGGAGATTTCCTGGCTACAAGTTCCATGGACAATACAGCCAAGGTCTGGGATATTAACAGGTGGGCAACTGAAGGGACACCTGAGTAGTATCTGGGCTGAGAAATATCCACTGTGTGGGGGGGGGGGGGGGGGGGGCTTATCCTCTTCAAAATATCAATTCCATCAATGATGATCTCTTAAGCAATAGGGGTGGACATAACCTTACCGAATCAGACATAATTTATTAAACATACTGCCTGCCAACAAAAAATCTGGCCCTAGAAGCCATGAATGTTATGGTCCAGGTAACCATAGTGGAAAGAGACTTCAACAGCCAGTCTGAGAGGTGGGGTTACGCACAGACCAATGCTAGGGGACACGAACTAGAGGAATGGGAGATTGCCAGCAACCTCTATCTGAGCAACCTCTCAGACGACCCTCCCACGTTCTATTCAAGGCGATGGACATCAACATCATACTCTGACCTTGCATTTACCACCGGCGACCTAAGCCAAAAATCCAAAAGAACGTGACCACAGACCCATCAAACTTACAATAAACCTGGGAAACATTCCATCAGACCACAAGCCATTGCCCAGGTGGAACTATAAGAGAGCAGACTGGCAGAAGTTTGCCACAAGTACAAATCTTTACTGCCAGTCCATCAACACCCACCACAAGAAAGTAGGCAAGATGGTGGAAAAATTCAACCAGTGTCTTCTAAAGGCAGCAATGGAGAACATCCCAAGAGGCGCCAGAAGAAATTACAAACCGTATTGGTCACCTGAAGTGCAACAGATGGAACTTAACTAAAAGAGGCAAGAGAAAGAGCGGAAACTGGCCAAAATCAAGAAAGCAACATCGCAATCAAGACAGCTGCTGCAAGATATAGGAAGACAGTCAACCAACCATACAGGAAAAGCTGGTACGAGCATACAGAAACCCTCAACTTTGATAGAGAGAGCAAGAAGCTCTGGAAGCTAGCAAAGGCCTTGAGTGACGAAAACAGCTACAAGCCAACAATTGTGATTGAAAATGAAGAAAAGGTAATAACTGGGAAAAAAGCAGCGGATGTTCTAATCCAAAATTATGCAGAAACTAGTAGACATAAAATCCCAGCAGACATGAAAAGGTATATTATGAAAGAAATAAACCACATGGAGCACTCAATGCGAGTACCTGAGGAACATCTGATAGTAAGTATCACCAAGACAGAATTGGAGTCAGCCGTTAGTAAACTCAAGAAGAGAACAGCCACAGGAAAGGATGGCATCACTAATGAAATGCTCTCTAGCATGGGAGAAGTAGCAAAGAACAAACTGCTACACATCTTTAACACATCTGGAAACAAGGAACTGTTCCCACAGAGTGAAAGGAGGCAAGGACTATCCCCATCCTTAAACGTGGGAAGGACAACATGAAGCCAGGCAGTTTCAGATCCGAAGTCTATTCAGCTGTGTGGGGAAACTAATGGAATGAGTAGTTAACACTAAAATAACCTGGTATATGGAATCAAAAAGTTTACTCATTCCCCAGCAAACAGGTTTTCGTAGAAACCGATCAATTGAAGATCCGGTGACATATATCTCGCAGGAGATAAAAGATGCATTGCAAAAAAAAAAAGAAAACACTGGCAGTTTGGATAGACCTAGTAAAAGCCTTTGATAAAATATGGAAGAGCGGGTTAAAACTCAAACTGCTGCAAATGGGTGTAACCAACAACATGTACAAGTGGATCAGTGATAGTGCAACTCCAAGGACACCTCAGCAAAAAGATGAAAATGGAACAAGGAGTTCCACAAGGTGGAATACTCTCACCCATGCTGTTCCTCATATACATCAATGATATAATCCCAGAAATTCCTAAAAGAGTAAACAGTGTACTATATGCAGATGACCTGGCACTATGGACATCCGAAGAGTCTACACCTGTAGCTAGAAACCAAATGCAAGAGGTTCTAAATAAAATAGAGATACAGACAAAAAAAGCTAAGAGTGGAGAAGCATCCCCACAAACAGACCTGAGCATTACATATAATTAGGTCAAGACCATAATTAAAGCCAACTTAAGGGGATAATAGGCTGATCAACACCCCGATTTCCGAAAAGAAGACAGCTACTATAATTTAACTAGAGAACAGGAAGTCATCATCTTCAGACTGAGAACTGGCCATAACAGACTCAAAGGTCACCTTTACAACAAAATGAGGATTGGGACAGATGATATGTGTTTATGTGGGGAGCATATCATGTCCGTGGAACACATCCTACATAGCTGCATGCTCACGCAGGAAAAGAGAGATCAATACTGGCCTCGTGAGACAGATAAGAGACAAATGCTGTATGGAGATAAAACAGTCTTACAAACAACGGTGTCCTTTGTAAGTGAAACTGAGACCTTGATATGAGGATGAACGAAGAAGAAGAAGAAGAAATAATGTATCTATGTCGTCGCTATCTTCAGATCTGAGGAAAAATAAGCTAATTCCTCTTTTATTCCTCGATCGTGTATGGAGCACCCAGAATGTTACTTACTTACTTTCCATATAAGGAGTACCACATCAGACATCATGTTTCCAATGTTCAGCCACTTGCCTTGTCATTTCCCTTCAACATGTCATCCATATTGCATGTTTCCAGAAAGGTTTGGTAGATCATCAGGTGGTCTGGGTCTTGTATCTTCCACAGTCGAGTTCTGATCATCCATGTATTCCCATCCTTGTAAGTTCTTCCTGCATCATGATAGACCAGTTCGAAGTCTATCTAGCGTCTTCAATATTGTTTAAAAAACAGTAATGGGAGACCTGAATACGGAAGTTGGAAAGATCAATACATGCTTTAAGAGAGTAATGGGGAAATGGGGGCTGTAGGATGGTCAATGAGAATGGTGAACAGTTCAACAACTTTGTTATTTGAAGGAACACTCTTCCCACATAAGGATATCCACTCTTCCCACATAAGGATGTCCACTCTTCCCACATAAGGATGTACACTCTTCCCACATAAGGATGTCCACTCTTCCCACATAAGGATGTCCACTCTTCCCACATAAGGATGTCCACTCTTCCCACATAAGGATGTCCACTCTTCCCACATAAGGATGTCCACTCTTCCCACATAAGGATGTCCACTCTTCCCACATAAGGATGTCCACTCTTCCCACATAAGGATGTCCACTCTTCCCACATAAGGATGTCCACTCTTCCCACATAAGGATGTCCACTCTTCCCACATAAGGATGTCCACTCTTCCCACATAAGGATGTCCACTCTTCCCACATAAGGATGTCCACTCTTCCCACATAAGGATGTCTACTCTTCCCACATAAGGATGTCCACTCTTCCCACATAAGGATGTCCACTCTTCCCACATAAGGATGTCCACTCTTCCCACATAAGGATGTCCACTCTTCCCACATAAGGATGTCCACTCTTCCCACATAAGGATGTCCACTCTTCCCACATAAGGATGTCCACTCTTCCCACATAAGGATGTCCACTCTTCCTACATAAGGATGTCCACTCTTCTCACATAAGGATGTCCACTCTTCCCACATAAGGATGTCCACTCTTCCCACATAAGGATGTCCACTCTTCCCACATAAGGATGTCCACTCTTCCCACATAAGGATGTCCACTCTTCCTACATAAGGATGTCCACTCTTCCCACATAAGGATGTCCACTCTTCCCACATAAGGATGTCCACTCTTCCCACATAAGGATATCAACTCTTCCCACATAAGGATATCCACTCTTCCCACATAAGGATATCCACTCTTCCCACGTAAGAATATCCACTCTTCCCACATAAGGATATCCACTCTTTCCACATAAGGATATCCACTCATCCCACATAAGTATGTTCACTCTTCCCACATAAGGATATCCACTCTTCCCACATAAGGTTATCCACTCTTCCCACATAAGGATGTCCACTCTTCCCACATAAGGATGTCCACTCTTCCTACATAAAGATGTCCACTCTTCCCACATAAGGATATCCACTCTTCCCACATAAGGATGTCCACTCTTCCCACATAAGGATGTCCACTCTTCCCACATAAGGATGTCCACTCTTCCCACATAAGGATGGCCACTCTTCCCACATAAGGTTATCCACTCTTCCCACATAAGGATGTCCACTCTTCCCACATAAGGATGTTCACTCTTCCCACATAAAGATGTCCACTCTACCCACATAAGGATATCCACTCTTCCCACATAAGGATGTCCACTCTTCCTACATAAGGATGTCCACTCTTCCCACATAAGGATGTCCACTCTTCCCACATAAGGATGTCCACTCTTCCCACATAAGGATATCAACTCTTCCCACATAAGGATATCCACTCTTCCCACATAAGGATATCCACTCTTCCCACGTAAGAATATCCACTCTTCCCACATAAGGATATCCACTCTTTCCACATAAGGATATCCACTCTTCCCACATAAGGATGTCCACTCTTCCCACATAAGGATGTCCACTCTTCCCACATAAGGATGTCCACTCTTCCCACATAAGGATGTCCACTCTTCCCACATAAGGATATCCACTCTTCCCACATAAAGATGTCCACAGACTTACATGGGATTCTTCAAATGGTCGGGACAAAAACAAGATGATCACTTAATGATCAACAGTAGGTAGAGACATTCACTACAAGGAGTCAAAGTAAGAAAAGACACAGATGTGGGGAAGGTCCATCACCTAGTAGTAGCTATAATCAATATGAAGGTCAGAGCTACAGGTCTAAAAGTAATAAAATGAAGGAAATATGATATAGCTAAACTGAAGGAAATGTCTACAAGGAACGCTTTTTTGGTAGAAGTTAAATAGCGATATCAAACTGCAAAAAGTCAGACAATCACCTCCTTATTCCTATGTTTAATATTTCTTTTTATCATACCTAACATTGCATTTGCCTTGTTCACTGCTACCTGGACTTGCCCATTCATTTTTCATGTGTACTCTATTATAACCCCTAGGTCCCTTTCTTTATCTATCTTTTTAATATTGTTCTTGCCCATTCTGTAACTATGTTCCATATTTGATCTACCCATGTGGATGACTGTACATCTAGATATAAACACATATATTTCCACAGACATCACAGCTAATGAAGGGCTGAAGAGTTGAAAGCCCTAGTTCATGACAACTTTAATGCAGAATTTGTTTAACTGACCCTGAATTAGTAGCAGAGATATTCATTTGACTATTCATACAAATGTGATAGAACGTCGCAGGAATGTAGCAAGGAATAAATGTGAAATTACTATAAAAAAGGGTGACCTTACGGAAGGAAAGGCAGTGAGGAAGAGAACTGGGGAGCACAACTTAGGTCTAAAAAAAACTGAGGTCTAGTACAATTAAGTCTCTAACACTTCTTCCCTGACAGCCATATCTGATATTTGACTACCTCGACTTATACAGTAATTATTACAAGTAAGAATCTCCGAATGAAAACTTGTTGTGATTGTTTCAGCCTTCGTTGTCGCTACACCTTGAGAGGCCATGTTGACTCTGTGAACTCCATAGAATTCCTTCCCTTCAGCAACACCCTCCTGTCCAGCTCTGCAGACAAAACTGTGTCGTTATGGGACGCAAGAACAGTAGGAATCTTTGTTCTGTCCTATTTCATGTTTTAGTCTCTCACATAACTGTGGAAATATGAACAAAACAAAATCTGACCTTGATAAGACTGACTACACAAAAGTTAGAAATAGACACATACAAGACTATCCTGACAACTAGGATAATTAACAAAGTCCACAAAATATATGCACTACAGAAAAACAATGATCAAATACTAGAGCAGGTCAAGAGCTTCTCCTATTTTGGGAATATAATAACGGAGGATGGAATATGCGAAGTAGAAATCCAAAGATGATGAAGACGATGTCTAGTACTGTCTCCACATCAAAGGTTGGTTGCAATGGACCTATAACATCCTGTTTCCTGCCTTGGCGGTACACTCTTGTCTAACTCTCGATGTCGCTCTCCCACTTATAGTGCTGTCTCTCTCTTGCCCGCCTGCTGTCAACCTTTCCCTCCAGTATTGTTTTCAGCACTGTATTATGTCCCATTATATTTCCAAAATATTTGACTTGCCTAATTGTATGTCTTTCAGTATTTCCTTTCTCATTCGTAATCTGGCCAGGACTTCTTTATTTGCTTGCTTTTCTTCACATGAAGTACAGCCCATTCATCTGTATACCCACATTACAAGGGCCTCTATTTTGTCCTTCAACTGTTTGCTCTTCATCCACATTTCCATGCTGTATAGTAATGATGAATATAAATATATAACACACAATGACTTTCATTGTTAGTTTGTTGATTGTTTGCCTGGATGTCTAGATATTTCTCATGTTGTTAAATGTAGTTTTGGTCTTTCCTGTTCTTATTCACTTCCCTTTCACACCTGCAATTTCTGCATTTTTTGTTGTTGTTGTGTTCGCCTTATTTCTCTAATCCCCAAGGCGGTGTGCGTTGCACTGTGGTTTTTATTTTGCACCTGTCGGCCCAGTGCATCCGACTTCAGCATGCATTTTATGTAAGGGTCTGCTTCCTCCTGCATTTTCTAAGGGTTTTCTTCCCCGGGGTAACGGCTGGTGCTGTGATGGGGATCGAACCCAGCACCTTCTACCATGATGTGTAGGTCCTTTTTTTCTCTTGTGGGTGAAAGTTTCTACATAATGATGTAGCTGAACGTCAGCTCAACCCTTCTCAGTCACATCTTGTGACAAGTCTGGCAGGTTGCAGTGTTTCTATTCTTTACTATCTGTTCAAGTCCTGGTAACACGTGGACCTAGACCATCAGACACCCCATAATGTTTTGGGACCGATAAATGAAACAACAGTAATCAAAGACACATAGCTGCTGACTGCTTGTGTTTGGGTTGGCAAACCAAAGCTGTCCAAGACTTTATTCTGCTGCCAAGTGGCGGCCCTGCAAACAGCCTACATCCATGCAGCCTAGATGAGAGAATACGGATTAAAGAGGGAAACTAACCCAGTTCAAAAATGTGCCATGCTGAAACTGGATGTGTCTTGGCACTAGGCAAGGGTACCACATCCTCACTGTAAACTATGACATAATGTTACAAATTGTTTTTTAGGGCAAACGCGATGAAGAAGAACATCCCATAACTCAGCAGAACAAGCCCTTGTCAAAGGCCTGCTACCACACAATAAAGAAGTAAACATGGCCCTATCACAACCAAAAGGACTTGCATCATCAAAACTCCCAACAAATAATGATCATACCCTGAGATGCTTATACAAATTAATCTTGGGTTCCCCAGTCAGTGTTCTGCTGAATCCTAGGGTTCAGTAAGAGGTCTCTGCGGGTTCAGTGAAAGGTCTCAAGGGGTTCTGTGATAGGTCTCAAGGGGTTCAGAAATCTCTAGTGACAGGTCTCTAGAAGTTTTATGAGAGGTCTTTAGGGGTAAGGGGTCTCTAGGAGTTCAATGACATGACTCTAGAGGTTTTATGAGAGGTCTTTAGGGGTAAGGGGTCTCTAGGAGTTCAATGACATGCCTCTAAAGGTTTTATGAGAGGTCTTTAGGGGTAAGGGGTCTCTAGGAGTTCAATGACATGACTCTAGAGGTTTTATGAGAGGTCTTTAGGGGTAAGAGGTCTCTAGGAGTTAAATGACATGCCTCTAGAGGTTTTATGAGAGGTCTCTAGGGATTCAATGACAGGCCTCTTGGAGTTTTATGAGAAGTCTCTAGGGGTTCAATGACATGCCTCTAGAGGTTTTATGAGAGGTCTTTAGGGGTAAGGGGTCTCTAGGAGTTCAATGACATGCCTCTAGAGGTTTTATGAGAGGTCTTTAGGGGTAAGGGGTCTCTATGAGTTCAATGACATGACTCTAGAGGTTTTATGAGAGGTCTTTAGGGGTAAGAGGTCTCTAGGAGTTCAATGACATGCCTCTAGAGGTTTTATGAGAGGTCTCTAGGGATTCAATGACAGGCCTCTTGGAGTTTTATGAGAAGTCTCTAGGGGTTCAATGACATGCCTCTAGAGGTTTTATGAGAAGTCTCTAGGGGTCCAATGAAAGGCCTCTTGGAGTTTTATAAGAGGTCTCTATGGGGTTCTGTAAGAGATCTCTTCGAGTTCAATGACAGACCTATAGAGGTTTTATGAGAAGTCTTTAGGGGTTCAATGACAGGTCTCTAAGGGTTCACTGACAGGTCTTTATGGGTTTAATGACAGGTCTCTAAGGGTTCACTGACAGGTCTTTATGGGTTTAATGACAGGTCTCTAAGGGTTCACTGACAGGTCTTTATGAGTTTAATGACAGTTCTCTAAGGGTTCAATGACAGGTCTCTAGGGGTTCAATGACAGGTCTCTAGGAGTTCAATGACAGGTCTCTAGGGGTTCAATGACAGGTCTCTAGGGGTTCAATGACCGGTCTTTATGGGTTCAATGACAGGTCTCTAAGGGTTCAATGACAGGTCTCTAAGGGTTCAATGACAGGTCTCTAAGGGTTCAATGACAGGTCTCTAAGGGTTCAATGACAGGTCTCTAAAGGTTCAATGACAGGTCTCTAGGGGTTCAATGACAGGTCTCTAAAGGTTCAATGACAGGTCTCTAGGGGTTTAATGACAGGTCTCTAGGGGTTCAATGACAGGTCTCTAGGGGTTCAATGACAGGTCTTTATAAGTTCAATGACAGGTCTTTATGGGTTTAATGACAGGTCTCTAAGGGTTCACTTACAGGTCTTTATTGGTTCAATGACATGTCTCTAAGGGTTCACTGACAGGTCTTTATGGGTTTAATGACAGGTCTCTAAGGGTTCACTGACAGTTCTTTATGGGTTTAATGACAGGTCTTTATGGGTTCAATGACAGGTCTTTATGGGTTCAATGACAGGTCTCTAAGGGTTCAATGACAGGTCTCTAAAGGTTCAATGACAGGTCTCTAAGGGTTCAATGACAGGTCTCTAAAAGTTCAATGAAAGGTCTTTATGGGTTCAATGACAGGTCTCTAGGGGTTCAATGAAAGGTCTCTAGGGGTTTTATGAGGTCTTTATGGGTTGAATGACAGGTTTCTAGGGGTTTAATGACAAGTCTTTAGGGGTTCAATGAAAGGTCTCTATGGGTTTTATGAGGTCTTTATGGGTTGAATGACAGGTCTCTAAGAGTTCAATGACAGGTCTCTAGGAATTCAATGACAGGTCTCTAGGCCTTCAATGACAGGTCTTTAGGGGTTTATGAGATGTCTCTGGTTCAATGACAGGTCTCTAGAGATTATTTCAAGGGTTTTTATATTATTTTAAGGGCTCCTCTATTATTTTAAGGGCTCCTCTATTATTTTAAGGGCTCTTCTATTATTTCAAGGGGTCCTCTATTATTTCAAGGGCTACTCTATTATTTCATGAGCTCCCTTATTATTTCAAAGGCTCCCCTATTATTTCAAGGGCTTCCCTATTATTTCAGCTCCACTATTATTTCAAGAGCTCCCCTATTATTTCAAGAGCTCCCTTATTATTTCAAAGCTCCCCTATTATTTTAAGGGCTTCCCTATTATTTCAAGGGCTCCACTATTATTTTAAGGGCTCCTCTATTATTTCAAGAGCTCCTCTATTTTTTAAGGGCTCCTCAGTGTTGCAAATGTTTGAGTGAGGAAGACTGAATTAATCTGTTTGTTATCAATAGGGAGTCTGTGCACAGACGTTCTTTGGACACATGTACTCAGTGAACCATGCAACTTTCAACATACGGGTAAGAATATACTTCTTGGTTTATCTACTATCATTGCCCTTCATTTTCTGCTCCAACAGTATTTTATTTCTTTCCAGGAAGCATGTACTAAAGTGGTCAGGGTTTCTGTAGTTCTCATATTTTACATTATGAGTTTGCCAGCCCCATTGCAACCCTCCTTAGTCACCTTATATGACGTATTGTGCTCCTAATCTTTCTTCTCTAATAAGAGATCCTGGAATTGACATCTGGACACAATACAAGGTCTATTGAAGAAATTAAGGGCAATTCACAGACATATCTATACAGGGTCCCATGCTCCCAGAAAAGGCGACGAGACCAAAGCATTAATAGGGGATAGGGGGAGTGGCTAGAAGGAGACAATCTGACTAGATTAAAAGTAAAGCCGAAAAGTATAGTCCTGGAACTTTATGAACAGAACTGATAGGATTCAACATTTACACAATTTTATTTTGTTCTTGTCCCCTTTCCACTCCGCAGGAAGCATAGGGTGCCTAATGTCGCTGGCACTACCCCCTTACAGAAAGCTTGTATCAAGACCGTTATGTGTGCTCTTTCAGGGATAATTTCTGTAATAATTTGTATTACACAATATGGTTGCTAGCTCCATGCACAACCCTCTTTATTCACCTTCTAAAGCATGCTTTGAAGGCTATAGGCTATAGGTCAGCGACCCATAGCTGCCAAGATCCTTCTACACCTCCACGCAGGTGATTGTGGATACCAGGATGCAGCAGGACAGACTGGCTAAGGAGAAGGGATCGAAGAGGGAATGCTACTCAAAAAATGCTTGCTGAAGTCGGATATGTTGGACCGAAAGGTGCAAATATCGCAGTCAAGCTGTAAACTATGACACAACGCATTCCGTTCTCTGGACTACATTCTGCTACTTAAGCCCTTTCAGGGTTTGGTAGTGGGAGATTGAGAACGAACGAAGCCAAGCCCAAGCCAAATTGACATCCCATATTTTTATATTGACTCTCTGTACATCTCAGTACATCTCTCAGTACATCCCTCAGTACATCTCTGTACATTTCTCAGTACATCTCCCAGTGCATCTCTCAGTACATCTCTCAGTACATCCCTCAGTACATTCCTAGGTACATCTCTCAGTACATCCTTCAGTACATGCCTCAGTACATCTCTCAGTAACGTACATCTCTCAGTACATCCCTCAGTACATCTCAGTATATCTCTCAGTATCATACATCTCTGTACATCTCTCAGTACATCCATCAGTACATCTCAGTACATGCCTCAGTACATCTCTCAGTACTGTACATCTCTCAGTACATCTCTGTACATCCCTCAGTACATGCCTCAGTACATCTCTCAGTACATCCCTCAGTACATCTTTCAGTACATCTCTCTGTACATCTCTCAGTACATCTCTCAGTACATCCCTCAGTACATCCCTCAGTACATATCTCACTACATCTCTCAGTACATCCCTCAGTACATCTCTCAGTACATGCCTCAGTACATCTCTCAGTACCATACATCTTTGTACATCTCTCAGTACATCCCTCAGTACATTTTCATTCATATTGACATCTCTCAGTATATCTCTCAGTACATCTCTCAGTACATGTACATCTCTCAGTACATTCTCATTCATATTGACATCTCTCAGTACATCCTAATGTACAGGACTGGCTTAGACAGGCAAGAGTTGGTCAAGGACATCCAGGAAACCTTACAAGCAATCTCACAGTGGGGTGAGAGGTGAAGCGCCAATTACAGTGGTGACCTTATCATTTGATTTTCTCCAAGTGAAGCATAGGACCACCATTATAACTGGCCCTTTACAGGAAACTTGTGTCAGAGCATTTGGTGTGGCAATTTTATTAGCAATGGTTTTACATCATGCGATTCCTAGTCTTATGCACAACTCTCTTTAGTTTACGCTTACAAGAAGCTTAGGAGGTTATAGTGGCCCTATTGCTTTGAACCCGTTTACTAATCAGGTGGACCCTATGATCTGTAAGGATCCAAAACGTGGCAAGAAGAAGCGAGAAGAACTGCAGCAGATAGTTTGAGAGTTCATCAATATTATTTGTTTCATGTTCAAGTTTGAAGATGGTTCTAGTTTTAACACAATCCTGGTTACTATCTTACTTAGGGTGACACCATTGCATCTTGCGATTCCTTTGGCGTTGTGAAATTATGGGATGTTCGAAGTGTAGCTCCTATGGCCAGCTTTGAGACTGGACCGCATTCAGCAAACAAACTGGATTTTGATCCCATGAACACATCCATAGCTGTAGCCAGCAGCGACAGCACTATCAAAATATATGACCTAGACTCAACACAGGTAAGAGTTGTCCTTCCTCCTATATTGGTTGTCTTCTTGTGTTTTTTTAAGCACCAGCGAATGTCTTTATCACATACTGTGTAGCGAATGTCTTTATCACATACTGTGTAGCGAATGTCTTTATCACATACTGTGTAGCGAATGTCTTTATCACATACTGTGTAGCGAATGTCTTTATCACATACTGTGTAGCGAATGTCTTTATCACATACTGTGTAGCGAATGTCTTTATCACATACTGTGTAGCGAATGTCTTTATCACATACTGTGTAGCGAATGTCTTTATCACATACTGTGTATATCATCAGAGCTGAGACACTAAGAACAGCTGCAATTGCCATCTTGGAAAACACTGACAGTGTTAGTAAAAAGATAGCTTTCCTTACAGATTTCCAATCATTCATAATGGTCCTCGGACACCATCAAAACAACGAGCCTGTCTGAGACACTCAAGAATATCGGCTACAATTTCAAGGAAGTGAAAATTCAGTGGATCCTTGCACGGAAATGAGGAGGAAGATAGACTGGCAAAAGTGGGAGGATACAAAACTCAGACTGAAGACAGAACTGCGCATGGAGAAATAAAGACAGTGATACAAAACCCAGCCTGAAGACAGAACTGCGTATGGAGAAATAAAGACTGATACCAAATTAACTTCAAAGACAAATCGGACAAAAAATAAGCCAGGATATGATGTAGTAGAAGAATACGAATTGCCTTGAAGAGATCAAGTGGCAATATTCAGACTACGAACAGGCCACATGTTAGGAAAAAAAGCAAACAATAGAACACGTTCTCCAGGTCTGCCAGCTCCATGAGATGAACAGAGTGACAACATGGCCCTCCCAAATCCAATTGCAGGGTAAACTGTATAGCGAGACAAGCCTGAGAGAGATAGCCAGGTTTATGAGGGAGATGAAGTCTACAGCCTGGATGTGATACTCTTAGTCACATGTTATGTTTCCTAGCTGTCTAGAACAATTGACTTTACATTAATGTTGAACAATCTTATCTTATTTTTCCTGAAGAAAGCTGCCAAATTCCGAATTGAATGAAGAGAGCGTAAAGCAAACTGACTTTGTTAATCCTGGCATTACTATTTTGATTCAGTTACTTGCCAAATGGGGAAAAAAGCTTGTGCACATATTTAACTCAGGTCAGGTCATCTCGTAAGCAGTGAGGTCTTTGGGGCACACATGAAGACATCCTGACAATCCTACGCCACCCTTCTCTGTCAGCGGCCGCTGACTGTGCCTCTTCTGGTCGGAAATTAGTCCATTCTTTTATGTTGTCTTCCCACCTCTTTTTGGGGTGGCCTCTTCATCATCCGCCTTGCACCTTTCCGTGCAGGATTGTATTTGCAAGACCATTTGATCTGGATATGCGACCGTACCAAGCGAGTTTCCTTCTTTTGACAGTTGCCAAGAGGTCTTCAAAAGGCCCTATTGCTATTGTAATTCTATCTCGTATTTCCTCATTTGTAACTCGATCTTTGTACGTGACGTTTAAAAGTCTTTGGAAACATCTCATCTCCAAGGTCTGTATCCTTCTCTGAAGGTCAGCTGTAACTGTCCACATCTCATAAGCATAGAGGAATATTGACAGGACCATTATGCGCATTAATCTGATTTTCATGCATAGTGCTAACCGTTTATCTTGTCAGATTTTATTAAGCTGTGCAAGCGCTGCTATTGTCTGTGCTATTCTGGCCAACACCTCACATTTTATCCTTCATCACTGACAATCGAACCCAGATATTTAAAACGGTCTCAACCACTTCTTGTTCCTGGCCATTAGCTTTTATCCTACTGTTGAAGCCTTTGACGTTGTTGGTCATTAATTTTGTCTTTCCAGCATTTATCTCCATTCCATAGTCAAGAGCCGTTTTGATCAAGCCTTCTGACCCATTCCTGGAGTTCTGCTTCTGAACCTGCCAACCCGTCGATGTCATCTGCAAAACGAAGGTTGGTAATCGTTCGGCCCCCCCCCCCCCCACCCACACACCCCCCCTATCTTGACAGTACCAACGTGACCTCCAAGTGCCTCACTCATAATTCCCTCAAGGAATATATTGAAAAGAATTGGAGAGAGTGTACAACCCTGTCTCACACCAACTGATGTGCGAAATCAATCCCTGCGCCTCCCATTCACAAGAACTGCGCTGGACGCCTTGTCATACAGGTGTTCAATTATCTTAAATGATCTGATCATTAATCTTTTTGGAGTTTTTTGTTTGTTATATATTCTCATTTCCTTTGTTTTGTTCATTCATCTGCAATCCTGTCTTTGTTAGTCTGCAGTAGTATTAGGTATTAATGCAACTGTATGTTAGTAATTAGAGTTTACTCATGAAGTAGTTGTTTTTTTCTTTTCCAGGTATATTCATTGCTTGGCCACGAAGATGCTGTCCAGTGCCTCTGCTTTCATTGTAATGGAGAGTTCATGGTATCAGGTGGAAGCGACAACACTGTTCGAATCTGGTGTTAATATCGGCATCGATGGGCTTAATTTCTCTTACCTTATTGGGTTTTAAAACATTTTTGATTGAATGTATAAAAAAAAATAGTAAATAGTATCTGAGATAGGATAAATCTATCAATCAAAATCATTCACACTTTTGCGAAGCTCAAGTCCTAAATAAATAGTTGCCATTCGATCAGGTGCCAGTTGCTTCAACACTATCCACAACCGACCAGTGCTCTCTCTATTTGCCTCCATTTCCTAGCTCTAGGTGTGTTGAGGCCTACCTTTCTTTCTCTTTCCCACCTGGTTTCAGTGCAGACATTGTTGAGTAATCCTACCAGTATCCTTCCTCAAGGTGTGACCTAGCCGTCCCCATTGTCTCTTCTTTAGTATCTGTGCCAACGGCGGTCGGTTCAACCTTCACCAAAGGTCAACATCTGTGACCTTATCATGCAGCTTAAAACCCAACATTCTGCACAGGCAGTTGTTCACAAACACCTGCACCCAGCTTGTTAACTCCCTTGTTGTCCGCTTCGAACCGTAGAGAAAAACCAATTTGACAATTGATTTGAAAATGCTAATCTCCGTCATGGACCTGATTTCCTGGAATCTGAAGAGTGTATCTAACATGATAAATGTACTCTGTGCATTCTGGATTCTTACATGGATGTTGTTTTCTGTGTCCCCAATTTTGCCTGTGTTGCTGCCTTAGATAAAGGAACAAATCCACATCTTGGAGGAGAGCCATGCCTAGCACAATTGGAACATTCTCGCCCGTATTTATTATCATAGTCTTGGTCTTGCCTCTGTGGACTTGTAGTCCTATCATCCGAGACCATATATCGAGCCTATTTATCGTACTCTGTAGTTGATCCCAGCTCTGTAACAGAAAGGCCAAGTCATAGGCAAAGTTCAAATCCTTCAACTATGTCGACAGTGACCATAGTATGCTACAATCACTTGATGTTGTCATTGTCTGATCCAGTCAATAGCCAGTAAAAAGAGAAAAGGTGACAAAAGGCGTACCTGTTGTACTTCCATCTTATCGCTAACGGCAGGGACAGCTGACCTTCCTACACAACTCTAAATTGTATATTGTTGTAAGTCTTCTGTCACCACCGTACATTGTATATTGTTGTAAGTCTTCTGTCACCACCCTACATTGTATGTTTTCTGTCACCACCCTACATTGTATGTCTTCTGTCACCACCCTACATTGTATGTCTTCTGTCACCACCCTACATTGTATGTCTTCTGTCACCACCCTACATTGTATATTGTTGTAAGTCTTCTGTCACCACCCTACATTGTATATTGTTGTAAGTCTTCTAAATCATTGTAGACAATTTTTTAGCCACCCCATAGTGGCACAGCAGTTTCCATACTGACTCATTCTAAACTGTTGAAAACCTTTTTGTAGTTCACAAAATCAATAAAAAGGGACGAATTCCACTCCACACTCTGCACTGCTATAATCCACAGTGTAACTGTCTGGTCAGTTCAGGTTCTATTCCTCGAAAAACTTGCTTGTTTCCTTAAGACGACTGTCAATTTCTTCCTTCAATTTATCCAGTATAACTCTTGTCAAGATTTCCCTAGTAATAACAATGGCATTACGCTCTTGTAGTTGGTACACTGTTGTAAATACCTGTCTTTAGAAATTGTACCACATCTTCTCTCCAATCTGTGAGTAGTTGGTACACTGTTGTAAATACCTGTCTTTAGAAATTGTACCACATCTCCTTCTCTCCAATCTGTGGGTATTTCTTCTTTCCCAGATGTGACACATAGGTGTTTCTATGTCTGCCTTGATCACCTTCGCTGAGATACCACTGTTGGCCTTTCTATCTTTTAGTTGAAGTATGGCTATCTTGATCTCGTTGGGTCTATTGCAGTTGACAGGTAGATCTATTTCCACTAGTTCAATGTTGCCAATCTCACCCATCTGTTCTGTAGCACCTTGGCATGTCTGTGTTTAATGAACCCGACTTTCCTTGTCAGTTTTCTAGTGTTTGTAAACAGGTCTCTCGCATATCTTTATTCATAAGCTTCCTCAACAATCTACACCAGCTCGTCAGTGTACCTCCTCACTTTTGACTTGGCTTGGTTCATTCTCAATTTCCCACTACCAAACACTGAAAGGGCTTAAGTAGCAGAATGTAGTCCAGAGAACGGAATACGTTGTGTCGTAGTGTACAGCCTGACTGCGATATTTGCACCTTTCGGTATAACACATCCGACTTCAGCAAGCATTTTTTGAGTACCGGGTTAGCATTCCCTCTTCGATCCCTTCTCCTTAGCCAGTCTGCCCTGCTGCAGCCTATTATCCAGGATCACCGCATGGAGGTGTAGAAGGGTCTTGGCAGCTATGGTTCGCTGGCCCTGACGCTAGCAGTCAGCTATGGGTCGCTGACCACTGCAGCTCATGCGCTGCTCAGCATCTTGATCCCATTTCTTTGAATTGGAAACCATTGGAGAGAGAGAGAGACACATGCATGCACACACTCACATATATTTTTCTCGTGACCCCTTATCTTTGAGTGAATCCACATTGAAATGGTACCTAGACTTAAATGTAGTAATGTATCTCCGCCAATAACGAGATGGTGACCGGATTCTATGTCCACACCGTGACATCCTGAAGTGCGGTACAACACCTCTTATTTATGCAGGTATGGTCTGTTTGGTTCTCAGTCTCATGGTCAGGAGACTTTAGTAAAACAGAGTCTAGACCAATGGAGATTCAAACATGGTTGTGTATATTTACTTTTGTCTTGTAAAACATCATTGTTTCAGCTGAATAGCAGTCTAAATGCTACTTGTTGAAAGTGTCATATAAACTTTGTATCATAAAAAAGTCGAATTAAAAAAAAGGGACCAATAAAAATGTTACAATGATTGTGGTGCATTTCCGTCCTGGGAGAAGTTAAAGCTTATTGTTAGGAGCAGTCGAAGCCAAATGATCTAGGTTTAATCCCCTGTTTGATACACAATATTTTTTCTATCGCAAACGATTAAGGGGTAGACCCAGGCTAAATAATTTGATTCAAACCAAAATAGATAAAAACCCAGTCCTGAAAGAGTTAATTGTCTTTTGTAACAATCATAATTGTCTGCAGTGGTCCTATTCTTTTCTCCCCAACAAGGTCTCCAGGATCCACATGGACAGGTCTTCTTCATCCTGGCCCTTATCACTTTGGGGTGCATAGTCTATCAAGCAACCCTCTTCAAGCAGGCCTGTCCTGTACCAGCTTCTCCGCATTTTTCTTGTACGGGCGACTAGATCTCTTCTCTTCTGTTCCCTGTCCTTCCTTTGCCTTTTTCTCCCCTGGGGGTTCCATGGCACAGGTTGCTTGGTGATACTGGTTTGGTTTTTTTTTCCTTCAATTTGTGGCCTTTACAATACTACCTTTTTTCCTCAGATTTTCTGTTCCTCCTGTATCTTTCCATAAGCTTTTGTTTGTAATCTTGTTAAACCACTGCAGACAAGCCTAGATCCCTTCTCAGGGATCTTTGGATAAAGCTGCATAATCTCTTTATTATGAGTTTGCATATGCACCATGTTTCTGCTTTGCGTAGAAGGACAAACTTCACATTTTAGTTGGAGGATACTTTGATCCTTGTAGGAACAGTGATGAATTTAATAACAAATACCTGGACGATATTCGGTCCCAGACTACCAGTTGAAATACAATTGAAGTTTTAATCCTAAATTAAAGTTATGCAGCATGTTTGACACAAACACCAGCGTTTTTATTTTCTTGTTTTGTTTAATTTTTAACTATTATATATTAATTAGCAGTAGTATGATGGCGTCTCTCAATTAGTTACAAGACTGCATAAAGTAATCTTTGCACTATACTTTTTTTGTAAAATTGATATTCGGTCTCACCCGAGCGGTTCCAGGAGACATATCAATAGGACCACTGAAACCTTCCAAGCACGTCAACTTCTTCCTCTTGGTTGCAGTCGCTATATGTCCAGTTCTCTGGATAAAGGCTGCGGTGATAAAGAGTTCTGGCTCCAAAATAACTCTTTGTGAAGGTTAGTCTCCGTAAGACAGTGCTGAGTCTGCAGTTGCCCAAGCACATAGAAGTCTTGTAGGATGTATTTAGATGATTGTGATACTTGTCCGCACATATCCGTGGCTGAGGGAGCCAGTCAGTGTAAGTAGCTATCTATTACATCTGTATGTCCTGTTCTCGTGTGATATATATATATATATATATATATATATACACACACACACGAGGTGTGTTCAAATGAAACTGGACCTAACTGCACCAAATGAACATACATACGATACACATGATGATGTCACTTCTGATGTATACAGCACATACGAACCGTCAGGGATCAAGATGCTGAGCAGTGCATAAGCTGCAGTGGTCAGAGACCCATAGCTGACTGCTAGCATCAGGGCCAGCAAACTATAGCTGCCAAGACCCTTCTACACCTCCAAGCGGTGATCCTGGATAACAGGCTGCAGCAGGCAGACTGGCTAAGGAAAAGGGATCGAAGAGGGAATGCTAACCCTGTACTCAAAAAATGGTTTCTGAAGTCGGATGTGTTGGACCGAAAGGTGCAAATATTGCAGACAAGCTGTAAACTATGACACAACGCATTCCGTTCTCTGGACTACATTCTGCTACTTAAGCCCTTTCAGGGTTTTGGTAGCTGAAGTTTGAGAACGAACGAAGCCAAGCCAAGCCATACGAACCGTGAAGTTTGCAAAATTTCATTATCCGACTCATAGTTTCCTCAGCATCCTGTTGAAAACATGGCGGGTGTGATACAGAATCCGTCCAGAGTTGATCAGTGAGTGGTGATTCGGTTTCTAACAGCTGAAGGATGTCGACCAATTGACATTCATCGCAGAATGCAGGCAGCGTATGGTGACAAAAGTGTGTCGAAGACAACAATGAAGAACTGGACAATGATGTTTAAAGAAGGATGTGAGTTAACGAAAGATCTTCCGAGACCAGGTCAGGCGCATATTGTTGCGTCAGAAGATGCCATCGTTAAAATTGATGCAGCAATTCGGGTGCACTGTCGCCGGAGCTTGCGTTCGATAGCAGAGCTATTCGCTGTGTCGCTAGGGACAGTTCAAATGATGGTTAGCGAGAAACTGAAGTATCGAAAGATGTGTTCACAATAGCTTACATTGGTTGCTGACCAACCACCATAAGGAAAAATGCATGGGATGGAGTTTGAATCACTCGCTGTGATACGAAGAGGAGGGTGATTTATTTCTTTTGCGCATAGTGACAAACAGAAAAAAGATAGTTACAAAGAAATATGAATATGTATAGAGATACAAAAAGAGAGATGAAAATAATTATAATAGTTGCCCATCACAAGCGAAGATGGTGACAGCATCAGACTTGTGCTGCAAGATGTCTTCTCGTATGACTATAGAGCAATCCTGGCATGGCAGACTTTGGCACACCCAGGGCACTCGTGTATGGAAACGTCGTGTACTTTACTCTTTCAGATGGCATGCCTACTCTGAGCCTCTGCGATGGAGTTTCGCACAACTTCCAGGTGACATCAATGTTGAAGCTTTTCAGAGACACTTTCAAGGAGTCTCTGTAGTGTATCTTCTGTCCCCCTAATGAGTGTCTGCCTGTTCTAAGCTTACCAAATAACAGCTGCTTGGGACTGCTCTCACCCAGCATGCAAACAACATGTCCCATCCATCTTATCTGGGCTTCTTGCAGAAGTGTATGGACCTTCAATATTTTAGTCTTCAGATTTGAATGAAGAATTTCAGAGTTAGGCACCTTGTCCTGCCACCAGATTCTGAGCAGTCTTATGCAGACATCTCCAGTGAAAATGATTTAGCTGTCTGGTGTGTCTGCTATACACTGTCCATGTTTTGCAGTCATTCAGCAGAGTAGTTAACACTACATAGAGAGAGAGAGAGAGAGAGAGAAATAAAAACACAAAGATAGGCAAATAAAGAGACTGCCAGAAATAGCTAGAATAGAGAGTTCTTTTATGTCTTTGTACAAAATTTGTATCTACCGTAAAAAAGAAATCTTTTATTTCCTTGCAAGTGTTTAAATGCAGAAACACAGATACAAAAATACATGTATAAGAGAGAGTGAGATGTAGAGACAGAGATAGAGGTAGAGAGAGAGATAGAGGTAGAGAGAGAGAGAAAGGTAGAGAGTGAGAGAGAGAGATGAAACAGTTCCCAAACATAAATGACACAAAGAAAATAAGACCCAGCACGAAGACACTGGCCTTACAGTCAGACAGACATTTCACATGTCTGATTTTCTAACAAAGAGTTTATTTCATATGACCTTGAGTCTTGTTTACAGCCAATGAAACATGCATACACAGAGTCATTTAATCAAATTATCAGGAATAATAATCATATCTAATAATAGTAATAAATCCAAACTCAATAACTGCCGGATATATCAGACACTCATTACGGTTTGCAGTAGCTGGGCAAAAAGTCAGGACAGACACATCAACAAAATAAACATGGAATCGGGCCACACCTACAAGCTGCAAACACAAGAAAGCATTGGTAACATTTGATCTTGAAAAATTCAATGATTCAATCTCCGAAATATGCACATTATTAGACTTTCTAATTAAAAGAAATGATTGAATTTACATTTGTCCAATCCGGACGAAGAGGTCTTGGATATATATGTTGAATGTAATATGTGACACGTTGTAGAGATGGCGTTTGAGAATATAATGTCAAGATCTGAAAGTACTGCGAGGCTGCTAATTTTTGGTTTAAAAGAAGAAACAAACAAGGGTGCAAAGGCTAATGTCAAGGTCATCATCATCATCTTTATCTGGCTGGTTCTTCTTGGAACATGGGTTAGTAACAGATGCGTTCCATCAGTTCCTGTCTTGTGCCATCTTCTTGAGTTCCATCCATGACACCCACATTCCTCCTCTGCCATTCGTCACCAGGTGTGTCTTGGTCTTCCCACTCGTCTCTTTTCCTGTTGGTTCCAATCCAGTCTGGTTATATTGTCCAGAACGTCAAGAGCAGATGCAACATACTTAAGACCCCCACATCACATCTACACCGTGCAATTGATTTAAGTCTGTGCTACAGTGACCTGGTCATTGAGGTGGGGATTGCCACTGTGATACCAATGTTGAGTCTCCTGAGAAGCTTTGCATTGAGCTATAACGAGGATCTACGTCCAAACCATTAGTACACCCTGGGATATAAACAGAGTCCAAACCATTAGTACACCCTGGGATATAAACAGAGTCCGAACCATTAGTACACCCTGGGATATAAACAGAGTCCCTGTAACCAGAGCACATTTATTAAGAGTAAACAACTTGTCAGTATAAGTAGCTTCCAGAAAACCATTCAATTAAATTGAGCTTTTTCCCCAATACTGAGACCACTATGGAGAATTTATTTGGCTGAAGAATAAATCGGTGGATTCCCGCAGTAACAGTGAATGTGCAGGCTAGGTTTTTATTTCAAACCTGAAATTTAAAACACCTAGTCCGTACCAGGGTTTGAACCCACGTCTCCAGACTACTAAACTGCTATCCTAACCAGTTGGCCACTCACTCTAACAAGTCATAATGAACAAAGAAATGAACATTAATTCAGCAAAGAAACTGTCAACCATGAGCATGAATGGTCACGAACAGGAACAAAACGTAAGTGGACTGTTTGCCATCAGCATTTCGTAAAATGTTAGCTAATGAGGTTTGTATGTGGGTTGAACCGTTGGTTTTATCGTTTTCCATGGTGCAAACGTGAGATTATGTTTATTCATAGAATTGCAGACCTTATCAGTCATGCTGGTGAAAAACCTGCTGTGCGTGGAATAGCCTGCCTAGTGTAGAATTATATTCTTGAAGGTAAAGCCTAGAAAAAATATCCCATTTGTGATACAGGAATAAAAGAGCACAAGACTAAAGAAGGATGGTACAATAGATAAATACCCAGACAACTGTGGAGATTGAAGAGAGACAGTGAATTAGGTAGGTTGAACAGTCAGCAAAAAAACCCAAAACCTACCAATATAATCAAAAATGTCTTTGAATGGAACCCCCAAATGGAAGAAATAAATGACATGTCAATAAAACTTGAAGAAAATTGGTAAAAGAGGAACACAGCACAATTAGTGCATTACGGGTGGACCATAAGACGAAGACTCATCAAACGAAACAAAGGCAAGCAACAGTTAAGGGGACATGTTCTGGACAATTTTATTAATCACATTGGCAAATATCTAGAGTGACAAGATGAATAAGGAGGAAAGAATAGGCCCACTGCCCCTTACTTTGCATGTCTTGAAGGACTTCTCGCTAGTGTTGCACATGGGACTTGCAACTTCATAATGAAAAACAAAATGCTACAAAAAAAACTTCTCAACAATGGCACATATATGCTTTATCGTAGGTATCCTGCATAGCCCAACTGTGGTGGTGGCGCCAAGCCGCTGGAGTGTAAAGAAGTGCATGGATTTTTGACCAAACAGCAGTTCCAAGTAGAAACATTGATAACAGAATGAACAAAAGCAGAGAATCTGATAAATGTACATACATGAGAAAGTGTTTCCAATATATAAGAATGTGTGAACATAGGTAACTGTGAGAATAGTATGTTTGTAACTGTGAGAGTAGTATGTTTGTAACAGTGAAAGTAGTATATTTGTAACTGTGAGAGTAGTATGTTTGTACGGACAACTTATTTGCCAGTTTATTCTCACATTGAAAAGTATTGCCAAGATGTATATTTTCATTGCCGTATTTTCCCCAAGATGGGTCTATTTATATTAATTATTTATAGTGACGTCCTATTATATCTGGATACAACAGAACCTATAGGAGCTGAGGTAATCCAATAGTTGGTGCACTGGCTTCCCAGCCAAGCAATCAGGGTTCGGTTCTCAATTGGTGCGGGATTTTTTCAACCGCAATACGGCTTCTAGGGTTGACCCAGCCTAAAACAATTAGGTACCAGAATAATCTGGGAAAGTAAAAGTGGCCTGCATGATGTAGACCACATCACCGCTAGCGTGACGTTGGTGAAGAAAAATATGGACCTAACATGTTAACGG